>CM070533.1:9431104-9916104 GCA_036346145.1 Olyra latifolia | reverse complement strand
CAGACCGTTTCCGACTTTGCCGATTGCCTATCGGCGCGTGGCCGACCAAATCGAGGAAAACGAGGAAAACCGTGGAAAATGGCCCGGGACACGGAATTGGCGAACGGACGTTTCCACGACTTTCCGATTCTTGCCGCCGACGCCGCGACCACGAACTGAAATCGAGGGAAAACGTGGGGAAACATATGGAAAATGGCCCCGGGACAACCAGAATCGGCGAACGGACCGTTTCCACGACTTGGCCGATTTGCCCTACCGGCCGCGTGACACAGCCCTAAAATCAGGGAAAAACGTGGGGAAACACGTGGAAATCGACCCTCGAGACGCCCGGAATCGGTGAACGGACCGTTTCTACGACTTTGCCGATTTGCCCTACCGGCCGCGTGACACAGCCCGAAACCGGGGAAACACGTGGGGGAACACGTGGAAAATGGCCCCGGGACACCCGGAATCGGCGAACGGGCCGTTTCCATGATTTTGCCGATTTGCCGTTCCGGCCGCGCGACACAGGCCCGAAATCAGGGAATATCGTGGGGACACACGTGGAAAACGGCCCCGGGATGGCCGGAATCGGCGAACGGACCATTTCCAGGACTTTGCTGATTTGCCCAACCGGCCGCGTGACACAGCCCTGAAATCTGGCAAAAACGTGGAAAAACACATGGAAAATGGCCCCGGACGGCCGGAATCGGCTAATTGACCGTTTTCACGACTTTGCCGATATCGTATACCGTCCGTGCGACACAGGCCTGAAATCAGGGAAAAACGTGGGAAACACGTGGAAAACGACCTCGGGACACTCGGAATCGGCGAACGGACCGTTTCCACGACTTTGCCGATTGTCGTTCCGGCCGCGCGACATAGGCCCGAAATTAGCGAGAACGCGGGGGAAACACGTGGAAAATGACCCGGTACGGCCGGAATCGGCAAACGGACCGTTTCCACGAATTTACCGATTTGCCCTGCCGGCCGCACGACACAGGCCCAAAATCAGGGAAAAACGCGGGCGAAACACGTGGAAAACGACCCGGTACGGCCGAAATCGGCGAACGGACCGTTTCCACGACTTTGCCGATTTGACCGACCGGTCGTGCACGATGACCCGAAATCAGCGACAACGCCCTGAAACACCGAGCGGAACTACGTTCGGTCGCGAAAAAAACAGTGGGACTCCGCAGTAGAGGTGTGCCCCTTGGGGTCGTGGAGGCACGGATGCCCCACGGGTATAGTAGAGAGCCGGCGGTGGACGAAATGACCGAAACACCGAAACCGGCGGAACCCGTTTTGGTTGTGAAAAAAACAGTGGGCCTCCGCAGTAGAGGTGTGCCCCACGGGGTCGCGGAGGCAAGGATGCCCTACGGGTATAGTAGGGGGAGTCGGCACGGGTATGACGGAAATGACCCAGAAACGCCCCGAAACATCGAGTGAAACCCCGTTTCGGTCGTGAAAAAAATAGTGGGCCTCCGCTGTAGTGCTATGCCCCCTGGGGTCGCGGAGGCACGGATGCCCCACGGGTATAGTAAGGAGAGCAGCCGCGGCTTTGTGAAGCGACCTAAAATGCCCGAAACACCGGCGGAATCCTATTTGATTAAGTAAAAAAAATGGGCCTCCGCATGATGAGGTGCACCCCAGGGTCGTGGAGGCACGAATGCCCCACGGGTATATTAGGGGCCGCCGACGGCTTTGTGAAGCGACCGAAGCGTCCCAAACACCGAAATGAACCCGTTTGATCGTGAAAAAACAATGGTCCTCCGCAGATGAAATTTGTGCCCACAGGGTCGCGGAGGCACGGATGCCCCACGGGTATAGTAGGGGGAGCTGGCACGGCTTCGACGGAAATGACCCAGAAACGCCCCGAAACACCGAGTGGAACCCCATTTCGGTTGTGAAAAAAACAGTGGGCCTCCGCATTAGAGGTGTGCCCCCTGGGGTCTTGGAGGCACGGATGCCCCACGGGTATAGTAGGAGGAGCCGTCACGGCTTTGACGGAAACGACCCAGAAACACCTCGAAACACCGAGCGGAACCCCGTTTCGGTCGTGAAAAAAACAGTGAGCCTCCATAGTAGAGGTGTGCCCTCCGGGGTCGCGGAGGCACGCATGCCCCACGGGTATAGTAGGGGGAGTCGGCACGGGTATGACAGAAACGACCCAGAAACGCCCCGAAACACCGAGCGAAACCCCGTTTCGATCGTGAAAAAAACAGTGGGCCTCCGCAGTAGAGGTGTGCCCCCTGGGGTCGCGGAGGCATGGATGCCCCACAGGTATAGTAGGGGGAGCCGGTACGGGTATGACATAAACGACCCAGAAACGCCCCGAAACACCGAGCGGAACCCCGTTTTGGTCGTAAAAAAACAGTGGGCCTCTGCAGTAGAGGTGTGCCCCCTGGGGTTGTGGAGGCACGGATGCCCCACGGGTATAGTCGGGGGAGCCGGCACAGCTTTGACGAAAAGGACCCAGAAACGCCCCGAAACACCGAGCGGAACCCCATTTCGGTCGTGAAAAAAACAGTAGGCCTCTGCAGTAGAGGTGTGCCCCCCGGGGTCACAGAGACACGGATGCCCCACGGGTATAGTAGGGGAGGTGTCACGGGCTGGGACCGGAAAGGCCGCCGTGGCTGGAAAAACCGTTGTTGTGTTTCCTTGCGCTGTGGACGTTCGGTCGCCGTCCTGCGAGTAGACCCACCGTGCTTCTTGACCGTAGCAGCTACGGAGCGAATGAGTTGTCTTGGACCCGTGTTTGCTGGCAGGACCCCCACCGATGCGCGGCCGACTGTTAGCACCAGGTCCCTCCACTCGTGCGGCTGCGTAATTGCCGTGTCGTTGCCTAGTGCTTGCATGATGCTACCCGGTCGTGGGAAGCTGGTGCGTCAGACAAGTTGCCTCATCGTGGTCACCGCTTGGCCATTCCATGATGGCCCGTAAAGCGCTCGCTGTGTCGCCTCGTTGAACTTGGTCACACACGTGCCAAGTCCCACCATGGCGACGTAACGTTCCGCCGTTGGTCCCGGATGTCGCTCACGCTGTAGGGTCGTGGCCCATAGGCGCCGTGTCCCAGAAGGAAAGCTATTTCGATTCACGACAGCTAGCCTGGCCTTGGCCATAGCGTGCCACACGCTGGCCACTGCGTGCCGCTGCCGGTGCCAGCTAGTCAAGGAGGACGTGCTACCTGGTTGATCCTACCAGTAGTCATATGCTTGTCTCAAAGATTAAGCCATGCATGTGCAAATATAAACTAATTCGAACCGTGAAACTGCGAATGGCTCATTAAATCAGTTATAGTTTGTTTGATGGTACGTGCTACTCGGATAACGTAGTAATTCTAGAGCTATCGTGCAACAAACCCGACTTCGGGAGGCGCATTTATTAGATAAAAAGGCGGCGTGGGCTCGCCACGATCCGATGATTCATGATAACTCGACGGATCGCACGGCCTTCGTGCCGGCGACGCATCATTCAAATTTCTGCCCTATCAACTTTCGATGGTAGGGTAGGGGCCTACCATGGTGGTGACGGGTGACAGAGAATTAGGGTTCGATTTCGGAGAGGGAGCCTGAGAAACGGCTACCACATCCAAGGAAGGCAGCAGGCGTGCAAATTACCCAATCCTGACATGGGGAGGTAGTGACAATAAATAACAATACCGGGCGCTTTAGTGTCTGGTAATTGGAATGAGTACAATCTAAATCCCTTAACAAGGATCCATTGGAGGGCAAGTCACGGTGCCAAAGAACGCGATAATTCGGCTCAATAGCGTATATTTAAGTTGTTGCAGTTAAAAAGCTCATAGTTAGACCTTGGGCCGGGCTATATGTACTCAAATTCCTCGTTGCTATTTCTTTCTTTATGCCCAATAAGTTTTCTCCGGTCACTATAACTCAAGCTGCATAGGCAACCATTCCTAGCAACCATACCAAGAAATTTTCCTAAAAGTCCAGCTCCTAGGCCAATCGCTTTGATTCACTCATTACATAACCACAATTCGAGTCCTTTTGGAAGATTCCAAACATCCTTAAGCTTTGTTTTTCCACGTCTTCCTTTTTCTCCATTTGCGGCTTTCAGATGTTAAGTGGCAAACAAAAAATATATCAACTAGCAAACAATCATATTTTATTATCATACATTTTAAAAAACTTTGTAATTACTAACCTTCAACATTACAGTCGATGTCATCATCGCTATCCATGAAGCCTTCGTCTATATTAGTAGATGTTGTTTGATTTGCACATGGTGTTGCTTGTTGTTGGGGAAAACTCTCTTGTCCAATATGTTCCTCTGTCATATACTCGTCTTGGCATTGCACACGTTTTATTTTACCTCTTGGCATATCTGTACAACAAGTATATGAAAATAGAGCCTATGAAAACAGGGAACAACAAAATTCAAAACAGGACAATACATGTGCATTTGCAATGTTTTCTTTATTGTGTTAAGAAAATCTAGGCACTATAACCATGACAGCTTTTACTTGAATATTTATTTCATCATACTAACCTACTAAGATTTGGAAATGATAGGCACTCAATCATACGTGGTTAGCTTTTACGATGCATTCAATAGTTTATTAATGGAAAATTGCATTCTTTTCTTCGGGTGGTCTTGTTACTGGATACATTTAAATTCATTGGACACTGATTTTTCAAGTATCAACCCAATAGCAAGGGGTCAATGATACACATCCACCGATCACCATCCATTCTTTGAACCAGGCTAGTGAAATTGGTGCAGTAGAAGGCAATTGAAGAAATTACTAGGTTGATGGGAGCATGAATGGAAAAATTTATGTGCAAGGAGATCTGTTTAATTACAAAGCCAAGAACAGATCACACCGTTGCCCTTGTTGATTATTGCAAATTCCTGCCGTATCGAAGAAATAGATCACCCTGGGAAGTATATCTTGCTGCAGATGGATCAGGATCCTAGAATCAAGAACAGCATGACTGTCAACAACAGCATGACCGTATTATTTGATTGTTCCAGTACTAGCGAGCTGCTGATGTTACCTTGTGATGGATGAACTCGCGCCCTTGCCGCACGCGTTTTGTGACGACGAAGCGGCCAGACAACAGGTGGAACCGGCTGGGACTGTGACTGCGGCAGCTGCCGGTGGAACCTTAGGCAGCAGGATACCCTACGCGACCTGGACGTCACGAGAGTTCCAGAGAGAGCTCGACTCGAACTCCTACGCGCGTGGAGGAATCGGTGGGGAGGAGGAAAGGTCAGGCTGAGGCGGAGACGGGAGATGAGGAATAGGGAAGGCAGAGGCTGAGACGCGACGGTGCTAGATGGGAGGAGCCAAGGTGGTTATTAGGAAACAATGCGAAGATTATGTAGCTGATCATGGGGAAAATGGAGGGAGATGTATGGTGCTAGATGGGAGGAGCCAGAAAAAACGGCGGGAGATGAAAAATGAGTGTGGTGTATGGCGCCTAGGATTGAGATTTATATTTCTCAAAAATGAACTAGGATTTTTTATATTTTTAATTCATGTGAGTTCCATGGAAGTTGCAATCTGTAAAGTAAACAAACCTAGTATCCCGTAACCAGATTTTGATGTACGCAATTTTAAATTTAATTTTCGCTCCCACTAAATCGCTTGAATTTTCTCTTTTTCTCAAGCGATCATCTCAGCCGTTGTTTTCCATCTCCCTCTCCCTGCTCTCTCCTTTCTGCTCCACCTCACCGTCGAGCACCCCACCACCACCTCGCCGGAGCTCCAACATTAGGGTTAATTAGTAGTTCGGGCTAGGGCCAGGGTGCACTAAGCCCACACCCCAGCTTAGAGGGATGCCGTGGAGGTGGCGAGCCAGTGGTAGGAGGCGGATTGTTTATCCAGACTCTGGCTCAAACTCAAGATAAAGCTCGATGTAAACTCGGTTAGGCTCGAGCTCGGCTCGATTGAGCTCGAACAAAGGTATTAATACTAAACGAACGAAGGAGAGATGACTATTAATTCACTGCTACAGAAATGGTCATCTTGCCCCCCATCACTGCCGGTTCATAAGCCTCAGCGGCGAAAAAATGGGTTGTGCGCTTGAGAAACGGCAGTAATAGGACTTATTACTGTCAATTCGTTGCTCAAACAGACAGTGAAGTATCACTGCTGGTTTGAGGAAAGAACCGATATCACTGCCGGTTCTTTAAGCTTCCCGCAACCGGTAGTGAGAGAATTTATCACTGCTGGTTCTTAGCTAGAACTGACAGTGATAAGTGGGGACTGGCAGTGATAGTCCTTATCACTATCGCTTATCGATGCGGTTTAAAACCGGCGATAATGCGGTTCAAACCGCAGCGATGTGGTGTTCTATAGTAGTGATTTAGGCTCGATTGGGCTCCGAAAACTAATCTTAATATTTTTTTAACCTATCCGAGCCTCTTATTGAGAGTGCTCAACTTTTTATATTGAAAACACGCCAAATTTTGAGCACGATTCATGGTATTTTTATGGATTTAATTGTACATTTGTTTTTCTATTTAAAACCATTTCAAACAGTCAACGTACTACATATTAAAAAACACACCAAATTTTGAGCATGATTCATTGTATTTTTATTTAAAACCAACTTTTTACAAACAAGTTTTTTCACTAGAATCCCATTTGTGTTTTACTAGAAGTCCTTTTGGAAAGAAAACATAAAAAAAAAAATAGAAACGAAATAAATGTGGGAGTTGGGGATCGAGCTCCGGACCTCCCCCGCCAGCGACACAAATGCCTACCACTAAGTTACGATCCAACAACGTTACTTACTACTGGTTCTTTTGTTTTTATTGGTAATCAAGTGTATTTAGTATAACCCTGTGCCGCAGCTGTTGTCAGTGGAGATACACTACGCACACATGCTATCTGATTCTTGTATGGCAACAAAACAGGTTCTTTCTTATAAAGTACCTCTCCAGGCATCCACATTTTACATCAATGTTGGTACTGCCACTTATCACCGGGGATAAGCATCCAGGGAAAATGATCTTCGATGTTGAAGTATTATGCTACGATATTGCGCCACGATATTATTCCTGAAGAACCTTTTGGTCGTTTGGGCTGATATGCTGGACACCGGTTTGGCCTCGATCCACTTAGTGAAAGTGTCGATGGCAACAAACAGGTGTGTGCATCCCTTCAGGCCTCTGGGGAACGGACCGAGTTTATCCATTCCCCACGTTGAAAATGGCCAGGTCAGCGGGATGGTTTGTAGCTCGTTTGCTGGCTGGTGGGACACTCGGGCATGATATTGGCAGGCTGGGCAATGTTTTACTAGTTTCCTTGCGTCTGTCAATGCAGTGGGCCAGTAGTACCCCATGCGGAAGGCTTTCCCCACTAAGGTTCTAAAAGAGGCGTGGGCCCCGTAGATCCCGTCGTGGATATCTTGGAGGAGAAATTTGCCTTTCTCCTGAGTCACGCACTTGCAAAGTACGCCGTTAGAACCCCTTCGGTACAACAAGCCCCGAGTGTCAGTAGCTCGACTTGCCTTTGGAGCCGGGATTTCTCGGCTGTGTCCTGTGGCAGTGTCCCATGCGCCAAGAACTGGACGAATGGCGTCATCCAAGTGTCGCGCTGCTCTAGGAACGAAACGGTATCGGTCATTTGGGTCGAGGCAACCGTCTTTTCGGGGGCCTCTTCTCCGATGGGAATAGAGGGCTTTAGTAGGTGCTGCACGAGCACCCCGCCGGGGCGGTTTCTTATGAGGAGCCGAGCTTTGCGAGCTTATCGGTTAGGCTATTACCAGTCTGGAAACATAACACACTTCGAAGTTCGTGAAGTGTTTCTCCAACTTTCTCACTTCTGCCAAGTATCGCGCCATTGAGTCGTCGCAACACTGAAACTCCTTATTTACAGCGGGCGACCAGCTGTGAATCCTTTTTGTCATTAGCCGTTTTATGCGGCGCGATGCATGCTCGTAGGCCGGCTAGGAGGCCTTCGTACTCCGCAGCATTGTTCGTTGCGAGAAAATGAAGCGGTACTATGTGTTGAATTTGTTCTCCTTGGGGGGAGATGAGAACAAAACCGCAGCCTGATCGCTCGAATTGGCGCGACCCTTCAAAGAACATGGTTCTGTGTGCTTCTTTGCTTGTAAGCTCGGGCGAACCCCTAGAAAGGTCGGCTAGCCCGGTCCATTCAGCCAAGAAGTCAGCCACGACTTGGGACTTGATCGTTGTTCGTGGTACGAACTTGATATCAAATTCACCAAGCTCGACCGCCCACTTCGCGACCCGCCCGTTTGCGTTGGGGTTTCTAATGATATCCCTTAGCGGGGAACTTGTTGGGACCGTGACTGGATGGGCTTGAAAATAGTGGCGTAACTTTTGTGAGGCCATAAGAAAGGTATACAAAAGTTTTTGAACCTCGGGGTATCGCTCCTTAAGTCCGTGCAATACCTCGCTTACGTAGTAGATGGGTTGTTGTTTGCCCTCGCGTTTGACTGCTAGTACAGCACTCACAGCCTGTGGAGCGACCACCAAGTAGAGGAGTAAAGCTTCCCCGAGTTTTGGCGTGGCTAGGACGGGAGGCGTGGACAATAGCGCTTTAGCTCGCTGAAAGCGGCCTTAGCCTCTTCTGACCATTCGAAACCATCGTGCTTGCGCAGGATTTTGCAGAAAGGTGCACTGCGCTCGCCGAGACGAGATATGAATCTGCTGAGAGCTGCCATCCGCCCGGTGAGGGCTTGCACCTTCTTAGTGCAGGTCGGCGATCTCATATTCTCGATGGCTTCGATTTTCTCGGGGTTAGCCCCTATGCTCGCCTTTCCTATCACGTAACAGAGCAACATCCCAGACTGGACACCGAAAACACATTTTTCAAGATCCAACTTAATTTGATGTTTCCTGAGATTAGCAAATATTTCCTGAAGGTCAGTCACATGATCCCGTGGGACCTTGCTCTTTACAACGATGTCATCTACGTAAACCTCTACGTTGCGCCCTATCTGATTAGGGACCATCTTCTGCATCAACCGCTGGAACGTGGCTCCCGCATTCTTCAGACTGAACGACATGGTCGTGTAGCAAAAGGTACCAAAAGGTGTTACTGAGGCTGTCTTCTCTTCGTCTTCCCTTGCCAGCGTCATCTGGTGATAGCCCGAGTAGGCGTCCAGGAAGCTCATAAGCGCCGAGTTTGCCGTTGCGTCGACCAGTTAATCTATGCGCGGCAGGGGGAAATTGTCCTTGGGGCAGGCGGTGTTGAGGTCGCGATGGTCGACGCACATCCGCCATTTCTCGCCCTTCTTTTTGACGACGACTGGGTTGGTGAGCCAGTCGGAATGCTTGACTTCTCGGATGAAACCGGCTTGGAGGAGCTTGCCGAGTTGCTCCTGTATGATATCGGCCTTCCACTTGGGAAAGTGCCGTAAGGCCTGTCTAACAGGCTTTTTATCAGCCTGGACGGCTAGCCTGTGCTCGATTACCTTCCTTGGGACTCCGGGCATGTCGGACAGTTCCCACGCGAACACGTCTGCGTTAACCCGAAGGAAGGTGACGAACTCGAGTTCCTATTTGGACTCGAGATTGGTCCCTACATGGACGACCTTAGCGGGTCATCCTCGGAGAGGGGGACTACCTTGGTGGGCTCCTGCGGCTGCAGGGCTACCTTAGGATGGGCTGGCGGTCGATCGCCCTTAGCTGGGCCGCGCTCTAGGAGCTGTCCGACCATGGCGGCCTTGTAACTGCCTTTGACCGTGATGACCCGTGAGGGGCCGGCATCTTCAGGCAGTGGTACCCTTGGTGGGTGGCCGCCATGAATTTGGACAAGGCGGGGCGTCCCAGAATGGCGTTGTACGGTGGCCCAGAGTCCACCACCTCGAAGGTGACGTACTCCGTCCGAAAGTTCTGAGGGGCCCCGAACGTTACGGGCAAGATGATTTGCCCGATCGGTTGCAGGGATGACCCTGGCACGATGCCATGGAACGGAATGGCTATGTCCTTGATTTTGGAACACGGGACTTGCATCTGCTCTTGGACTTGAGCCGTGATGGTGTCCAGGGAGCTCCCGCCGTCCACCAGCACGCGGTCAACTCGCGTGTTTCTGATGGTGGGGCAGAGCACCAATGGCAGGCGCTGGGGCCTCGTCATCCCGAGGGGACAATCATCCCCGGAGAAAGTATCGACTGGTTAAACCACCGCATGGGTGTGTCTCCGGGCTTACCTCTTTCGAGGTGGTAAACCTCTTGGGCAGCGGCCTTAAGCTCGCACCGCGAGCCGTAGGCAGACCCGCCGCCAAAAATCACGGCGACGTGCCCACGAGCCTCTTGGAAGGCATCGCCGTGGCAGCCCTGGGGCGCCCGATCGTCCGGAACTCCGTTGTCGAGGAGTTCAGGCATGGGCCCGCGTCCGGCAAAGAAATCTTCCAACCGCGCTGCCCACGTCCCTGCAGTTACGCAGGTCGTGGCCATACTGGCGGTGGAGAAGGCAGTAGCGGTTGTTCGGAGGGTTCGCCCCCTGGACTGGTCGAGGCCGGGGCTGGGGAGCTCGCCCCTGCCCTTGGCCCGCACCACGGCCGTTTCCGCCACCCGCCTCGAGGAGGAGGTCGCTCAGGGGGAGCGGGCCTCTCGGGTTCCACCGCCGCGACGTAGTTCGGGGCGGCGGGCTCTTCTTCTTCTTCTTCTTCTTCTTCTTCTTCTTCTTCTTCTTCTTATCGGCGTCGCCCTTCTTGCCGTCTGCTCTAGTCCGGGCAGCCGCCTTCTCCTCTGCTCTGCCCTGAGGCTTTGCATGTTTGTGGAACGTTGAACTTCTTCGACGACTTTCCCAGCGCATCCGGTGAAATATCGAAGGAAGACTGCGGAGTACCAACCAAAGACACGTCGGGGGACGACGGCGTCCCTGGCGTGTTCGGGGAGGACAACTCCGCCGCTGGGACCGCATCTTCGCATCACGGCGCCTCATCCATGCGTAGCCGAGCTCACTCATAACATCATGCGCCTCACCCGCCTCACCAGTAGCGTCATCGGCCGCCAGCGCATCGGCGACATCTAGCTCAAGGCTTCATTGCCACCACCACGGCCGATCTGGTAGGAGCCTCTGGTGTCACTTCCTCCTATGTATTCCCCTGCCTTCTCTTGTGGATACAATATAACACTACCCACACTGTAAGACAAAACATAACTGTTGCGCAAAACCACACATTGAATCCATGTCCCGTCTAGAAGAACATAGTGAGAAATGCATGTTTGTGGAACGTCGAACTCCTACGGTGACTTCCCCGGCGCGTTCGGTGAAATGTCGAAAGAAGACTGCGGAGTACCAACCGAAGACATGTCGGGGGACGATGGCATCCCTGGCGTGTTCGGGGAGGACAACTCTGCCGCCTGGGCCGCATCTTCTGCATGCAACGCCCCATCCGCAGCGCCGAGCGGTCCCGCAACATGCAGCGCCTTACCCGCCTCACCCAGCGCGTCATCAGCCGTGCCAGGCGAACCGGCGTCATCTAGCCAGCGCGCTTCCGCTGCCACCACCACGGCCGACCCGGTAGGAGCCTCCGGTGTCACTTCCTCCTCTGTATTCCCCTGTCTTCGCTTGTGGATACAACACAACACTACCCACACTGTAAGACAAAAGATAACTATTGCGCAAATCCACAAATTGAATCCAAGTACCGTTTAGAAGAACATAGTGAGAAATGCATGTCTGTGGAACGTCGAACTCCTTCGGCGACTTCCCCGTCGCGTCCGGTGAAATGTCGAAAGATGACTGCGGAGTACCAACATAAGACACGTCGGGGGACGATGGCGTCCCTGGCGTGTTCGGGGAGGAGAACTCCACCGCCTGGGCCGCATCTTCTGCATGCAGCGGCTCATCCGCAGCGCCGAGCGGTCCCGCAACATGCAGCGCCTCACCCAGCGCGTCATCCGCCGCGCCAGGCACACCGGCGTCATCCAGCTTGAGCGCTTCCATTGCCACCACCATGGCCGATTCGGTAGGAGCCTCCGGTGACACTTCCTCCTCCGTATTCCCCTGCCTCTGCAGGTGGAAACAACACAACACTACCCACACTGTAAGACAAAAGATAACGATTGCACAAACAGTATTAGCTAGGATCGGGGACAGAGCCAGAAATATAGTTTGAGGGAGGCTAACCAAAAAAATTTCACAGCATAGGGGGGCCATGGCCCCCCACTAGTGTTCCCTAACTCCGTCACTGGCTAGGATGCCACTAATCAACATTTTTTTTTCATAATTGTGTGCATCTTTGGTGATGGTATGATTGTCTGCAAGTGCAACAAGGTAACAGGAGCATCCGAGCAAGTCTCATGTCTGCATGTGATGATGCTTGTTTACTGCTCCGATCTCGAGCGCAAATCCACACATTGAATCCACAGCCCGTCTAGAAGAACATAGTGAGAAATGCATGCTTGTGGAACGTTGAACTTCTTCGGCGACTTTCCCGGCGCGTCCGGTGAAATATCGATGGAAGACTGCGTAGTACCAACCGAAGACACGTCGGGGGACGACGGCATCCCTGGCGTGATCGGGGAGGACAACTCTGCTGCCGGGGCCGCATCTTACGCATGCAGCTCCTCAACCGCAGTGCCGAGCGCACCCGCAACATGCAGCGCCTCACTCGCCTCACCCAGCGCGTCATCAGCCGTGCCAGGCGCACCGGCGTCATCCAGCTAGCGCGCTTCTGCTGCCACTACCTCGCCGACCCGGTAGGAGCCTCCGGTGTCACTTCCTCCTCTGTATTCCCCTGCCTTCGCTTGTGGACACAACACAACACTACCCACACTGTAAGACAAAAGATAACTGTTGCGCAAATCCACAAATTGAATCCATGGCCCGTATAGAAGAACATAGTGAGAAATGCATGTTTGTGGAACGTCGAACTCCTTCAGTGACTTCCACGGCGCGTCCGATGAAATGTCGAAAGAAGACTGCGGAGTACCAACCGAAGACAGGTCGAGGGACGATGGCGTCCCTGGCATGTTCGGGGAGGACAACTCCGCCACCGGGGCCGCATCTTCTGCATGCAGCGCCTCATCCGCAGCGCCGTGCGGTCCCGCAACATGTAGCGCCTCACCTGCCTCACCCAGCGCGTCATCAGCCGTGCCAGGCACACCGACATCATCCAGCCTGAGCGCTTCCGTTGCCACCACCTTGGCCGATTCGGTAGGAGCCTCCGGTGACACTTCCTCATCTGTATTCCCCTGCCTCTGCTTGTGGAAACAACACAACACTACCCACACTGTAAGACAAAAGATAACTATTGCACAAACAGCAATAGGTAGGATCAGGGACAGAGTCAGAAATATAGTTTGAGGGAGGCTAACCAATAAAATTTCACAGCATAGGGGGGCCGTGGCCCCCCACTATTCTCCCCTAACTTGCATAGGGGGGCCGTGGCCCCCCACTATTCTCCCCTAACTCCGTCACTGGCTAGGATGCCACTAATCAGCATTTTTTTTTTCTCATATTTGTGTGCATCTTTGGTGATGGTATGATTGTCTGCAAGTGCAACAAGGCAACAGGAGCATCCGAGCTAGTCTCATGTCTGCATGTGATGATGCTTGTTTACTGCTCCTATCTCGAGCGCAAGTCCACACATTGAATCCATGGCCCGTCATGAAGAACATAGTGAAATGCATATTTGTGGAACGTTGAACTTCTTCGGTGACTTTTCCGGCTCGTCTGGTGAAATATCGAAGGAAGACTGCGAAGTACCAACCGAAGACACGTCGGGGGGCGACGGTGTCCCTGGCGTGTTCCCGGAGGACAACTCCGCCGCCGGGGCCGCATCTTACGCATGCAGCGCCTCATCCGCAGCGCCGAGCGCACCCGCAACATGCAGCGCCTCACCCGCCTCACCTAGCGCGTCATCAGCTGTGCCAGGCGCACCGGTGTCATCCAGCCTGCGCGCTTCCGCTGCCACCACCACAGCCGATCTGGTAGGAGCCACCGGTGACACTTCCTCCTCTGTATTCCCCTTCCTTCTCTTATGAAAACAACTCAACACTACCCACACTATAAGACAAAAAATAACTGTTGTGCAAATCCACACATTGAATCCATGGCCCGTCTACAAGAACATAGTGAGAAATGCATGTTTGTGGAACGTGGAACTCCTTCGGTGACTTCCCCAGCGCGTCCGATGAAATGTCGAAAGAAGACTACGGAGTACCAACCGAAGACACGTCGGGGGACGATGGCGTCCCTGGCATGTTCGGGGAGGACAACTCCGCCACCGGGGCCGCATCTTTTGCATGCAGCGCCTCATTCGCAGCGCCATGCGGTCCCCAACATGCAGCGCCTCACCTGCCTCACCCAGCGCTTCATCAGCCGTGCCAGGCACACCGGCGTCATCCAGCCTAAGCGCTTCCGTTGCCACCACTATGGCCGATTTGATAGGTGCCTCCGGTGACACTTCCTCCTCTGTATTCCCCTGCCTCTGCTTGTGGAAACAACACAACTACCCACACTGTAAGACAAAAGATAACTATTGCACAAACAGCATTAGGTAGGATCAGGTACAGAGCCAGAAATATAGTTTGAGGGAGGCTAACCAAAAAATTTCACAGCATAGGGGGGCCGTGGCCCCCCACTAGTCTCCCCTAACTCCGTCACCGGCTAGGATGCCACTAATCAGCATTTTTTCTCATATTTGTGTGCATCTTTTGTGATGGTATGATTGTCTGCAAGTGCAACAAGGTAACAGGAGCATCCGAGCTAGTCTCATGTCTGCATGTGACGATGCTTGTTTACTGCTCCTATCACGAGCGCAAGTCCACACATTGAATCCTTGGCCCGTCTAGAAGAACATAGTGAGAAATGCATATTGGTGGAACGTTGAACTTCTTCGGTGACTTTCCCGACGCGTTCGGTGAAATATTGAAGGAAGACTGTGGAGTACCAACCGAAGACACGTCGGGGGACGACGGCGTCCCTAGCGTGTTCGGGAGGACAACTCCCCAGCCGGGGCCGCATCTTACGCATGCAGCCCATCATCCGCAGCGCCGGCGCGCCAAGAACATCTGGCGCCTCACCGCCTCGGCTAAGCGCATCATCGGTAGTGCGAGCGCACCGGCGTCATCCAGCTTGCGCGCTTCCGCTGCCACCACCACGGCCGATCCGGTAGGAGCCACCGGTGACACTTCCTCCTTCGCTTGTGAAAACAACACAACACTACCTACACTATAAGACAAAAAATAACTGTTGCGCAAATCCACACATTGAATCCATGGCCTATCTAGAAGAACATAGTGAGAAATGCATGTTTGTGGAACATCGAACTTCTTCGGCGACTTTCTCGGCGCGTCCGGTGAAATATCGAAGGAAGACTACAGAGTACCAACCGAAGACATGTCGGAGGACGACGGCGTCCCTAGGGTGTTCGGGGAGGACAACTCCGCCGCCGGGGCCGCATCTTACGCATACAGCGCCTCATCCACAGCGCCGTACGCACCCGCAACATGCAGCGCCTCACCCGCCTCACCCAGCGCGTCATCAGCCGTGCCAGGCGCACCGGTGTCATCCAGCCTGCGTGCTTCCGCTGCCACCACCACGGCCGATCCGGTAGGAGCCTTCGCTGACACTTCCTCCTCTGTACTCCCCTGCCTCCGCTTGTGGAAACAACACAATGCTATCCACAGTGTAAGACAAAAGATAATTGTTGCTCAAACAGCAATAGGTAGGATCAGGGACGGAGCCAGAAATATAGCTTGAGGGAGGCCAACCAAAAAAGGAACTATTATATTTCAAACAAAACTTGAGGAAGTTAATGATCATGTGCCATTCATTCATCTAATCATGTACTAAAATAATTTCATATTTTTTTGAGGTTAATCGGTTGGCAGACAGACAAAATACAAGTAAAAAGTGTTAGAAAAACTAACATATTTGATGTTTATTTAAGTTGCGCTCGTCGATGCTTCATTGCACTGAAATCATCTATAAGTGCATCAATTGTAAACTCCAGAGCTACCTCCCTCTCAATATAGATTATGAAACAATCTTTTAGAAATTCATCCTCTATTTTATTACGAAGTCTTGTCTTAACAAGCTTCATGGCAAAAAAAAGTCCACTCCGTTGGTGCAGTTGAAACAGGTGAAGTAGGAATAAGTCGAATTAACCTGCTAATTAAAGAGAAACTGTTTAAGACATCTACAATTTATAGCATGAATGAAAAATAAGATAGCTAGACAAGTAGATAACCTGTCTATCAAATGATAATATTTTGATTTCTCTGTCTTCCTGTCTCCGAGCATGGCTGATGTCTACATGTGTCTCTCTGTCTCCTCTATTTCTACTTTCTTTATTGTTTTGGAAATACAAGAGGAATAGAAGATCTTCTATGCAGATAATATAGACCTTTTTTCTTTAGATATGATCCACATGCCACATGTTTAGTAGGGACTAAGGAGAAGAGGCAAAAAAAAAATTCACAGCATAGGGGGGCTGTGGCCCCCCACTGGTCTCCCCTAACTCCGTCAATGGGTAGGATGCCACTAATCGGCATTTATTACTCATATTTGTGCACATCTTTGATCATGGTGTGATTGTGCGCAAGTGCAACAAAGTAGCAGGAGCATCCGATCGTGTCTCATGTCTGCATGTGTCTCTCTGCCTCCTCCATTTTCTACTTTCTTTATTATCTTGGAAATACAAGAAGAATAGAAGATCTTAATATAGATATTTTCCCTTTAGAAATGATCCACATGCCACATATTTAGTAGGGACTAAGGAGAAGAGATAAAAAAAAATTTCACAGCATAGGGACTAAGGAGAAATGATCCGCCGCGCCGAGCACACCCACAACATGCAGCGCCTCACGTAGCGTGTCATCAGTTATGCCAGGCGAACCGGCGTCATCCAGCATGCGCGCTTCCGCTGCCACCACCACGGCCGATCCGGTAGGAGCCTCCGGTGACACTTCCTCCTCTGTATTCCCCTGTCTCTGCTTGTGAAAACAACACAATACTACCCACACTGTAAGACAAAAGATAACTATTGCACAAACAGCAATAGCTAGGATCAGGGACAGACCCAGAAATATAGTTTGAGGGAGGCTAACCAAAAAAATTTCACAGCATAGAGGGGCCGTGGCCCCCACTAGTCTCCCCTAACTCCGTCACTGGCTAGGATGCCATTAATCAGCATTTTTTTCTCATCTTTGTGTGCATCTTTGGTGATGGTATGATTGTGTGCAAGTGCAACAAGGTAACAGGAGCATCCGAGCAAGTCTCATGTCTGCATGTGACGATGCTTGTTTACTGCTCCGATCTCGAGCGCAAATCCACACATTGAATCCACAGCCCGTCTAGAAGAACATAGTGAGAAATGCATGCTTGTGGAACGTTGAACTTCTTCGGCGACTTTCCCGGCGCGTCCGGTGAAATATCGAAGGAAGACTGCGGAGTACCAGCCGAAGACACGTCGGGGGACGACGGCGTCCCTGGCGTGTTTGGGGAGGACAACTCCGCCGCCAGGGCCGCATCTTACGCATGCAGCGCCTCGTCCGTAGCGCCGAGCGCACCCGCAACATGCAGCGCCTCACCCGCCTCACCTAGCGCGTCAACAGTCGTGCCAGGCACACCGGCGACATCCAGCCTGCGCACTTCCGCTGCCACCACCACGGCCGATCCGGTAGGAGCCTCCGGTGACACTTCCTCCTCTGTATTCCCCTGCCTTCGCTTGTGGAAACTACACAACACGACCCACACTGTAAGACAAAAGATAACTGTTGCGCCAATCCACACATTGAATTCATGGCCCGTCTAGAAGAACATAGTGAGAAATGCATGTTTGTGGAACGTCGAACTCCTTCGGTGACTTCCCCGGCGCGTCAGGTGAAATGTCGAAGGAAGACTACGGAGTACCAACCGAAGACACGTCGGGGGACAACGGCGTCCCTGGCGTGTTCGGGGAGGACAACTCCGCCGCCGGGGCCGCATCTTCTACATGCAGCGTCTCATCCGCAGCGCCGAGCGGTCCCGCAACATGCAGCGCCTCACCTAGCGTGTCATTAGCCGCGCCAGGCACACCGGCTTCATCCCGCCTGTGCGCTTCCGCTGCCACTGTCGACGGTTTGTGTCAACAATATATTTTATAGGGCTATGCGAAAAATCATAACTACGATGGTAACACAGGGAGCCGAATTTATACAAGTTCGGGCCCTCGGGGGTGGTAATACCCTACTCCTGTGCTCGTGGATTGTATTATGGTGGATATCAAGGATAAGATGTAAGATGATGACCAGAGACTAGATGTCGAACTAGGGACCCCTGACCCCCTTTATATAGTGCAAGGAGCCGGGTTACAGATAGGTTCTCTAATCCGTATATGGAAGATACAGATATAACCAAGTTGGTTATGCCTATATCTATGTATTCGAATATGAAACGAGTTCGTTTCCTTGTAGAGCAAGTTTGGCCGCGCCAGCCTCCAAGCTCCCCTTCTGGAAGATCCATGTGACTCAGCCCAAAGAGGTGGTACGTCCAACAGTTTATCTCCGGATACCCAGGGCCCATGTTATCCACAATAGCCCTCGAGTGCTTCGTGACTGGGTTGTCTTGATTCGGGGTTCAGCTTGCAGCCCATCAGATGCAGCCCGAGTGACGTCACTCTTTGTTAGACTGATGAAGTTCCGCTCGCCAAGTAACCTGCTGATCAAACAACACAGTTGCAAAGGACTCAAGATGAAATCTCAAGTCTTAAAAGATGCCTGGTACCCAGCCCGACTGGTCGGTATGCTAGCTATTGGCCCCACGGAGAGGTATACCAGAAAGGTGGATGTTGCCGAGTGATCAGTGTCACCCTGCGTTACCCTCCCTGTTACAAATTATGACATTCGAGTCATTGGCGAGCTCGACATTGATCAACGAGGGACATGTCACAACTTGCGTAGGGTGTTCAGACACCCTGACCAGACTAGTGCGGAGTCAAGCTAGTGATTCTCGGAAGAATACGCCCGCCTCCAAGTTGTAGTCATCCGAGTAGTGTTTGTCTTGGCGACGAACGATCCAGAGATGTTCCACTGAGACCCAACTAAAGAGGTAACTCTTCACGCCCAATCTGATTAAGAAATCAGACCAGCCATTGACCTCAAGAGGTACGCCAAGAGCTGAGTTATAGTTTGCCCGAGTGGTGTTTGTCTTGATGACAAACAATTCGGAGATGTGCCACCGAGACAACTGAAGAGATAATTTTCGATGTTCAGTCCGACTCAAAGCCAAACCGAGTAATGTCCCTAGGGGGCACATCAAAAGCTAAGCTGTAATTTGGGAAGCGCCCAGTCCTCAAATTGAAGACTAGCATAAGGCCCGACTGGGGGCGCGCTATCTTCCCGACTAGGTTTGATCCGAGTGGCATCTCTACCCCGAGCAATGACGTGTACAGCTTGCGGCCCATAGGGGGCATGCTCTCTGGAACCTAAGTCCGGGCCCAAAGCTTGAAGTGATGATTTTAGGGCTTTTTCCACTTCCGCCCAGCGCGGAAACGAAACGTCGCCCGTTTTCTTTTAAATAAAGCTCGCCGGGGCACTTGAACGGTCACGCCTCCATCGTACGCCCGAGCCCATTCAACTCCCCACCGCCATGGGGCATCCCTTGTGCCGCCTGCAGGAATGCCAATCGTCGCTTTGAATGTTGCACCATGCCCCAGGAGACAGTTACGTCAAATCTTGGGAATGCTTCTCATCGGGGTTGCTTCCTGCAGTCATTACTCCTGAAGTCGATTCGAAATCGACTCGACTTCCCGATTTTGGCTATAAAAAGAGGCCAGTGTAGCAGCTGCTTCTTATCCAGACTCCTTCCTCAACTCGTCCTTCTTCGCCTGCTTATGGATAACGAAGAGTTGGCGGAGCTTTGGGAGCTGTACGACCTCGCGCTCGCCGAGGCCACCGAGGAAGAGGCCCGCGCCTGCGACGTCGTCTCCGTCGCGGTCCTGATCGAGGTCGCCCCGGCACTTGCCGAGGTGGCCGATGTGATCGGCGAGGCGCTGGTCCGCGCTGGTCCGCGCTCGTGCCCGCGATGCCGCCACCGTCGCCGTCCTGACCGAAGTCGTCCCAGCTCTCGCCGAGGTGGCCGACGCGCCCATCGAGGCGCTATCCCGCATTCGCCGCCATCCCCTGTAACTGGCTTTACAAGCCATCATGAAAATTAATAAAGTCATTTGTTGTGCCTCTTTTTTTTATCTAGCACAAGTTAATTGGTTTTTCGCGATTCGAGTCATGCATTTTGCCCAAGTAAGTTGTGTCCCTTTTACTAAGCACTCTGCCAAGCGCATCAAATTCCTTCACGTTAGGAGTTGGCGCGGAGCTCTGTCTCCAAAAAAAACGCAGTCGGGAAGTATGAGTGTTGCTAGGAAACAAGAGTTTCGTTACTCGGAACGACTAACACTTAGGCTCGTCATAAACTTGAAAAGAGAAAGATCGATTAAGTATCGAATAGGTGTAGTGGTGCAGACCGCGCCTAATTAGGTATAACCCCAACTTACTAGCTAGTAGGAATCCGACCAAGGAGTAAGTCAATCCCAATAGGAGAGGGTGCGCAGTTGCGCACCTAATTAGGTGTAGCCCCCGACTTACTGGCTAGTCGGGATCCGACTAGGAAGCAAGTCAGGTTGTTTTCAATAAAGGATTAGGTGCGCGGTTGCGCACCTAATTAGGTGTAGCCCCGACTTACTACTTAATTGAAACACAAATAAGTAGCAAGTCAGAAACTGAATTGCATAAGCGTAAAAGGCAATGTGAACGAAAACTTATCTTTATCTAATTGTAAGTGTGTGTACAATGGTCGTCAGGTATAGAACCGACGTAATTGCTCGATGTTCCATGAGTTGTCCATGAGGGCGCCGTCTTCTCGTCTCAGTCGATAAGCCCCCAGACGTGTTACCGAGTCGACAATGTACGGACCTTCCCAGCGCGGGGAGAGTTTGTGGCCAGTCGATTGATTGACTCGAAGGACCAAATCTTCGACCGAGAATGCACGATCCCGCACATTACGATCGTGGTAGCGACGCTAACCCTAGAAGTACTTGGCCGACCGAATTGTAGCAGCGTCCAGAGCTTCCTCTAGTCGGTCGAGATCATCAATCCGACTGGCCTCTCACTCGTCCTCATTGAACTTTTGAACTTGGGGCGACCCGAACTGAAGTTCCGTTGGAAGGACCGCCTCACTCCATACGAGGAAAAAGAGATCGCCCGTGGCTCGGTGGGGCTTGTCTGAAAACCCCCAAAGTACGGCAGGCAATTCCTTCATCCATTTGGCCGCATATGGTCTGAGCTGATCGAAGATGCGCGCCTTGACACCTTGTAGAAGCATGCCGTTTGCGCGCTCGACCTGCCCATTGCTCCGAGGATGTGCCACCGAAGCAAAGCAAATCTTTATGCCCACCTCTTCGCACCAGCTTTGAAACTCATCACTTATGAACTGAGAGCCGTTATCCGTAATGATCCGAGATGGTACGCCAAACCGACCGATGATCTCCTGGAAGAACTCGGTGGCTTTGGCCGCCGTAATCTTGGTCACAGGCTTGGCTACAATGCATTTAGTGAACTTCTCAATGACGACGAAGATGTGTTCATAACCACCCATGGCTTTTTTGAACGGTCCGACGATGTCGAGCCCCCAGACTGCAAACGGCCAGGTGATGGGGATCGTCTGAAGTTCCTGAGCCGGCACATGGATCTGCCAGGCGAAGAACTGACAACCCTCGCACTTGCGGATGATCTCCTTTGAGTCGGAGACCGCGATTGGCCAGTAAAATCCTTACCGGAAGGCTTTTCCGACCAACGTAGCTGATGTAGCGTGATGGCCGCACATGCCCGAGTGAATTTCGCGCAACAGGGCACGTCCTTCAGACTTGGGTATGCACTTTTGAAGTATGCCGGAGACGCTTCGGCGGTACAGGATCCCTTCGTGCACCACGTATGTGTGACTCCGACGTTGAATTTGCTCAGCAGCCCCCCGATCATCGGGAAGCTTTTCTTCTTGCAGATACTCCAAGTATGGCCACATCCAATCCGAGTCGAGGGCAAGTACCTCCGACTCGGGTTGTTGCTCGTCTGGTTGGGGTAGTTGCTCCTACTGTGTGATGGAGGGGGTGTGAAGCTATTGGGCGAAGATCCCAGCCGGGACTGGCGCCCGACTGGAGCCCATGTTCACAAGCTCATCTGCCGCCTCGTTGTCTCGTTGCAGAATATGTATGAGCTCCAACCCATCGAACTTGTCCTCCAACTTTCTGACCTCCTGACAGTAGGCGGTCATGTTGTCGTTGACACAAATCGAATCCTTACAGACTTGGCTCACCACGAGCCGAATCTCCGCTAACCACCAATCACGGATCTTGAGTGATATGTATACGGAGACCGTGGATGAGCGCCTCAAACTCGGGTACGTTGTTTGAAGCTGAAAAATGAATCTGGAGGAAATATTTGAGTCGTTCGCCTCCAGGTGATATAAGAACAATACCAGCCCCTGCCCCCTGCCGTCGGAGAGAGCCGTCGAAGTACATGTTCCTGTACTCGGCTTCTTCGGCGGCTGGGGGAGCCTGCATCTCGGTCCACTCGGCGACAAAGTCGGCGAGTGTTTGTGACTTCATGGCGCTGCGTGGCTTGAATGAGAGCTCGAAAGCCCCAAGTTCCACCGACCACTTAGCAATCCTCCTAGTGGCTTCCCGATTATGGAGAATTTCTCCAATAGGGAAAGAAGTGACCACCGAAATTGGATGTTCTTGAAAATAGTGCTTGACCGAGAGGCGTCGGACCGCATATCTGAAAGCTTCGCACTGAGGATAGCGTACCTTGGACTCGCCCAATACTTCGTTGACGAAGTAGACCGGGCGTTAAGCCTTGTAGACGTGTCCTTGTTCTTCTCGTTCCACTACCACTGCGGCACTCACTACGTGAGTGGTGGCCGCAATGTATAGGAGAAGCGGTTCCTGTGGCTTGGGAGATGCCAAGACAAGTGGCGAGGTGAGGAACGACTTGAGATCCTCAAAAGCCTTCTGTGCCTCGGGTGTCCAGACGAACTTGTCGTGTTGCTTCTTCCATAGCTTGAAGAAGGGCGACCCACGCTCGCTGAGTCGCGAGATGAATCGGCCGAGTGCAACCATGCACCCATTAAGACGCTGGACGTCCCTTTGGCACGTTGGGGTGCCATCTCCATGATGGCCTTGATCTTTTTCGAGTTAGCTTCAATTCCATGGTGAGATACCACGAAACCAAGAAGCTTCCCCGAGGGGACCCTCAAGACACACTTCTCCGAGTTCAACTTCATGTGGTATGCCGACAGACTCTCGAATGTCTCCGATAGCTTAGTGACCAAATCGGAGGTTACCCGAGACTTGACGACAACGTCATCAACGTATGCCTCCATGTTGCGCCCAAGCTGGTTGTGGAAGCACCGTTGAATGCAACGCTGGTACGTTGCTCCGGCGTTCTTCAACCCGAAGGGCTTTGTGACGTAGCAGAAAGCTCCGAACGGAGTGATGAACGAAGTCTTGATGCAATCTTCTTCCTTTAAGCTAATCTGATGATAGTCTGAGTAGGCATCCAGAAAGCTCAAAAACTCGCAACCGGCAGTGGAATCAACCACCTGGTCGACGCGAGGAAGTCCAAACGGATCCTTGGGACATGCTTTATTTAAGTTGGTGTAATCGACACACATGCGCCAAGTACCGTTCTTCTTTTGTACAAGTACCGGATTTGCCAACCAATCGGGGTGAAGCACCTCCCTTACAAAGCCGGCGGTTAAAAGTTTGATGATCTCCATCTTGATGGCTTCTTTTCAATCTTGTATGAACCGACGCAGCCGCTGCTTCATCGGCTTGGCTTTGTCATGTATATTCAAAGAGTGCTCGATCACCTCCCTCGGGACACCTGGCATGTCCGATGGTTTCCAAGCGAAGATGCTTCAATTGGCTTGGAGGAAGGTGACGAGCGCGTCTTCCTATTTCGAATCGAGCCATGTCCCGATCAGAGCCGTTTTGGATAAATCGGACGGGTCGAGCGAAATACGCTTGACATCTTCGTCAGGCTTAATACCTGATTTAGATGGCTTCTTGTTTGGTAGATCGCCCTCGTCGCGAAGAGTAGTGGCTGCCTGCCGGATCTTGTTCAACTCGGCGGCCGCTTCGGCTGACTGGGCGAAGTCACAATTTTCCTTATCGAGAAGATGGGAAAACTTGACGTCTCCGCAGACCGTGATTACACCCCGCGGACCCGGCATCTTCATAGCCACATAGGCGTAGTGTGGGACGGCCATGAGTTTGGCCAAGCCCGGCCTTCCCAAGAATGCGTGATACACAGTCTCGAAATCGGCCACCTCAAAGCTGAGGTTTTCTGTCCGGTAGTTATCCCGATTGCCAAAGGTGACCGGAAGAGTGATTTTTCCGATCGGCACTGATGATGTTCCCGGAAATATGCCATGAAACGGCGCGTCTGTCTTCTGGAGCGCCATCCTTGGGATCTGCATTTCGTCCAAAGTCTTGGCAAAAAGGATATTTAATCCGCTCCCGCCGTCGACCAGGACCTTGCGCAGTCGGACGCCCCGTACCACAGGATTCAGGATGAGTGGTTATCTTCTTGGGCAAGGGACGTGATCTAGATGATCCGAGCGATCGAACTTGATCGGAACCTCGGACCACCGAAGGTACTCGGGGGTCACCGGAATAGCTACATTGACTTCCCGAAGGGTAAGCTTTTGCTTACGCTTGGACTCATATGCATCCGATCCCCCGAATATGTAGTTGAGCTCACGCTCGGTTTATTGGTAAGCGTCACCCTGAGGAGGGTCACGCTTATCATCTTGTTTGGCGTCCTTCGGAGCGTCGTTTTTATGCTCATCAGCGAACTTCTTCAAGATGTTGCAGTTCTTGGCCGCGTGCTTTCCATTCGGATGGAAAGGACACGGTGCCTCCATAACTTTGTTGTAGTCGTTGGACCGGGGCGGCTTTTGCCGACCGTGATCCGCAACCGCTACCAGCTCTTCACCCTTGCGCTTCTTGTCCTTTTTGAAGGACAATTTGGGCTTGTCCATCTTGCCTTCGTGTTTGCTCGGGTGATCCTCTTGACGCTCAGCAAGAGCATCCGAGGCGGTAGCATATCGATCCGCCAGGGCAAACATCTCCTTGACGGTGGTTGGGGGCTTCCGAGACATTTTCTTGATTAGATCGGGGTCGCGAACTCCCTTCTGGAAGGCTGCGACGACGACCGCCTCTGAAATCTTCTTGGTAAAACGCCGAATGAAATCCCTTAACGACTCATCTTTTTTCTAATGGATCTGATAAAGGTCCCACTGGATTCCAGGCTTCTCGTAAGTTCCTTGGAAATTGGCGACGAATTGGTCGCAGAGCTCTTCCCAGGAACCGATCGAGTTCTCTGGAAAGCCCGCGAGCCAACCCTGAGCCAGAGGGGTTAACATGACGGGCAGATAGTTTGCCATCACGTTGTATCCTCCACTTGCGGCCTTGATTGCCAAAGAGTAAATCTGCAACCAAGCCTCGGGGTTCCGCTCTCCATCAAATTTCACTATACCCTTGGGGTTGAACTCTTCGGGCCAGTTTACCTGACGGAGTCGGGGTGTGAATGCCTTGATCCCTTCAATCAATCCGTCCCCAGGGGGAGGAGACCGACGGGGAGTAGTTCGACGCGGTGGAGTACGGTGCCGGTCTTCATCTCGCTCCCTCCGCCGGGCTTCGATGTCGAGGCGGAGGTCGCGACTTGTACTTTGGCGGGCGTCTTGCCCACGACTTCGTGTGTGCCGACTGCGCCGAGTACTACTCGTGGCGATCGGCTCTGGCGAGTTGGCTCTTGATCCCGAGTGCCTTGGACAGCCGCTGTCGTCACCATGGCTTTGATTTGTTCCATGATCAGCGTTGCGGGGCTGTTTTCCCCAAGCAAAGGACCAACATTATCCACGAGGGTCTTACATGCGAGGATGTTCTGCTGTGGCGTACGGAAGACCGAGTGATCTCCCATGCGGACTTGAAGCAGTTCCTCCTGGACTTCCCGTGCACGACCTCGTAATTTGTCGCACAGATCTTCACCACCTCCGCGGTTTTGTTCGGCTAGCTCCTGCCTCCTCCATGGGACGCCGAGTCGATCCGGAGGCTTGCCCATTCAGCACATAGACGCCGCGAAAGTCGGGGAACCCGTTGACGCTCTCCTCTGACTTGGATTCCAAGAAACAGAGGCTCAACCGATCCCGATTTGTTGGCTCGTCGATGGAGTGATTGTAACTCCCACTTCTCGTGCTGGATCATTTGTCAGAAGAGAGTCCGACTGAGATTCGGTAGATCTGATCTGCTGAATCCTTGCAGCCGAATTGACCAATCCGAGTGGTATGACCACTCGGAAAGTCGATCTGGTTAGAGTCGTCCCTGAGCCAAGACCCAGAAAACTCGTCCCAGCATGTGCTTGCTATGCTCCGCTCCTTAGCCCGGATTGGAAAAGCTGGCATGTTATCCGATGGAAAATAGTGGCCGAGTTTTCTAAATCGAACGGGGAGAACCACAGATGAGGAATTGTGATTCCCGACTGGATCTGAGCGCGATCCAGACCGAGAACAAGATCGCCACTTGGTGCTTCACCAACAAGAGGAGCTGGTAAAGCAAGAGGCAGTAGATCCCGACCGAAACCGAAGGGGAGTCTAGCGGTAGGCCAGTAGCAATTGTCATCATCAGATTGGATCTCTTCCGGATCGGAATCCAGAGGAGAGACCCTGAGGCGGTGAGGCTCGGCCGGAGTTGCATACCACCTCCCCCGGTAATGCGTGGACCGAACGAGGTTCGGCTCACACAACCGAAGTTCCCCGAAGTCGCCGGCGAGGAAGCCGAGATCTCTGAAGACGAAGCCTTGGCCGGGGGCGTAGGTGAAGACGAATCCGCCAATGAAAGCCATTGAAGTCGATGAAGTTGATCGTGACGCTAGCTCCTACCTGGCGCTCCAACTGTCGACGGTTTGTGTCGGCAATATATTTTATAGGGCTATGTGAAAGATCACAACTACGATGGTAGCACAGGGAGCTGAATTTATATAGGTTCGGGCCCTCGGGGGAGGTAATACCCTACTCCTGTGCTCGTGGATTGTATTATGGTGGATCTCAAGGATGGGATGTAAGATGATGACCAGAGGCTAGATGTCGAACTAGGGACCCCTGACCCCCTTTATATAGTGTAAGGAGCCGGGTTACAGATAGGTTCCCTAATCCGTATATGGAAGATACAGATATAACCGAGTTGGTTACGCCTATATCTATGTATTCGAGTAGGAAACGAGTTCGTTTCCTTGTAGAGCAAGTTTGGCCACGCCAGCCTCCAAGCCCGTCTACTGAAAGATCCATGCGACTCGGCCCAAAGAGGTGGTACGTCCAACAGTTTATCTCCGGATACCCGAGGCCCATGTTATCCACAGCCACCACCACAGCCGAAACGGTAGGAGCCTCCAGTGACACTTCCTCCTCTGTATTCCCCCGCCTCCGCTTGTGGAAACAACACAACACTACCCACACTGTAAGACAAAAGATAACTGTTGCACAAACAGCAATAGCTAGGATCAGGGACGGAGCCAGAAATATAGTTTGAGGGAGGCTAACCAAAAAAGGAACTATTATATTTCAAACAAAACTTGTGCAAGTTAATGATCATGTGCCATTCATTCATCTAGTCATGTACTAAAATAATTTCATTTTTTTTTAGGTTAATCGGTTGTCAGACGGACAAAATACAAGTAAAAATAGTTAGAAAAACAAACATATTTGATGGTTATTTAAGTCACGCTCGTCGATGCTTCATTGCATTGAAATCATCTATAAGTGCATCAATTGTAAACTCTAGAGCTACCTCCCTCTCAATATAGATTATCAAACAATCTTTTAAAAATTCAACCTCCATTTTATTACGAAGTCTTGTCTTAACAAGCTTCATGGCAGAAAAAGCTCACTCCATTGGTGCAGTTGAAACAGGTGAAGTAGGAATAAGTTGAATTAACCCGCCAATTAAAGATAAACTGTTTAAGACATCTACAATTTACAACATGAATGAAAAATAAGATAGCTAGACAAGTAGATAACCTGTCGATCAAATGATAATAGTTTGATTTCCCTGTCTTTCTGCCTCCGAGAATGTCTCATGTCTACATGTGTCTCTCTGCCTCCTCCATTTCTACTTTCCTTATTGTCTTGCGAATACAAGAAGAATAGAAGATCTTCTATGCTGATAATATAGACCTTTTTTCCCTTTAGATATGATCCACATGCCACGTGTTTAGTAGGGACTAAGAAGAAGAGGTAAAAAAAATTTCACAGCATAGGTGGGGCCGTGGCCCCCCACTAGTCTCCGCTAACTTCGTCACTAGCTAGGATGCCACTAATCGGCATTTTTTCTCATATTTGTGTGCATCTTTGGTGATAGTATGATTGTATGCAAGTGCAACAAAGTAGCAGGAGCATCCGAGCATGTCTAATGTCTACATGTGACGATGCTTGTTTACTACTCCGATCTCGAGCGCAAATCCACACATTGAATCCATGGCCCGTCTAGAAGAACATAGTGAGAAATGCAATTTACTTATATTTGCAATAGTATTCACATCGGGTTCCTACAATCGGTATATATGCACAATTAATTCCTCAAACATTAAATGCCTCGGTGTCTTGTTGTGCCGGCAAGAAAAGTAACAGACCCTCGAAGCAAATCAAAAGGTGCCAATTTACGACCTGAGCAGCAAATCAGGAATGCACGCGCGCGTAGGTAGGGACTAACCGCTTAATCATTCTCACTTTTTCAGGAGGGTTCTGGCCTCGTGGGTGGGAATCAAACCACATGCACCGAAGAAAAATTTGATACGTAGGTACCAACTGCTTCATTCACCTTTGCAACTGATCCAGCTGTAGCGACCATCCCACGGTTCTCACTTCTTCCCCACATGCATGCCTCGTCGTCTCTCCTCGCGGTCACCGCCACTCAAGCTCTTTCTGGCAAGTCGGCACCACTGCTTGATGCACTTTGGCCTCAGGTGCACTACTTATTCGGATCCAATCACAGTTGAAGTTCCGAGTTTCTCGCTCTCTGCTCAGCTCTCAAAACAATGGTGGTAGCTAAACTCATTGCTACAATAGAGATAATCATCAGTGCCAGTTCTAAATGGGCAATATATAGTGCTGGTTTTTGAACCGGCACAATATAACAGACACTGATATGTTTGGTCAACTATGCCAGTTACGAACGGTATAGATGACCCATTATCTGTGTCAGTTGATAGGCAAAACTGGCACAAATATATTTTTAAACATTTTTTAAATAGCTAGCCTAGCTAGCACCACCTAGCTAGCTAGACTAGCTACTAGCTACACCTGTACACTACCCTATAGCTACATCCCTCAATCGTTTTCATCGTTCGGGCTAGAGAAGTCGTCGTTGGGGCCAGAGAAGTCATCATCGCCAGGTAGGATGGGGTTGCCCGGGTGATAGGAGAAGGTGTCCTCATTGTCGGATGGCTATTGGGCCGATCCGACCGCCTCCTCCTCCAACTCCTCCTCGGACAACACGGCTGGGTGAGCTCATTGTCCCCGTCCTCCTCCTCCTCATCACGGGGCTCCTCACTAGCAGCCTCCTCCTCACAAGGTGCCGGATCATCGACAGGCCATGGTGACCATGGCGAGGCTGGTCACGGCTCCTCTTCGGGAGGCACCGGATCGTTGGCAGGCCATGGTAACCATGGCGAAGTTGGTCGTGGCTCCTCCTCACGGGGCGCGGGATCACCAGCGGGCCATGGTGTGAGACCATGTGGAGGTCCTCATGTTGTGATGAGTATATGTGACTTGATTTGGTTGAAGGGTTTGTGTTTTAGACTTGATTTGAGCCGGTTCGACCATTTGTGGCAGCCTGCAGTCTTTCATGTGTTTGGAGGTCTTCCCGAGCTCAAATTGAAAAAGGTGTACATGAAAGTTGTAGTGAATTTCAAGACAAAGGTTTTTCATTTCGGGCGGGAAGTCATTTGATGCACGGATTAATTGATATAATTTCCGCAAGCTGTTGTGTATTAGTAGTGCAGTTTTGGCTAGCTATGATTAGTGTTTATTTTGGGTTAATTAGGGCTAGTGTATGATTATGGATGATAATATGCTGACTTGCAGGGAGGTAAGTGAGATTTTTTTGGAGATTATGTTGGTCCATTTGAGTACAGGTTTGGAGGCAGCTGTGGTCGTTAGCGGGTACCAGGACTAGGTTGGGAGAACTGAGAACCAGAACGGTCGAGGATGCCGGCGGGACGGTTGGGCTCAAATCGGGCTCACATGTGGACGTCATGAAGATAGACTTGAGGTAGCTCAAGGTTTCTGGTTTAGGTTGGAGGCTCGAAGGCATGGAAATGGAGCGGTCAAGTCATAGGATGAAGGCCCGTTGCATCGGTTTGACCGGGTTTTTGTGTAAAGCCCAAGTATGGCCGATGTGGCCCATGTAAGACCCATGTTTGTGGCTAGTTAGAGAGTGAGTGGAGTGAGTGAATCTTAGTCCTTGATAGGATAGCTTAGGTTGTAAGCAACTCATGAAGGGTGAAGATTCACCCGGTAGGCCTATATAAGGAGGGGTGGAGGGATGCCTCCTCCTAATTCTTGACTAGGGTTTTATATGGTTGTATCCTGCTCATTGAGAGCTTTGCCCACCTAGGTGTGACTATGAGAAAATCCATCAAGCAATAGAGATTAAGTTCCTCAAAGTTCTTACCTTGTTCTTACTTTGTTCTATGGTTTAAATCTAGTTCTTTTTTGTTATTTTGTTTGCACCATGTTTTCTTACTTCCCCTCCTTCTACTTGCTAAAAACTTATTGATCAAGAATGTGTTTTGGTTGCTCATATTATCTATTGGTCCAAGCGGAGCAACTCACACGTCCGGAGCAGCTCGCTTGGAAGACTCTCTCTCTCGATGCGCTCGCACTTGTGACAGAATAGAATTGTCGGAAAAGAAAGCTCCTTTTTTGCATTGGTTCGTGCCTCCTTTATATGGGAGGGTTTGTACTTTCTCAACTAACCCTGCTACCCTCACTGATTAAGCCAGAGCAGGGATAATAGAGACATTTTAGTTGAAATTACACGCATTGCCCCTTACCTGCCCCGTAGCCAGGGGTCAAAGGGTCTTTTCTCTAACCTTTACCCATCTCCTTTACAACTTTGCCCTCTTGCTAAACATCCTATGTGGGGTACCGGTTGCAAGGGGAACTACGCATGGGTGGCAGTTACGTGTTGGCCTGGTGCCAGGCCTGCCTGAGTGCTCTGACAGAGTGGCAGGTCTTGTAGTACTGCTTGTCTCCTCGGTTTCGTGGCAGCAAGACGATACGATCTGTTGCCGCCTCGCCTGCTTATGCTTCATCCTTCGGTGACCACTGCTCCGGAGCTCCCGAGGAGGCTCCATCCTTGCTCTGTCTGGCTTCTCCGTTGTCTCGTGCCACACCGCGGGGCCTCAGGTTTGCCTCGCTCTGCTTCTCCCCCACTCTCTTCCGCTCTAGCTTCGCCAAGCCTCGCCTCCCCTTCGAGCTGCACCGCAGAGATGTCCCGCCTGCTTCACTATACTGCTCCTCCGCTAGCATCCGCTCCGGCTTCGCTGGGCTTCGCTTGTGCTCCGCATCGTTCCGTGGACTTTTTGGGGTAGACCTGAGAAAAAGGGGATATCCAGGATACAAATAGCGGGGTTGCCCCCCTCACCCCTTTGTCAAAACTGTACTTATCTTTGGTCCACAACACTAATATGCATGTGTTATGATATGTTTTGATGCAGCGACCGGTAGTGGCTGAAACATATACATTACTGATTACTGCAACGGATGGAGCTCTACACGTGTTGATTGATTACCGTCCTGACCGGCTCGATCATTTGGACTGCAGCTAGCTAGGGTATATTAGATAGATTTACATGAGTTGTTGGGACTTGGGAGGCTACTAGGCTAGAGACGATGCTCGTGACTCGGTGGTATAGCGGGAAGGATTGACGGTAGTGCATGACGGTTGTGTACAAATTACGGAGAAAAAAGTGGGTGAGGCACAGTAGCAACTTTAGAAATGGTGTTGTGGGTACTAATGTGGTTTCTATCTCAAGATAGGATGGATAATAGTGTTAATGTTGGAAGTTGATGGGAACAGTGATGGTCATCACGACCGATGTTGAATAATCCAGTTATCAACATGAGCGCACAACCTCTTTGTGTGCATGTCTGCGTGACCGAGTCTTGCGCGGTGATGTGAGCTTCCTTAGTCTAGCACGATGTACATGAGTCTAGTGCTGAATAAAAGGAATGAGATAACCCAGAAAACACTGCATAGTTTTACGCAGCACCAACCCTAGTGTGTGCTCGCTCACTATTCTGCTTCTTTTCATTGCGTGTTATAGGTTTAGCAAAAGGCTTGCTGTGTTGCTGTACAGGTGAAAAAACTGTCATTTGGTATGAAAACTTTGTGCTCTCGTGCCTGTGTCGATGTCGGGTGAGAAGACGCCCCCAAGTTCCAAGTCTCCGGCGAAGTCACCAGAGAAGGAAGCCACACCCAAGGCGGGTGGTTCCGGTGGAGTTCGCAACGTCGTGCTGCGGCGCACAACGAGGGATGTCAGTGGTGCCACGGTCTACGTACCTAACTCTGACGAGAACAAACTACGGCAACGGGACGCTGCTCATGAAGGTGATCTTGCATCCAAGAGGCCTGTAGGCAATCGTGGAAACCGGCGCGGACGTCATTGACAATGATGATTACCGTGAGGATCGCATGGCAATGGAGGCCATCCTTCGTGTTGTCCCTCCACAGATGCTGGCGAGCCTTGCTGTAAAGAAGACGGTAAATGAGGCCTGGTACACCATCAAGACGAATAGACGATTTGCATGGGCATCCAGTGAGTGCGTAAGGCTAAGGCTCAGTCTTTGCGCAAGGAGTTCGAAGGAATTCAGTTCGGGGGTGAGACGGTGGAGGATTTCTCTGTCCACCTAAGTGAGCTCGCCAACAACCTCGTGCTCCTGAGTGAGACACTCGCTGAGGAAGATGTGGTGTGGAAGTTCCTGCGCACCGTGCCTCCCAAGTATTCCTAGGTAGCTCTCTCCATTGAGATAATGATTGATCTAGATACCTTGTCCTTGGAGGAGCTCACTGGAAGGTTGAAGGCAGCAGAGGAATGCTTTGGCCAAAGCTTCGTCCAAGGTGCTGGTGGGCGGCTTCTTCTCTCGGAAGAGGAGTGCAAAGCCCGCTTGAAGAGGCGTGATCAAGATGGATCAAACGGCAGCGGTGAAAGCGGGAACAACCGTGGATCCAACAACCGTGGGCGCGGCAAAAAAACAGCCGCGAACACGGAAGACCAACAACAGCAACCGCGACATCTCCAAGGACCAATGCCGGTGTTGTGGGATCATGGGCCGTTGGGCTCGTGACTGCCGCAAGAAGAAGCACGAGGAGGCGAATCTCACGCAAGGCACTGAAGAGCTCGATCGAGGTGTTGGCGGGTCATTCAAATTTGGGGATGGCTCCGTCGTTGACATTCAAGGCAGAAATTTATTCCCACATATAGCTGCGGCCGCAGGCACGTCTACGACCACCCGATCTGCATGAAGATTCGTACTCAAACCAACTTCTCCTTCACAAGGTAATTTTGTAAAAAAAAAACCCTTTAAAATTTTTTTTAAAAAGCGATCGGGTCCCTTCCTCCTATCTCCATCCTCTTCCTCTCTCCACGGAGCCGTGCTCTACCCCGGCGTGCCGCCACCGGTGACCACCACCACTGCCGGCCGGTGACCACCGTGGCTGGCTTCGGCGCACGCATGGCCCAGCGGCGCTGTGCGGCTTGGCGGGCGACGGGATGGCGTGGCGACACGGCGCCGGCGTGGTCGCGTGCGGTGCGGACATGGTCGCCGGCGGTGGTGGGGCGGGTGGCGGCATGGCGTGGCGAGGAGCGGCGCGCACGGCGAGGAACGGCGGGCGGACGACTCGCTTCAGGCGTGGCACGCCCCTTGCAGCGATAGAAGCGGTGGCTCGAGCAATTGCCGGTGTGGTCGCGTACCGCCCCGGCGGTGGTCGCCGGCAGCAGGCCGCGCGGGTGAGTGGCGGTGCGGGGGTAGAGGGGAGAGAGAGAGGAGAGGAGGAAGACGAATGACCGGATTGCTTTTTGGAAAAGTTGTAGGGGCGTTTTTGCAGAAATGCACTTTAGAGCTGTGTGGGGGCTGGACACGAATCTCCGCGTGGAGATGGGGTGGTCGCGAACGTGCCTACGGCTGCCGCTACGTGGGGAAAATACGGCCTCCATTCAAGGACGTGGCTCAGTGATCGTCAATAGCACTGGAGGGGCGCATCACGTCATCACCGACGTCTGCTACATACCACAGCTGATGAGCAATATCTTGCGCCTCGGTCAGTTACATGAGGCGGGATGCCAAGTGGTAATCGAAGACGGTGTCATGTGTATTCGTGATTAAAAGCACAGACTCCTCAGTAAGGTAACGCGCACGAGCAGTCGCCTTTACATTTTGTCACTTAACATTGGAAAGGCAGTGTGTTTGTCGGTGTGGCTCAACATGGACTCATGGCGTTGGCATGGATGGTCCGGCCACCTCAATTTTGACTCCCTCCGGAGATTAGCACATCACAGCTTGGTCCGTGGTCTACCTCAAATTGATCACATCGACCAAGTGTGTGATTGTTGTCTCGTCGGGAAACAGCGGTGAACATCTTTTCCCAAGGAAGCCAAGTACCGAGCAGCGCGCAAGCTATACCTCGTACATGGTGATCTACGCAGGCCGATCACGCCAGAGACATTCGGAGGCAAGCAGTATTTCTTACTGCTCGTCGACGACCTCTCCCGCTACATGTGGATGATGCTTCTGAGAAGCAAGGACGAGGCATCAGACAAGATCAAGCACTTCTAGGCCGGCATCGAGGTGCAATCCGGCTGCAAGCTCCATGTTCTTCACACTGATCGCGGGGAGAGTTCACCTCCGTACGTGGAGTTCAGGCGGTACTGTGCCGATCAGGGCAGTAGCGGACGCAGGATTAGAATCAAGCCTGGACAAGCCTAATACCGACCCTGTATCTGTCACCCCGGATAAAAATACTAAAAAGAAGTTACATTAAATGTTAATATATTCCCCCTAAGACGAATCTAGAATTATATTTAGAGATGCCACATGACCCATATTGTAACTTTGATATATCTTAGTTTATTATATTTTTATGGAACTTTCATCATATTTTTTTCTAATTGAAACACCTTTTCTATCTATAATTAATAAAGAAAAATTAAAAAGAACAGAGAAAGAAAAAGGAATAGAAATAGAATGGATGAAAAAAAGAAATAGAAACCGGGTGGATGGAAAGAAAATTGCTCAGTGGGGACTTTTCTTCTCTTTATAAAGAAAAATAGAAAGGGAAGAACATGATGGATGGAAAGAAAAATTCTCGTAGAGGGAAGGAAAATGAACGCAATCCTCCTACAAAAAACAAGAGTTGGTGCCTGTGAGAATCGAGCTAAAGATCTCCCACAAGGTCCATGCAAGAAGGCCTTACCCACTGAGCTCATCAGGCACATTTGAATCACATAGAATTCTCTATTTTGTTAATTGTTATCGAATATCTAGGAATCTTTATGCATACGAAAATCCAAACCTGGGCAACGCCCCACCTAGCCCTAGTGATGGGTTCGCCCCTGGATCAGGGTGTGGAGCGGCATCTCACGGCGCCCGTATTCACCGCAGTAGAATGGTGTGGTGGAGTGCCACAATCAGAGCATTGTGGCGATGGCAAGGTGTCTATTAAAGGCCAAGCACATGCCCGAAGCGTTTTGGGGGGAGGTGGTCACCACTGCCGTTTTCATCCTAAGGGCTGGTTCTCTTTAGCTTATCTTATCCACTTATTTGACTTATCTCATAACTTCGAGAATTTTCTGAGATAGCCTCGAGAGCCAGGTGCCCTCTGTGTGACTTGTTTTAGAGAGCTTTTAGACACGCCTACAAGATAAAAAAGAATTCAAAAATTAATAAAAAAAGTCAAATAAGTAATTTTTGAATCCGTTTTTTTTTATCTTGTAGACGTGTCTAAAAGCTCTCTAAAACAAATCACACAGAGGCACCCGCTCTTGAGGCTATCTTGAAAATTCTCGAAGTTACACGATAAATCAAATAAGTTGATAAGATAAACTAAAGAGAACTAGCCCTAAATCGCTCTCAACTCGAAGCGTGGACGGCAAGACATTCTAATTTCATTCTAAAAAGGAATAAAGAACCTATATTATGATATGGGTTCTGTGAGTAATTGTTTGCTATGTGAGTATCTATACATGTGTATTAGATGTATAAAGCCCTTACTTTCTCTAATTTAGAGGGAGTTCCACTACCAACACAATATAATCAACTCAATTCGTTAGAACAGCTTTCATTGAGTCTCTGCACCTATCCTTCTCTTTTGGATTCTAGTTCAAGAACCACCTGTTTTCTCAAAACACGGATTTGGCTCAAGATTGCCCTTTTTTGTACGTGGCATGGTATCGGCACAAACCGAGTGTGCACTTCTTATGCATATTTGGTTGTGTGGCTCATGTCAAGAGCACGAAGCCAAACCTGAAGAAGTTCGACGACCGCAACAAACAAATGGTCTTCATCGGCTGTGAACAAGGTTCAAAGGCATATCACGTATATGATCCCATCGTTAAACATGTTCATGTCATGCGAGATGTAGTATTTGATGAAGGAGCAAGCTGGGATTAGGGCGCACCAGAAGGATCAGAGACTGAGGAGAGCTTCATCGTGGACCACATCGTCTTGAACTCGAGAAGAAGTCCAACCCCAACTGGAGGAGGAGGTGAACCACAGCCACCCGGCATTGTTGCGGCGTCAAGCAACACAGATGTGGCTGATTCATCCTTGCCAAAAGTTCAGCCAATGACTCCTGAAGGGCTGACATCAACGGGCATATATCCTCGACCCCTGATGCTTCGAGCAAACAAGCGACGCGTTTCGTGACTCCGCCAGCAGATTCGCCACCTTCCTTGGTGCACACGGATGGCCCATTTCATTACCGCCTAGTGAGGAACCTGTTCAACGCCACTGGACAAAGTGACGCTGAACCAATAGAGCTACAGCTAGCAGCAATGGAAGAACCTGCGTCATTTGCTAAAGCTGATCCGTACAGGAGTGGCCTAAAGCTATGCAAGAGGAGATGCGTGCCATAGGAGAGAAATTGGGCTAGATATATGTATATCAGAAAAAAAAAAACAAAAACCCAAAAGCTAGCTCATTTAAGCTTGGAAACACTCAGCCCAGCTAGCGGCTCATCATCTGGAGCCTTCTTGCAGCCAGGGTTTAAAAACCTGTTACGGGACCCGAAACCACTGAAAACCACTCAAATTCAAATTCAAACGGTCAGACAGCAGCAGGCAAGTCCACCGGTTTTTGCCGAGAAACCGGTGGTTTTTGGCGGTTTTTAGCGGTCTGAATAGGGAAACGTGGAAAATGGAAAAGAAAATGAAAAAAGGTCTGAAAAATTTTAAAAATTAGAAAAAATCATAGATGAGTGAGATATATGTGTTGGTAATTTTGTTTAATTATAAAAAAATTTGGAAGAACATTTGATAAATATATGACATGTTGAACATATGAATATGAAGTTAATAATTTGAATAAGGTAGTTTCCAACAAAAATATCAATATAAAGTAAATTTGAACATATCAATATGAAGTAAATAATATGAAGTCAATAATGTGATATGCATGGTAGTTTCCAAGAAAACATATATTTGAATTAGGAAAAATTTTGGCATGATCTTTTGCTAAATTTTTAAAAGTTGGAACATATCAAAAGTAAGTGAATTGCATACAGACATATATTGCATTGCACAGACCAAGCCTTCTAGAAACCAGTTCAATTTACAAAAACATATATTCGAACTAGGAAAAAATTTTGACATGACCTTTGCTAAATTTTTAAGAGTTGGAACATATCAACAGTAAGTGAATTGCATAGAGACATATATTGCATTGCACAGACCAAGCCTTCTAGAAACTAGTCTAATTTTTCAAAAAACGGTTTTTCACTTTTGCACAACTTTCTTCGCATAAAATACCATCATAATAATCTGAATTTAAAATTTTGCTTTGTACAGAATGTTCTAAAAAAAACTTCTAGTTTTTTATAAGATTTTTTAAATTTTTTAAAATATTAAATTTAAATTTAAAATTTTAAAACTAACCTGATAAAACCAACAGTTTCTCAGACCGCCCCCAGCGGTTTGACGAGAAACCGCCGGTTTTTGCCGATTTCTACCGGTCTTTGGAACCCTGCTTGCAGCTCAGCGGAACAGCCGGATTCCTCACCGACCACTCCCCCAACAGCTTATTTGTCTTTTTACACCACTGGGCTAGCACATGCTCCGCTTGAACTCCCTCTCTTCCCTAGTACTGGATTGTGGCATCAGGGATCAGATTCAAGCTTGTTCTTCACCGTCGCCTCCAGCTGATGCGCAAGGAGAGGTGAGTTCAATCTTGCTACCACGTTTATGCTGTCAGATCTGAAATGAGTAGCTGGATTTCTCATTCCTTCGATTAACACCGCTGCCTCATGTACTGCTTTGAGCTCGGCATCTTCGGAATCCATGGCGCGACCAGCCTCCACTACCTTCAGAGCAATCACCTCTCCAGCTGATTTAAAGAGGACCGCCGACACCATCGCCTGACGGCTCCCTGGGTCAAACACCACATCCACCACACATGTAAGCCCTGAAGAAGGAATATCGATTTGTTTCTTGTCCCTCGGGACGCTGATTATCTTCTTACTTGAAATTTCTTCCCAGGTTCGTTAAACCTTGAAGACCATTTCATCGATGGATGTTGCCTGGCCCTGGAACAAGATTTTGTTCCTACGCTGCCACAACTCCGACGAGCCCAGAGTGAACACCGATAACTCAGCTGAAGGAGCTTCAGAAATGATTTTCAGAACCCAGCTGAGAAAAGGTATGTCAGTCATGTGCCCATCATTTTGTAAAGTGAAATATCTTAGAGCTTTTTTACGGTTCCTTGAGAAAGTACCGACCCTCAAGGACCATAAAAAATCTCAATCTCTTAACAGTTGCTTCAACTTATCCCAAAACATCACAGCCGCAGGGCAAATGAGGAAATGATGTCATCTTCATCCAAGCCGCAAGAAATGCATACTGGGTTAACTGAAATATTTCGTTTAACTAAATTAGGCCCAGTTGGTAAATTGTGCATACATATTCTCCATAGTAAATGTTTCAATCTTTGAGGTAATTCAGCCTTCCACAGTTTCTTCCAAGCAGGATCATAATTATTACTAGAAGTTATGCCCCTTTCATTGACAGCTCCAGATTTATTTTTTTGAATGGAACGGCATAAGTGATAACCTGATTTCACAGTATAATAACCCCTAGGGTTAAGATGCTAAGCTAAGAAATTCTCCATAGCACTTGTCGGCAACTTAATATTCAAGATATCATAAGCATCCCCAGGAAGAAAATAATTCCTACTGAAATCCTCATGCCACTCCATTGAATTACTATCAATGAAATCTGAGGCTTTGATCTGTATCTTTCTAGTGTTGATAGGCCTCCTAGGGCCATCCCTCGGGATCCAGAGATCATGCCAAACTTTCACCTTTTCTCCATTACCAATTCTCCACACAAGACCTTCTTCAAGTAGTTCAGCCCCAAAACAGATGTTTTAATGGGTGGTACTATGTGATGCATATGTATGTCATGTATGGCACCTGAAGTTATGTTATGTTGTATGTTATATGAGATGTGCGTGTGTTTCAAGTGGTAAATGGGGAGCAATGTCATGTTTGCAGTAATTACCACATTCACATTACATTGATGACAAATGGGTGACACATGGTAATAACCTTCGAATTACGGATCTATCGACCCATACAGGATGATCAACTAAGCAGTAGCAAAAGGAAATATAGCAACATATGACATTCACCCACGTTCATCGGACTACTCCCCTCTGTGAAGTAGCCAGTGGTGCTTCACCAGATCATCCTGAAGGCGACGATGCACTTGCCGGTCTCGGATAGTTTGCGTAGCCTATATGCAATGTAGGATCAACCTGTTTGGATCACGAGTAACGGTAGCTGGCTCGCCCATGTACTTCAACACCTCCCCCTGTGGTGGGTCATCCTTCTCATCTTCAATTATTATGTTATGCATGATAATACATGTTGTCATGATGTTGTGCAGCGTAGCCTGGTCCTAGCATCGCCCGGGATCCCGAATTATTGCAAACCTCACCTGAAGGACACTGAAAGCTTGTTTGACATCGTTTCGTGCTGCGGCATGCATCACTGAGAAGTGGATCCTCTTGTTGCCTCAAGGTGACAAGATTGGCTTTACAAGGGTAGCCCATTCGGGGTATATACTATCTGCTAGGTAATAATCCATGTCGTAGTTGTTGCCGTTGATCGAGAATTTCACCCAGGGGGCGATGCCATCAATGTCCCTAGAAAAAACATTAGATCGGTGCAAAACATTTATATCGTTCAGACTCCTTGGCATGCCGAAGAAAGCATGCTAGATTCACAAATCGTACGAGGCAACCGTTTCCAACACTATTGATGGTTTACAGATATGGCCCGTGTATGCACCATGTCATATCTTTGGGCAATTCTTCCAAACCCATTGTATGTAATCGATACTCCTCAGCATCCCTAGAAAGCCTCTCTGCTCGCCAACGGCCAGGAGACGCGCCGTGTCCTGCGGGGTTGGAGCTCGAAGATATTCGGCCTAGAATATTACGACAACGTCCTGGACGAACTTCTTCATGGCTAGGAGTGCTATGCTTTCCCCTATACGCACGTACTCATCAATCGCATCCGCGCGGACTCCATACGACCGCAATATGCAAGAATAGCTAACGGCTCATCCTGAACCTGCCAAGATAAGAGGAAGCAAAGCACTTTTCAGGGTGTATACTACCTATGGGAAAGTTAATTGCACGACCGTACTGCCACTACGTGCGCCTAAAAAACGTATGCCCATATATAGGCGAATGGGCGAAGTAATCCCTATACAGCCTTGTAGCACTATCGGGATGCCCTCGATCGATGACGGCGTGTCTAGAAATTGAGCCCCGCCGGCGGTTGCCGCCCTGTGCACCTAGTTCCTCCTCGATGATGGCGAGGAGAATAACTTCCTCGTCATCATCGTTAGACGAAGAGAACTATGGGGCAGAGGACCCTTCGAAACCCCCAAGAACTCATATCTCTCTATGTGGTTGATGGTATTGATGGTCATGATCTCAAGCTTGTCCTCTCCATTTATAGGCCTGCAGGGGATCCTTCTCTTGCAAGCTATCCTAGATGCCATGATTCCATACCTTACACGCAATCTTCCTGCGAGGTGTTCTTTCGCTAGCAAGCTATGTTACCATTCACGGTTCCTTCTATGAGAAGCTACTTCCATGCATCGTTCTGTAGTCCAGGTGGTGATCAGACTGCGTCCGATGGGACACAGTATAGTGCACACGGGAGACCGGTGGCCAGCGGACTGAGTCTGTTGGCCATCGGACCCGTGGTGCTTATTGGGCACTGGACCCGTGGTGCTCATTGGGCACCCGTGGTGGTTTCATAATCATCATTTTTTTTATATTATTTTTTAGCCCTTAATGTAGGCATATACATGGCCATACGTCAAAATACAGCCTTGTATGTATAGCGTATATCAAATGGCGGTTACGTATGAATGTTAAAATATTGATGTTGTGAAGCGAAGGGAATATGGAAGGGAATGTTGTTGGAGTGCAGGTATGGGAAGGAACAAAATCTAGGAAGGGATTCCTGTCAGGGGTAGGAAAGGGAATGAAAGTATGAAAAAGGGTTGGAGATGGTCTTATACACCCGGAGTCCTGTCACAGACATGTTTCTGTAAAAAAAATCTTGTCCTTTTTTATGCTCAAACAGATTTCCTTTACTTTTTTGAAAGGAATTATCTTTCCATTCACTTCGAAAAGGAATTCTCTCTTCTTTCTCTGTATCATTCTCTTCCAAAGAATTCTGTTAGAGATGGTGAAAAATGAAGAAAAAGAAAATCAGAAAGGTAACAAAATGAAGAAAAAATGGTTAGAGATGGTCTTAGGAGGCAGGCCTCGAGTTGATCCAGTATAAAGGAAGGGGCTATCTGCAAATGGGAATGGATGGACGGTGGTTGGTGGATCCGTAGAGGCGGCGCGATTGGACGGCTTTGTGGCTTGCATAGGAATACGTGGATTGCGGGTTGATATACTGTGAGCAGAGGTTTTTTTTTTAAAAAAACCAGTCGTGCTGGCCGATTGAGACCCTGGTCTTGTCAATTTATCTTATCTAACTTATTTGTCTTATTTGACCTTTTTGCTAACTTCGAGAGTTTCCCGAGGTACCCTCGAGAGTCGGATCCGCTTCGTTCGACTTGTGTTTTAAAGGTTTTAGACAAGTCTTTGAGATAGAAAAACGGATTTGAAAAATAAATCATTTTTATTTTAAACGAAGATAAGCCCTAACTTCAAATTAGACAAATAAGACCTTATAAGCTAACAAGAACAGGGCCTGAATATGGCCGGGTGGCCAGGGGCGGATCCAATGGGGGTGCCCGGTATGCACAGGCACCCCCACAAATTTTAGAAACAAAAGACACCTCTTTACGTAGTATTAGACTTAATATTCAGACATGACCTAGTTTTGTACTGATTCTTAGCCTAAATCTCAATTTTATATGTCAACTTCTCTATCCAAATCATTAACCCGTTACACCCCACTATATCTGGCTCAACTAATAACTCCTGCAATAAGAGATTGGGATTCGAAATTCTCAAACCCTAGTCGTAAACTGCTTCTGAAAAGTGAAAACTGGCATGTTCTTGTTGCGGCTTTATGCATCAGTGTATGTACTAACAACCTCACTTTAGTTGTCCAATATATGTCAACTTCACTGCTGTCGGGACCCGAAAACGGGGTCGAATCCCTGCTGTGTCTTACCTGTACTAGTCCCTGGATCAAGTAGCTAGTACACACAGATATACAGTTTGGATCATCACCATTCAACGAAAAGTAATTTATTACATCAGAGTCGCATAGTTATTACAAAGTTCAGGCTCCAAGGCCTAGCAGCGGAAATTTAAATAACAGTTCAACGTAATGGAAACCAAATCACAACTCCACAGGCATGCCCGAAGAATGCGCTCCTAGATGTCGGAGTAGTCTTCATCCTGAATACCATCAACGAAATCCCCGTCTTGGTTCACTTCCTCATCGGCTTCGCATCCTGCTCGTTGGAATGAGCAGCCCGAGAATAAACTCGGGGTAAGTAATCTTAATTACTTGCAAGACAATGCCTAGATGCTATATAGGTTTCAAGGAGGGTTTAGGGTGGTTTTGCATAAAGCTAAGTTTTAAACTCTTAAACCTAGTTTGAGAAAGCGGTTTTGAAATTGAAGTTTGAACTTTATAATTCTTTCTTTTGGAAAAACAAAGACACCTCTTGACTTAACGGATCATCATGGCACCCACCATGAGGACAATCTAGCACATGCAACACCGATTGCAAGGCGATTCCCAAAACAAGGAGAGGGAGAGAGAGTTTTACAAAACTACGATGGGGTAGCTTCCGCGTTCACCCTAACCATTGGGCGAGGCTTTCATGAAAGTTTACACTCTGCAGAGGTTGTGCGCTTTACCCGTGAGTAGGTGGCTTCCTAGGAATCACCCAAAAAAGTAGACACCACGAGGTCTTTCGCGCAACCTTCCCTTAGACCGGCATTCCGCTAAGGATTCCACACCAATGCCCTCTTGTCTTGCCGATGGGTTACGTTCTATGGACACATCTGAATACCCACTCCCAACCACAAAGGAAGGTTACTGTTCTTATGGACATATTCAGATGCCCACTCCTATTCCACCGAGAATGCCCGACTAAAAGTCCAAAGAGTACTCAACCAGACACCGCCCATACTGTGCACTCAATGGTCGTGACCGTTGAACTAGTCTAGATACCACAAAGAATCGATCCTTAAGCCAAGCGGGTATGGTCCAACATCAACCCAATCTCTAGCATATTGCCACCGAAGCGATTGCCAACCACCTGCAACCATCCACCCGATTGAAAAACCATTTAAAAAGCCGGGATAGCACCCACTATCCCTATAGACAATTCGAACACGGTAGTACCCACTCTAGGCCATTCAATTGCAATCAAGTTTGTATCGGGGTTGAACACAAAAGTAAGTCTCTAGATTGCATTTGCTAAGCAGGTAATGTAAAAATCACTAAACAAGGATGGCAGCAAGATTAAATAATATTAATTAGCTAAGGTTGATGAGATTGGCTGTGTATATCAATCATATAGGACTTATCTACGACTTAGCTTAAATATTGTTTTTAACTTTTAATTAGCATCTACGTTTTGCAAAGTCTAATAAAACATTTATAGAAATTGGGTAATAGCATCATAGCACAATGACTTGCCTTGATCCTGGTAGTTGGACTGATCAGCGGCGAAGTCTCCCTCAGCGGACGGATCTAACGTTTAAAAGAAATACAATAAGAACCATGTGCGATAAAATATGATGCATGCATGACATGTCATGAGGATGATGAAAACAAGATGAGAATAGTATAAAAATAATTTTATAAAACTTCAAATTGGTTTCATCATTTTGAAATCTCTATAATTAGTTATGATTTTTATAAGCTTAGTATTAAAGGTACAAAAGAGAGTTAAATAATAAATAAATTTCAAAATTTTACCAAAACAAGATGAAATCATATTATAATATATCTAACTTTATAAAATAATTTTGGACCTCTAGATTAATTTATAAAATTCCTACACATGCAAGAACTAATATAATTATCAAAATTAAATTTAACATAAACATGTAAATAAACAGTACATAAAAATAATATATAATTTTATGGATCTAATAAAATTTATTTTACAAATTTTGGAATTTCCTCACAATTTATATGGAATTTACAACACTAGGTATATTATGAAATTAAAGGAAATGAAAGGAAGGATGATGGCGGCGTCACGGCCTGAAGGGCTTACTAATTATCATCTTCTGCGAGAGGCGTCACCGACGCAGAGGCCCAGCGTCGGTGAGAGAGAGAGAGGAGAGGCGGCGCTTCCGGCGGTGGCAAGGCCAAGGCAGGCCGGACGGAGGGAGAAACCTGGCGGCCTTCGGCCGCCACGAGTTTAGCGGCGCATGAATCAAGCGAGGCGGCGGCGACTTCGACCTAGACTGCATGGCGAGCGCCAGCAGCTGGCGGCGGCAGCGACGGCAGCGAGGCGGCGGCGCGGTGAGCACCAGATCGGGCGAGGATTCTAGTGGCGGCGGCATGGCGGCATGCGGCGGTCGGCGTCTTGGCGGCGGAGGCGAATTCAACACGGCGGCCTCATTGGCGAGGAGTTAAGCGCGGCGGTGGTCGGTGGGGTTCCTAGGTGGGTGGAGAAGGTGAGAAGCTCACGCGCGGCGATTGGGGATGATTGACCCAACGAAGAAAGAGGCGGTGGCGGCTCGGCGGCAAAAGACGGTGCTTCGGCAAGCGACAGCCGACGAAGGTTAAAACGGATCAAGGAGGCACCCAGGAACAATTCTCCTTAAGGGATCGAAGGTCGAAACTCACCGGAAGATCGGATTTTGGTGATGAGGCAGAGAGGTTGAAGGAGATGGGTTTTTGGGGCTTCGGTTTAGACGAAGAACGACGTGAAGCTGGGGTTTATATGAAGGGGGGAATTAGGAAACCTACTAGAAGTAGAATAAGGACAGGAAATGATTGATCTGCTAATTATAGGGGAATTCCATAGGAAGGGATAGAAAGAAGAGAGATTTAGGGAGAATTATAGGGGGTTTCTCCCTTTGGCTGAGTAAGAGAGAAGAGAGGCTTACATGTGGGGCCCACGTGTAAGAGAAAGTACATAATTTATATTTTGGTTTAAATATAAGGTTATTATGCATTTATGCTATAAATATTCAAATAAAACATCACATAGTCAAAACAATAAGAATATATTTTTATTATGTAACTTTGTTTAAATAAATCATTTTAAAATATTTTTCCAAGGAACATGCTCATTTTAAAAGGGTTTTAAATTTTAAAAATTTTACAAATGCAATGCAATGCATGTATGCATGATTTTAAAAATGAGGATGTTACAACTGCTCTATGCAACAATGCAATTGCTTGTAGAATGGTCATAACTCATAAAAGCATTAATATGCTATTTCGTTTTATGATTTATGTGCAATTTTTTAAATTTATGTTGTAATTTTAGAAAATGTTACCTTTATGTGCAGATTTTACAATATTTTATGATGTTATACTATTTTTATATGATATTGAAAAGTTTTCTATATAAGTGTACACCCCGGTGTTTAGATCCTGGATCCGCACCTGTGGGTGGCGGCCGATATGGATAGGCTAGTTGTGTGCTAAAATCTTGCCCTTTAATATATCAGCTTAATATATTGATTGATGATGACGACTTTAATATACTGAGGGATGGGTTCGGCCTGAGTTTTTCAGCAGAAATCAAATACATGGCCAGGATTTCCGAAACTAGCTGGAGGATCGTTTATTCCAGAACCTTCTTAACCTCAATCGGGTCGTACCGTGTTGTGCTGCAAATGGGCCGGGCCCAAACACACTTTGGGCCTTCTAGGGTTTCTTGTCTACACGCCTTTATAACGAGGGGTCGGGAGGAAATCACAATTCACAAATCACTTTCGCTGCTCTCTTTTACTGCGAAAACCGCCGTCTCTCCTGAGTCTCCTCTGCTTCTACCTCTTGTTTTGTAGAGTTCTTGGTTGATCTTTCCTGGTCGATCTTTCCTCTTATTTTCTCTCTTATTTTGTGGAGGTCTTGGTTGATCTTTTCTGGTCGATCTTTCCCCTTATTTTGTAGAGTTCTTAGTCGATCTTTCCTCTTATTTTGTAGAGAAGGTTGGTCGATCTTTCTACCGTGCGAATACTGATTCCTTTGTGGCTTTTCTGCTTCTTTTTGTTGGCTTTTGTGATTTTCTTGGATGTTTTTCCGTCCGGTTGAGTCGGCTGTGTTGGTCGGATGAGGATAGAAAACTGCAACAATATGATGCATGATGTGATTCTCAGTATTTAAGTCTCTGATGACCTCTTTGCCATTGTTGTGTTTGTCCCCGAAAACTCTTTTCTGTTTGGAAAGTTGGATCTTTGTAGGATGTGATGAAGAAAAGGTTGGTCCGTGTTTCTGATTTTTTAGTGACCGATAACCATCTTTATTCTCTTTCTGATCCTACGCATAAGCGCTCTTCTGTCACACCATGGCATGTTTCTTCTCTTGTCAATATTACTTTTTTTTTTTCTGGTTTTCGTGCCATTGCGATGACGAATTATGAACAAACTTCGCATGTCAGACTTCGGAGGTGCTTCCGGCATCCATGAGAAGAGATTTCATACGACTGAGCAATAAATCCCACCTATTGGATATCTCTGTTCACTGGTTTATTCCCACCTATTGGAGACACTTCTCTGTTCACTGTTTCTCTGTTCACTGCTTTATTCCATCTATGGGAGATACTTCAATGTTCACTGGTTTATTCAGGATAGATCAAACTGTAAGCTACCCGGTGAACTTAATTTCGGAACAGAACGGTGAACTTAATTTCGGAACTCGCCGTTAAGACCGGTAAATTTAATTTCGGAATAGAAGTCGCCAAAAGAAATGTAAAAAATGCCGTATTTTTCAAAGGTAATAAGCTTCTGAAATTGCCCTTTTTTTAGAAAGATAATAATCTTCAGCGATGCTTTTGGATCTAAACTCAGATGCTTGAAATCACAAATCATCTTTGTGCCCATGCTTGAAGTCATAAATCACCAGTCATTTGCAAGGCGTCGGCGTCCGAGTTTTTGTGTCTTTGGTTGGAAGCCATTTTTACCGTATTTTGTCTGGCTTTGCCATTTTTTTTAAAAAATTTGAGATATGGTATTTGTTGATAAACTTAGTACATCAGCTAAACAAGCCCACATCTTGTCTACAAACCATGCATTCCAGAATCTACGAACAGTGCATTCCGGAATCCGGAGCCTATGGTTAACACACGGCACAGAATCCCCATGAAAGGTTACTGAGAGATAGGAATTTTATTTTTTTTATATTTATTTTTTTCGGAAATAAATAAATGATATTTAGTTTTAAAAAAATAAATAAATAGACTCTCGTCGCTAGCCCGTTGGGCGAGAAGTTTGAACCGCCCGACCGGAGGGCGAGATTTTTAAAATCCGCCCTACGGACGAGTGGGCTTTGCTCGCGCCGGCCCGCGTACGTGGTGGGCCAAATACCGCCTGACAAGAGGGTGAGGTGGTTCCTGAATGGAAAGAAGAGATGAACATACCTCTAGCTCATTGGCTTCTCAATTTGCTGCTGGGTACACAGACTAACGAGGTTTTGCTGTTAATATTGGGTATCTCTGAGCTATGGCGAAGGAGAAATTCGGTCTTGTTCAAACAGCAACCTGATAGAATAGAGGCAATGGTGCATAGAGTAAAAAATTCGTATGAGGAGATTATGAAGCGGAGAGAGTCAAAGATTAACAAGGATTCAAAACATAAAGCGGAGAACATCTCATACCCGGTTGGACCATGGTGCTTAATCGATGCGGCTTTCGATGCAGGCACAAAAAAGGCTCATGGTGCTGCAGTGATTGTTCTGCAAGATCTTCAAATCGCGGCAGTCCAGGTCGCGGATCTAGGTATCAGAGAGAGCCCTGAAGAAGCTGAAGCGGCGGCAATGTTGGAAGGCTTCAAGATGGTCAACAATTTCACCGGTAGAGTGAGAGGTTTCCTCTCTGATTGTGCTAACCTCATTTGCAAGATGAACTCAGGCGAAGTAGATAGATCTCCAAGTGCGGCTCTGATTTGGGAGCTCAAGAAGTGGAGGGCGGAAAGACCTGGGCTAGCAATGGAGTTCCATCGCCGGGAAGCTAATGAGCTAGCTCACGCTGTTGCGCAATGGGGAAAGGATAGTGGTATGGTGGGTGAATGGCACGCCGATGTGGATGATAATATTCCAGCTGAGTTGATGGTACGAGTGGGTAGAGTGAATACAGCCTTTCGCTGGGCTAAGCCGAATCTGGGCCTGGGTTTGGGGACAAATCACTTGGATGTAAACAGTGTCTGTAACCCTGAGCCTGTTTTATTTAAATAAAGGTCTTGCTGTCGGGTGTGCTCAAAAAAAAAAAGAGGGCGAGGTAAATAAACCGCCCGTTGAACGGGCGGGCTTTGCTCCCACCGACCGCAACAGTGTTCTTAGCCCAAAATCGCCCTCCCAACAGGCGATAATTATAGTCCGCCCGCCAATAGGGTGGGATTATGTAATTTTTTTCAATTTTCAGAAAAACATAAATTATATGATTTTAGAATAAAATAAGTGATGTATCATAAAAATAAAACTAAATAAATAGAGTCCCGGCATCGTTTAAAAATGTAAGTCATGATAGGTGCGCTGTATCGAACAGAAATTTTTTTTGTTTACCTAAAAAAAATTTGCAAATATAAAAATGCCCATTGTTGTAACCCAAAAAAGACAATAATACCTCTCCGCCGCGGTTTGGTAGCATGGCACTGGCATATATAACTATATAATATATTATATATTATGTACTATATATGCCATATATAACATGTATATAATATATTATATATGTTATATATAATAATAGTTAATATATAACATATGTATGATATATATTATATATAAAAGTATATATATTATCGTTATATATGGCCTATTATTTGGTCTATGTAATCTTTAAAAAATAATAATATGGAAATAATGAATAAGTTTCAAAGACTTTTTATATTAATAATTATTGAAAATTAAATAAATAGATAGAAGAATAAACCTTATGCGGTTGGGCGAGATTTAATCATAAACCCTCACATGCCGCGTTGAAAAAGAGTGCTTTCTCGAAATTTTTATTCTCGGGATTACAAGGAAGTTCCTCTCGAGTACAATGGGGATATTTCCCCTTACTGATAGCATCAGGTCCAGCCTCCCTTGCATGACGTGCCCTCTCGCGCTTTCTCTCCTTTTCGGCCTCTCCCGCCATAGCGACTGGCGTTCGGCGTCCTCTTGTCGCTTAGGTACTCTCTCCGCGAACGCGCTTCACCTCTTGCTCTCCTCATCATCGCACCGCTCTGAACCACTGCCTATTCCAACGGACCTCACGCTCGATGTGTTTCTTGTCTGCCTCCGATTGCTCCGTGTCTAGCCACTGCCAGAAATCTCAGATAGGTGGGGGAGACTATTTGTTGAACATAAGTCAGTATAGATCACATGTGCTATGTAGCTAGATATAATCATGTAGGATAGGGTGAGCAAGTACCTTTGGACGCTCGCCAAAGGCAGCCTTAGGTGGATCGTACTTGTAGTTTGCACACATGAAGAACCTCCTTCCGTAAGTATATGAGAAATCTTCGTCGGATTGAACAAACTTGCAAAGGTCACCATGAAGCACATTGTAACATTGACCCTTCCGCACGGTGGTGTTAAACTTGCCAGCATGGACGGGGCTCAGAGTCAAGCGGCCATTGCTCGTTACAATGAGATTTGTGGAGTGTAAGGGCGGAGTAATATGTGAGTTTGAGAGAAAAGTTGCGTATGAGAGGACTCGGGCGGCAGAGAAAAATATATAGCGAAGTTTGTTGATGCATGGACCGAGTTTATGGAACCGCACGAATCCTCCCGAGTCTTCTTCTTTGATCGATGTGTGATGGACGGTGTCGGCAGGGTCATTGGTCGGCGATGCCGCGCAATTATTGATGTGACCGGTGTCGGTAGTCTTGTTAGTCGGCGATGTCCGCAATTATTGATGTGACCCGTGTCGGTAGTCTTGTTGTCGGCGATCTTTGCGCAATTATTGATGTGACCGGTGTCAGGCGGGTAGTGTTTGTCAGCAGTACCGCACAATTATTGATGTGACGGGGCAAGGCGGTACTGTTGGTCAGCAGTGCCACGCAATTACTCCTCGGCCTATATAATGGGACGCATAGTTGACGTCCCTCTCACTCCCACCCTCACTCTCACTCTGACTCTGTGTATGTAAACTCCCTACTAGGGTTGGCTTCGTAGGAAGGAGGAGAGTAGAGATAGACATACCACATTGCACATATGGCTTCACGACACGGGACGAACGGTTGGATCCGACAAGCCTGGTGGACGTCAAATGGTCCTGGATCTCAAACCCGTCTACCAAGCGACAACTTGCCTATTCGGACGAGAGCTAGCTATAACATGGAGCCAACAATGATAAGAGACCCAAACTTCTACAGGGGATGGCCACATTGTGCGCATGGAGTGGACACAGTTGTATAAACTTTTGACTAGGTTGTCGAAGGATGGACCGGCCGACGTTTCTACCGCTGCGCGTACTTCGCTGTGAGTAACCAGCCCGACAACGGCCAAGGGTTTAATACATTTTCCATCTCACCTTTTTCTCATTTCCAAATGTAGACCGATGACTGCGGCTTCAACAAATGGATGGACGACCCCTTCCCAATGGCCGCGTTCAGTTACATCGAACATCTTCACGCAAGAATCTCCCAGCTTGAGGAGCGAGTTAACTTTGCTACTTGCTTGAACAACGTGTATACCCGTGTGGAACCGTTCCATGGATGGCACTAAACCTAGCGTCCCTACTACAATAGGGGTTTATTTCATGTAATTTTAATCAAGTTTCGGTCTACGTGGATTACTACCATGTAATGTGTTTCATATTTTCAATTGGGTTCACGGCGTTGAGCGGATGCCCTCACGGATACATCCCTAATTATAGCCTGTATGTCATCGCACCTTGTATGTCATGGTAGCTTTCGAAATAAAAAATAGTACCTACCTATTTGTCAATAATTATAGCCTGTATGTCATCGCACCTTGTTTGTCATGCAGTTAGACACCATTTATCCCTCACGGGTTACACGTAACACGTCTAAACAGAACATTCGCTGAATAAGCACAGAGCTGGACAAGGCAGGTATAAATTATTAGAGTTCACGGGCAACCCGTGGTGAGTCAGCAAGCAATGACAGCGATGTGATGTGAAAGCGATGTGATAAGATGGCCTACAAGATAAAGAAGAAAAGAAGAAAAAGCATAACCTAGCGGTTTTTTATTTGGAAAGCTGGTATTACATACAGGGTGCGATGGCCTGCATGGGTGGTCACCACGAACGGGTGAAAGGGTTGTGGCATTGGCATGAACACCAAGTGGCCGCACACCGAGCAGTCACTTCCCACTCCGTGTCGTAGTACACGGGGTAGGTCTCTTGCATGATGGCTCTACGACGTAGGACCTCAGCATTGGGTGTGCCGGGGTAGTGGCATCCGCATAGACATGCATGGTCCTAACATGATCGATTCGGCTGATAGTATTGGTCCAGCACTGCCTGGTTGTGCGATTGACGTGCCGGCATGGATTGCCTAGGAGGCCGGGAAGGCCGCGCGGACCTCCGCCGGCCTTCTGACTGCGCCAGCCCTCCTCTAGCAGCCACTCTAGCCTGCAAGCGATTGATTCTTGCGTGCAGGTATGTTATGCAGGTGTATGTTGCTGCCAGATATGGCTCATCCATCCATCGAGTCCAATCGCACGTGACGTCTAGTATCTGGAGATAAGAGAAGTGATAAGTAAGTTGTATGCACTGTACCATAGCGTAAATAGGAGGGAACTTACGTTGTAATCTGCGCATCGGTAGAACCTGCGACCAGTGAACCCCTCGTGCACGTGGTCAAACCATTGCACAACTGCGGGGTTCCCACAGTAGCATGTCGGCCAGTCGAAAATTGACGGAAAGTGACGATCTCGTAGCAAAGGAGGCCATCTCTCCAGTCCCCATATTGTATGACTTGCATATCCTCCGAAGGAGGACGAGCATGCTCTCCAGGGCCAAAAGACTCCCACCATGCATCAGGCACATATGGCCGTGAAGAGGCTCCCCACTCGCCATGGGAAAATGTGGAGATGTGTATGGGCTGGAGTAATATGTGAGTTTCAGAGGGAAGTTGCAGCGCAGAGAACTCGCAGGCAGGAGGGTTTTTATAGGGAAGTTTGTTCTGTGCATGGAAGGAGTTCATGGAAGCGTACGCATCCCTCCCGAGTGCTGCTGCTGTAGTTGATTTGACTGGACGCTAAAAAGCGATACTGTTGGTTAGCAGTGCGGTGAAAGTAATGATCGATGCTGTAGTTGATTTGACTAGACGCTGAAAAGCGATACTGTTGGTCAGCAGTGCGGTGAAATTATCGATAGATGCTGCAGTCGATGTGACCGAACGCAAAAGCGGTACTGTTGGTCAGCCTCATCGGCACACACTCCGAGCAGCCAATCGTGGCCAGAAAATAAGAAAAAAAATCACGAGCGATAGATGGCATAAATAAGAAAAGCTATAAAGCTAAAAATGATAAATGGCGAAAATGTTCATGCAACTACTTAATGTATACAGCAGAAGGTACAAAGAAACATGCAAAAATGAAACTCTTGTGCGTCCCGCTAGGCTTCACCCGCGGACTAATCCTCGGTACATGCCTTGCGCCCGCCCTAGGCGTGTCTTTGGGGAAGGTGTAGCGGTCCGGCGGGTGAACGTCCCGGTGAGGACGAGCCTGTGGTGCAGGCATCGCCAAGTCAGCCTGTGATGGCTGTGTCGCTGCAGGAGACGCCCCTAACAACTGGGAGCCTCCAACCTCGTCGTGCCGGACGATGTACTGGTCCACGTCGAGGTCGTCCAAGCCCTGGTCGTCCACTGCTTGACCGACCGGACTGTTCCACTCTGTGAAGATAGGACCTAATCCATGCAATGTCCACATTACTAAACGACAAATCATAAATACATGAAATTGAAGTGCTCGACTAGAAAAATAACTCGCACCTGTAACAGGAGAGCGCGGTGCCTGTGGTGCGGGCTGCGACCCTGGTGGTGGTGCCCTGGAAGCACCGTAGGGTGTGGACGGCGCGACGGCCTAGAGAGACGACGCGGTGGCAGAGGAAGACGTCCCGGCCTCGGCGAACTGCTGCCTCCACGCTCCCTGGGGCGGCCACTGCTAGGACGGACGAAGGCCTCCTGACGGTACCCTCGAGGAGGACAGTGGTGGCCCCTGGGCCGACGTGCCAGCCTCGCCAAACTGCGTCCTTGCTCCGTACAATCCTAAATATTAAGGTAGTGTCACATTATAAATTTTAATGAAGATAGGGTGGAGAAGGGCAATAAAGTTCAAACCCCTCGGTGCAGGCTATAGGGCGTTCGGAAGGCTGCAGCACGTGAGGCGTATAGCTCGTGTTGTCTTCTCGTAGAGCCTCTGGAAGGTCGCGAGTATCTCTCCTCCGGTCATCTAAATCCCGTGCTGCAGGCGCTCGACAGCCGTGCGTGCATCGACGTTGCACTCACGAAGATTGTCGATCTGTATATATATAGCCATCATGCGGTGTATGCTGATAAAAATAGAAATTGAAAAGCAGGGGTGAAGATTTGTACCGCTGATGCGTAACTGCTTGCGCTGCGCGCGAATGCGTGTAGGTGGCTCGCGCGACGTGGGCGATCTCGGTGGAAGGGGTGTGACCCACCCGCATCCTCGTAGATGCACTGTACCACCGTATGTACGCCGGATACGACGTCGCGTCGTACGGTCGATCCTCCTCGACCCGCTCATCTAGAGCGTCCTCCCACTGTGCTACCCAAGGCTCCATCACGAGAGCCCACGAAGCCGCGGTGTGGCCCGTCTAATGGATCTCGCAACAAACATCATGTATGACACTTATAAGGCGGATGATCGAAGTCGAAATTACGACTTAATGGAAAGATCGTCTTGGTGAGCTCGACACGGACGGCGTGGGCAAGCTGATGCAGGAACTCCCGATGGAGGCGAATCGCGCATCACCGGTGCGGTGAGTACTCCTCAACGAAGATGTCGAAGAGCAACGATCGGGTCGTAAGCCAGTACAACTCGTCCCCCTCGCAAAGCGACGACAACCCGTGAGGCACCCGAGCAAGCACTCGGTCCTGACTGTAGGGTGTCCAAACGACATCGTCCTCCTATACCTCGTCCAACTGCCTCACGTACTCTGGGTAGTCCTTGTGCGCCTGAACGTGGGCCCACGTAGGCTGCAAAAGGAGAAAACAACTGTAGTTAGTCCTATGTTATGTAAATAATGCACAAATCATGATTTAACATTACGTACCCTCGTGAAACCAAAGGAAGCCCATGGTGGGCCTATCCTCACGGTGTGTCGTGGTAGTCGCGCCTCGTAGGGCTGTGATCCATGAGTGGGCGCCCAATGGCGATCGCTTATCGACCATAGCTGTAGCGAAGGGCGACCACCGAGGATCGGTGTGCATCCGTCTTCGAGACGGCGTCGCTTTCAAATCTTTATGCGTCCCGCAAGGACAGTGAAGCCCAACTGTACTGGGGGACCTCGTAGGGGACAGCGTCGGCGATCTCCCTGGCGTACCTGAGGAGGTTCTTGTCGACGCAATGGCCGTCCGTACTGGTGAACATCATCCAGCCGAACAGCCAAAGCAGGTAGGCCTCAAGGTGTCGGGACACAGTAGCCTCATCGGGCTGAGGGTGGATGTGCTCCGCCTGTCAGTGTTTGCAAGTACCAATGTTAGCAGGTAATTTAAGAAGGACAAATATGCTCGTTAGTTCTTACCGTGAACTGCAGAAGCCACCTCTTCGGTGGACCACGTCTCTCCTTTGAGGGAAAGGCGTCTGATCCGCGCTGGTGCACGCACTACCGGTGAACCGGCCAAGCAGGTCGACACGCCAGGTGGGTGAGACGTCCACCGCCACGACCGGTGCACCGGCGCACGGAAGCCCTAGAAGGAACGAGACGTCCTGGCGAGTCGGCGCCATCTCCCCGCACGGGAGGTGAAAAGTGTGTGTCTCGGGCCTCCATCGATCGACAAGTGCTGCAAGGAGGACTGTCAAAACCAAACGCCACGACGATCTGCGGGGCGGGTCTCCAACGAACGCCTGGGCTGTAGCCTCGAGCATCCGACACAGCGGGAGGAGGCCAGAGAGGCGCAGCTTGCAGAAAATAAAGCATTCAGAAGGTAAGTAAAGCTAAATTATAAAAAACGAAAGTAAGAAAGGTTCGCCTCATACGATATACCTGTCAACCCAACGTGCGTCCAGAGTGAGCAACTCGGCGGTGTCCTAGTCCGAAAGACACCTAGCGACCGCCTCCATCAGACCGAGGTAGGCCCGATGCCTACGGTCAAGGGAGGGTCGGCAGGCCTCTCTTTCTGCTGTGGCGCCGGCTCCGGATGGCCCATCTCGTCGGCCATCGTCATGTCACCTTGCGAGATATGCAAGTATGGGTTATTTATTTCGATTGAAGCAGAACTAATTCATAAAGAAAAATACATATGTACAAAAAAGATAATGTCATCAACAACCACTACATATCATGCAAACATAACATATTACATGAACATAAATAAGTCAACATATTACATTGCCACTAGTAAGCCATCATATTACATTGACGCGAATATTACAAATTTAAATTACACATGTCAAGTAGTTCGATTAAGGTTTTATAGATACATTTTCAACCGAACGGTCGTCGTCCATCCGCCCCCGACCCGGACGGCCCAGCATCCAAATCGTGGGACCCAAATGCACTAGGCTTGTCACAGTTCACATAAGTGTGACCGTCCTCATTGCACCTGCTGCATCTCTTCTCAACGCTCCCAGCCTCCGACTGATCCATGTCATTCCGAATGCGATGGTGTCGGCGACGACCAAGATCACACTTCAGCAATTCCCTAGCCGGTACGTGACAGCTATTCGGACCAGGTGGATCAGTAAATGTACCGAAAATTGCATACCCATATATCTTTCCATGCCATGTATTTCGAATTGTTTCCTTCCTAAAATATTCGGACACAAATGGAAAAGTAGGGTGATTTGTCATTGAAGCTGCCGCAAGTACATGAGAGCATGGCTTGTGAAGAAGCTTCGGCTTGCGGCATGAGCATGTGCAGGTATGATCACGTAGTTTGCACTCCTGCGTAACCCGCTCACGTTTACCGCCACGACGCCCTCTATCCCTGTAGATTATGTGGTACCTGAGATGATCTGTCCCCATCGTCGTCGTGCCATGTCTTTTGGCCTTACCTATCTTCTCGGCCATATACTTTGTAATAGCAGCGGAGTATATCAGGCGACTGTCAGCCATAGCAGCAGACGCGGCACGATAACGATCCATGAAATACTTGCATGTACCGTGAAGAATTTCCTCCACAATTGCAACAAGAGGCAATGCCCTCATCCCCCGCATGACCCAATTGTACACCTCTGCCAAAGTTGTCATCATTATTCCGTATCTAGCCCCTTCAGTATCATACAGGAGAACCCACTTCTCTTTTGGATCATCCTTAATCCAATCTGAGAAGCATCTCATGGCCAAAGCTCGTGTGGCCCTGCCCTGTCTTGTTTGTAGTTCACACCTCTACTTTGCGGTCATCTCATCGAGTGTTTTCCATAATTTGTTGAATTTTCTTTGCTGATTCTGTTTGCACAACCTCTTGAATAGGTTCATGCATTGTTTATTCTTAAAGTGACCAAAAATTTGCTCCCATATGTCTCATGCACCACCTGCTTTGCATATCACTCCACTGGGCACCCCCTCGGTTGTCGGAGCCATTTGTAATCTCTACGCCTTGATAGCTTTGCATGTCTATCATGAATGACACACACATTTGGTCTCCCTGTGACAACAGCATGTTTTACACGCTCTAGCAACCAGTACCAGCTATTTGTATTCTCTCCCTCCACAAATGCAAATGCCACCGGTAAAATCTGATTGTTGCCATCCACGGCAATTGCTATTAATATTTGCCCCTTATACTTGCGGTGAGGATGGTTCCATCTACACATAGCAATTGGACAATATGTGAAGGCTCTTATGCACGGACCCAATGCAAAGAATACCCGTTCGAGAACCCACTTGCGGTGTCGGCGGAAGCGTAATACTCCTTCATGTCATAGTACGTTCCAGGATTTCTTCTACTAATCGTCTGCAGAAGTTGGGACATATTTGCATATGATGCTTCATATGTCCCGAACCGCATTTCCAAAACCTTCTGTTTAGCTTTCCAGGCAGTGGGATACTTTATGGTGTACTGAAATTGTTCCTCAATGGCCCGTATAATGGATCGAGGCTCATATCTTAAGTTCTGAACAATTTGTGAGTACATTACAACTGCAACAAATGTTGATGTCAGATTTCTGTGCCTTTGTTGTGCATTTTCGAACTAACAATCATGCTCCTTTACAATTGAACACACCCAGTAATCCACCCACTTTTCTTTAAATGCATGTACACGCTAGGGGCAACCAGGAACAACACACATCACATCGTAGACGCTTTTACTCGACTTCACTACCCTGAACTCCCTCCTCAGAGATAAAGACTAATACTTCACGGCATCCAATACAGCTTCCTTAGTCGGGTACATGGCTCCCTGAGTCACCTCATTCTCATGGTAATCCCATGGTGTGTGCGTGTCTTCATGTACAGATAAATCTTGGAAGTTGTAAGTATTCCACTCTACAGGCACCGGTCGATCACTCAAACTTCTCTCATCGTCTGACGTATCTTCATCAGGGACTTCCTCATGCTCTGCATTCTCGGCTGCAATTTCAGCAACTATTGACTCGATTCGTTCCCCTTCATCGGCCGCCCCGGTCGCCTCTTCAATGGTTTCATTGCCTTCTTCCCCTATATCTGTCTCCGCATGCGCTTCTCCCACGTCCTCTGTCACCTCCGTGTTCCCTACAACATCCACCTCCTCTTCCACTCCAGCACCACTAGTCTCCCCTGGATCTTCACCGCATTCGTCACCTCTGCCGAAATGTTGCTTGTACTCGGCCTGGACTAAGAGAACTAGAGGAAGGCACCGTTCGATTGCAATCTCAATGTACCGTCTCCAATTCCGAGTACTCGATATAGCTATCAACTCCAAAAAAAAACCTTCAGCGGCACGGCTCACCAATGTCTAAACTGTCATGACATGTTCTTCTTCGTTGAGTTGAAACGTCCGTGATAACCAATGATGTAGCCCCCTAAATGACCTTTCGGTGGGTCTTGATATCCCTAATGTACATAATTGGAACATTGATAAATCTACCCTGTAAGGACCATGCACAATCTCTCCTTCCCCATAATGGATCTGAAAATTGATCTTGTCTGTCATTTACCCTGCCCAACAAATTTCACACATTGATTATTATACGTCAATCTCTTTTTTCTACATCTATTTTTTAACAATATTACTACAGCCAAAATGTCAGCCAACATCTTGTTCATTATCTCTACAAATAAAATACTCTTCAACATCTACTAAATTAGTAAAGTACTATACTATTTTCAATGTAAACACTACATATTACCCTTCTATTCCTTGTCTAAACCCTAACCCTACCATGTTCGACACATACCACATAATCGTACAATACAATTTATTGACTATACTATTTCAATCTAAACTCTAAATATTACCGTGCTATTTGTAACCAAAACCCTAATCCTAGCCTAAATATTACACGGCTATTTTTAGCCTAAACCCTAACCTAGCATAAATATTACCGTGCTATTTCTAGTCTAAACCCTAATCCTAGCCTAAAATTTACGCGACTATATTTAGCCTAAATATTACCCTGCTCTATACATAATGTAACATACACTAAATTTATATGACTATCCTACTAAGTTTATCAAATAAATTTTGTACTACATAATAAAAATACCTGTGAAATTGAAGAATCGCTCCGCGCTTCTCTTCTCTCCAACTTCCTCTCTCGCTCTCGGTCTCCTCTCTGCCTTCAAAATGGCAACAGTGCGGCCGGCCGTTGCGTGGCGGCCTTAAAAGGCCACAAATTTCGTCCGTTGGACGGGCGGGATTTTCCCGCCGTTCAAAAATCGCCCGTTGGGCGGGCGGATTTTTTGCCGCCTCCAAAAGTCGCCTGTTGAACGGACGGTTTATATAGCTCGCCCTCTTGTCGGGCGGTATTTGGCCCACCTCCCGCTCGGGCCGGCGCTAGCAAAGCCGCCCATCCGTCGGGCGGATTTTAAAAATCTCGCCCGACCGGAGGGCGGTTCAAACTTCTCGCCCAATGGGCTGGCGACAGGAGTCTATTTATTTATTTTTTAAATTGAATATCATTTATTTATTTTCAAAAAAATAAATATAAAAAAAAGAAAATTCGAGAGATAGTTGTTTTATCACTATCAGCTTGGGCCGGCAAGTTACATCCGATGGTGCAAGGCACGGCTTGACAATGGGAAGCGGCAGCCCGTAAGGCCAGGCCCATCCGTGCTCCGCAGACGGCGATTCTCACTGTGATCGCTAATTTCCATTGCCATTTTTGTCACTGAAAATTTCGTGACTTACCTGACTAATATTGACTTATCTGATTTTTTATTACTTTTTGAATCCGTTTTATTTTTATCTCGTAGACGAGTATAAAAGCTCCCTAAATCCTAAATTTCATGGCTATCCGACTCTCGAGACCATCTCGGGAAATTTTCGAAGTTGGAGATAAGACAGATAAGTCAGAGCTTATAAGTCCAAAAGAACACCCTTTTACATTGTTCACCTGGATTTCGTTTAGCTGGCGGAGGTGGTACCCACGGTGGTAGCAGGTCATTTGGTGTTTGAAATACTCAAAAAACCAAATATCGAAACGGATTCCCTGGTAGCTGAGCGAATTAAGAGACTGTTTTGATGCATGATATAACTCTTTTTTCTTATATTAACCCTAGTTTTGATTTCATATGGTGTTTGCATAAAAAAAAGCTTATGCCATAACTCTGTTACCGTCACAACCATGCGTTTTTTTAAGGGAAAATTGGCTACACTCCTCACCCAAATATTCTCTAACTGAAACTGTGTCTTCCGTCTTCTCTTCTTTGTGCAATAGTAACTTAAAGTTTCCCGTAGATAACCATGGAACCTAAACAAAGGACAGTCATAGGGAAAACGGCGTTAAGATGAAACTAGCTTAAACTATGGTATAAGAAATACACATTTTTTTTAATTTACATAACTCTTTTTCTATTTTTTTAGAAGGGGAAGCACCTGAATTCCACTGCATTCAATGGAACCAAAATATTACATTCGTAGAGTCTGCGTCCAAACATTCTAACCTTCAACCCACTGGTACACACAACCAGCCAACACATTGGACTCAACACCCACTCACTACTACGACACTTTGTACTCTCTTTCTGCTTCTCTTTGGTAGCTTTTGTGATCTGTTTGGATGTTTTCCTTCGGGGTGAGACGGCTGTATTGGTCAGATGAGGATAGAGAACTGCAACAATATGATGCGTGATGTGATTCTCAGTATTTAAGTCTCTGATGACCTCTTTGCCATTGCTATGTGTTTCTCCCTTACATCTTTGTAGGATGTGATGAGAAAAGATTGGTCCGTGTTTCTGATTTTTCAGTGACTGATAACCATCATTATTCTCTTTCTGATCTTACGCAGAAGTGCTCTTCTATCAAACCATGGCCTGTTTCTTCTCTTGTAAATTTTTCTGGTTTTCATGTCATTGCTATGACGAATTATGAACAAACTTCGCATGTCAGACTTCGGAGGTGCCTATGGCATCCATGAGAAGAGATTTGTTTGGTTGGCAGGCTAAGTCTGCCACACCTATGTTTAGGCACACTAAGGTGGATTAGGCATGTGTTTAGTTTGCAGTCTAGTGTTAGGCGCGTCACAGAAGTTAGCCGGCTTTCTTGCTGCTCGCCATGAGAATATCTCGCCACAAGTGTGGCGGCCGATTTGGCCGCCTCACTTTCTCGTCGTAGCAAGCCAGCAACCGAGCTTGTGCAGGGAAGACGCCATGGGTATGGCCGCTCGCTGGGGAAGACGTCATGGGTGCAGTCGAGCTCACCGTGTAAGACGCCGTGGCCGTGGCCGCACTAGCCGTGGAAGACACCATGGGGGCGTGAACAAGCTCGCCGGGGAAGATGCCATGGGGCGTGGATCAGCTTGCCGTGGAAGAAGGAAGAAGGTGCTCGCTAAAAGTCAATGCTCACTGGCTGCATTCAAGTTGCTCAATGAAATGCCTATGTACCGATAATAATGTGCAGATCCATGTCTTGATTAATTAGGTTGGCAATCTTTGAATAATTAATTTGCATAGTGTATGTTGGATTTCAATTAATTAACTAGCATAATCAATCATATATGATAATCATATTTATAGATTTTTCTGATTTCTAAAAACCTTTTATTAGCTCTTAGGCAAATTTTTGTGGCTACAATCCAAACACGTGCCATAAATTCTCAGTTGTGCCTAATGCTAAATGCGGCTATGAACCAAACACCTTCTAACCTTAGAAAAATTAGCCAAGCCACATGTGTGGCATACTACTAATGTAAGACTAGGCAAACTTCATTGCGAACCAAACAGGCCCGACTGAGCGATGAATGGAGAACCTAATTCAGAACAGAAGTCGCCAAAAAAAAAAAAATCTGAAATTGCCATATTTTTAGAAAGAGAATAGTCTTCAGTGAAGCTGGCAGATCTAAACTCAAAATGCTTGAAATCACAAATGATCTTTGTACCCATTCTTGACATCACAAATCACGGTCATTTGCAAAGTGCCCGAGTTTACATCCCTTTCTGTCGTCTACTACACTCTATACGTAGCTTACGGTCAACACACAGCAGAATCCCCTCGAAAGGTTACTGAGAAAGATAGTTGTTTTATCACTTTCAGCTTGGCCCGGCAATTACTTCCAATAGTGCAAAGCCCGACAACTTTGTCTTCCTCTTGAGATGGGATCCAGTTTGAACACTTAATGAGAACAGACTCCCATTGATCCGCAATATTTAAAGGAACCCATCTCCTTAAACGAAAGCACCAATTGATCCTCTTAGCATTCGCCACTGATATATGGGGACTGTCACAAATATCAAAGATATCGGGAAATTTAGAGCGAATAGAGAAATCTCCTAACCAGTTGTCGTTCCAAAACTCAACTCTCTCTCCATTACCAATATTGATCTGTCTACCTTCAAATAGTATTCCTTGACTTCAATCAAATTTTTCCAGAAGAAGGAATCACTAAAAGAACTTTTCAGCATTCTCAAATTTAAGTTTCTCATATATTTCTTCCTGAGAAAACGTTGAAGAAGACCATCTTCACATTCAAGTTTCCACCACCATTTGGTAAGGAGACTAATGTTAAAAAACCAAAGATTTTTAACTCCTAACCCCCCTCTAACTTTGCTTACACAGAGACGATCCCATCTTACCAAATGATATTTTCTTTTCTGACTGCTACCTTGCCAAAAGAACTGTCTTCTTATCCTATCCAAATTCTCCACTACACATTTAGGGAGGAAATACATTGACATCACATAAAGGGGAATACTAGTGAGACAAGCATTCAAGAGCACACTTCTCACTCCCAGAGAGAGATTATTACTTTTCCAAGTCCCCAACTTCTTTGACATTCTAGAAATAATATTATTCCAGTCTCTAGCCAAGATCCTCTCACTACTCACAGATAGCCCCAAATACTTAATAGGAAAACTACCAACAGAACAAGTAAAAAGCTTAGCCACAGCATGACCACGATTGCTAGATCTTATTTCATATGCTATGTGTGTCTTCTATCTTTTGGTCTATCTGGTTGTGGAGAAATAGATCTTGTTTTGAGAAGAAAACGTTAACCTCACCTATTCCCATTGTACATATGGCTTATTCTTTCATGATTTACTGGGCTGGTCTGAGTAATGAAAGTGACCGAGATCTTGTGCTATCTGGAACTAAGCTGTTAGTGAGCATTGCAGGGAAATTGGGTGGCTGCAATTCTGATGTTGAACAGGATATCAGTGGAGTTCGGAAGTCTCTTCGCTATGACTGAACAGCAGCAATCTGTCGTGGAGGTTTTTTGAGGCGCAGTCAGTTGGATACTATACCTGTGGCTGTATTTTGGGTTTACTGAAGGGTTAACTATTGGCTGTAGCAATATGTTTTTGGTGTCAGTCTTGGAAGTACCTAGTCAGCTCTTAATTGGTAATTGGTTCTCGTTCTACCGTTCTGTTTACTTTTGGCATGACATTCGAACTCTGTAATTCCGTTTTATCCTAGTGATAATGGAATTGGGGTACGCCCCTTAAGCAAAAAAAAAAAATGGCATTTGAATTCATAAACATAAGACTTAATCTTTGTTGCGGAATGTGGATAAACCACTCATTAGATGAGTTAGAAAAATCTCAACCGCTTCCAAGGCCTTACCGGTCCTCCCCCTAAAATACTTTTTCTGAAGTTGAAATAATTGAACTTTTGTTGAAATATTTTATCAAAAAATTCTTAAAATTCTGGTAACCACCGTTTTTGCCCTTACGCCCCATAAAAAAACTAAACTACAGTTTTTCCAGGTCATTATTACCAATATATTGTAGTTTTGTTATATGCAGCAATATGTTTGTTAAGTGATGCAGAGTTATAGATTAGTTATGTTCAAGCCAATGATTTTACACATAGGTGTTGGCAACACGTAATATGTGATATTACGTGATGCTGTATAGTCTCCCTACAGCACAATCTACACGTGATGCGAGTATGTGTTAGAGTAGGCATGTATTATGAGTTTTCTTGCAGCACAAATTGTTTACAATGTAAAGTGTGTGTTGTAATAGGCTAGTCTTGTTGTAGTGTGCGTGCCCTACGCTACAGCTATGTCATCATGATAGGTTACAAAGACAGTGCCCCCTTTATATAGTGTCCAAGATACAGAGTCTGACTCTAACTGTATCCTCCCCTTGCCTATTAAAACTCAAAGTCTACGTAACCTTATATATACACATATTCGACACAAACTCTTGCAAACTCCACCTTGGTGAATGTGACTTCACCACCAAAAAGCTCGAAATTGTCATGTGCGAACATCCATGTACTCAGACTCGAGTTGAGATTTTGTAGCTTACTGAGAGCCGCCCAACGAGCCTGACATGGTCTCATACCTGTCGTCTCTCGAAACGAACATTGCTAACCCTGCAATACCTGCTTCAATGACTCCACATGCACCTGGAATTGAACTTCCTCACAGCCTGTACAGACATGAAACTGTGCTCTCCCCGATCATCATAGTCTCACCACCTTTTATGATCCTGATGGTCCTTCCATCTGCATCAACTTGAAATAACATCTCATCTTCATGCAAGGTCCTAAGCAAAATGAGATTCCTCTTTAGCTTTGGCACAAGCTTCACACCCTGAAGTACCCGCTCAACTTCATCATACATCATGATCTTAATGTCACCCACTTTAATGGCACGGTAAACTGTGCCATCTCCCAAGTAGACTGAAATAAAATTCCAAGATTTGTATGAAGAGATCCACTCCCTTTTGTGTGTCATAGGATAGGAACTACCTGAATCCAACGTCCACGATTCACTTGACGGCATATTTGATACCAAGAGAAACTCACTGTCGCTATCCGAGTCAGCTTTAGTCAATGCCACATTAGCACTTGTTCCTTCCTCAAACAGTCTTTTCTCATATGTCCCCACTCCTTATACTCGAAGCACCACACTCTTTTCTTCTTGCCCTTCTTCTCCATCCCTTTTCCGCTATGTTCATCTTTGACTAACAAAGCATTACCAAGAGGAACCTCCACTACATTGTTCTGTCTTCTTTGTTCTTGAGCTAGTAATGCTGCAGTAATATTCTCAGTGCTAATACTATCCTTGCCATACATCAAAGATGTGACAATATGCTCATAGGATGGTGGTAACGAGCAAAGAAGAACTATGGCCCTATCTTCATCTTTAATCATCACATTCAGTTTTGCTAGATTCCCAACCAACTGATTGAAGACGTTCACAAGCTCCACAAGATTAGACCCCTCCTGCATCTTCAGCCCATACATCTTCTGATTAAAATACAACTTATTAGTTAGAGTTTTGGACAAGAATTGACTAAACAATTTAGCCTAGATTTCCTTTGGTGTGTTTATGTCCATCACATGGTACATGACCTGATCGAACAGACATAGCCGGATAGTCTCGGCTGCACGTAGCTTCATCCTCCCAATCATCTTCCTCTACCTTATCCCGTTTCTTAGTCATAAAAGCCTTCAAGATGTACCATTGAACTTCAACAAATTGAAACTGGTGTTAGACGACATCCTATCTACCAATGGTTTCACCGACTCGATGACTGGTTCGCTTCCAGATCCTCCCAACTTGGACAAACCACTACTAACCTCGTCATCAGTTTTACCGCCCGACCCATCCGTTGCCTTGGACAAATCTACATTAACTTCGTCGTCATCTAGCTTGACCTCCTGTCAGACCACCTTTCTGCCTCCTTGAGCACCACCCTTTAGAACCCGCACGATGACATTGCTCTAAAAACTATGCCCAAAACAACTCTCTTTGGCTATAGATCTGAGTTCTTTGGATCTCCCAAAACTCTCTTCTACCTTTTGATTTTAGGTTCCCATGGATCTGATTAATATAGTGCTGAGGGGACTTCTATCTGTCTCTAACTTGAAGCCATAAAACACAGCTTTCTTTTTCATCTTGGACTCTATGTCCATTTCTTTTTCTCAATCTTGGTCTTCGTGTTTGCTACACGCCAACATGCTATCATCTCCAGCTCGGGCCCGTTTGGCTTCACATGGCCGGCCTGCCGCGCGGCTGCATGTGGTTCCACACGCTCGAGCCGAGCCATGCGAGCCGCCTGCCTACTTGATCTGCCCGCCATACGAGTGTAACACCCACAGCATAGGGCGACACCAGTCCTGCCATGTGGGTCCTACCTTGAGTGCTAGACATACACGGACGCATGCGCAACCGCTCCAGCTGCCTGATCGCCTTATCGCCCCTAGGTCCTATCGTGGGCCTGCCATGCATGCTTTTTATAGCGTCCACGCACAGCTGCTAACCTAGCCCATACACATAGGTGCAAGTACGCCTACCATGTTCCTGGCCATAGGTCCCACCATGGAGGACATGCCACATGCCTGCACAAACCCCTTGGCTACCCTGTGCACCTGCAGGTCCATGCACAGCGTACCTACCTGCGTGTATGCACCGTGTGGCCCACTTGGTCTTCAGCTCCTCTAGGTCACCGACGTCATCCTGTTTCGCACTCCACCTTCAGATCTAACCACGAGCCCTCATGCGTACCATCTGCATGCCGCCGCACATCTCGTTGTGCGCAATCTCATACCGCACCTTGGTTGCCCACATCCCATAGTGCCATGATGGCGTCCTGTGCTGCACGTACATGGTCACATTGCCGCCTGCGATGCTTCTGAAGGGGAACAGGTAGGCTACACTAGCGCAATTTAAAAAATTTCAACCGCGAGCACCCAGGACATCATGTAAGTAAAGGATCATAGATCGTTACCGTTGACGCGCGGTCCCAGCGGAAGAAGAGTCGGAGTAGCTGAGTCCGACATCGAACGCGTCGAGGTATAGGAAGTAGTTGTCCACGTCGAGTCGAACGTCCCCTCCTCGACGATCACCACCGTAGCAACGTCGTATGTACTGCCGTTGAGAAAGTAGTCGATCTCACCGACCTTCTCCTCTTTGTCGCCGATTATTGCCGTAGGAACCGCAGCAACGCCTCTACGGTATCCACACGTCCAGGGGCGAAACGCCGTGCATCGGTGTGCTAGCACCGCATGCGCGCGGCTAGGGTTTCTAGGAGTCGGTAGGGAGTGTGACGGCTAAAGTTACATTGTGGCGAACTCATGTGTGTGCACCGCCCCACCGCCTCTCCTTATATAGAGCGCACTAATGGGCTTCTACACTAGAGGCCCATTAGGACTCTAATCCTACACAGATCAGTATCCGCGAAGCTAATCTTACATGGATCAGTATGCGCAAATCTAATCCTACACAGATCAGTATCCGTGAACCCCACTAATTAATCTAATCCATTAGACATGTTTCAACCCGTTAAGTATGGGACCCGTTAGGTTCATACGCAAGTGGCCGTTGCCCTGGAAACTCTTTTCCGAACCACAAGTCAATAGCGGTTCCTAGAAGGACATATTAACCCCAAATGTACAGAATGATCATATCGACTCAACCTTGATATACTCACATACGAATCTCTTTGCCTCGTTATACCAGTCAAGCTCAAGGCTAGATGCGTACCACCCTTGTGATAACTGTACCATTCACTTGATCTTGTGATGGATTTTAAATCATGATTAACTCTTTAATCACATTGACATGGCCATGTACTTTTCAATCCAATCACATCAAGGGGGCTAGAGATATCTCTCATGTAATCAAGAAAGGGCAAATTCTATCTTGATCTCTCACATCTCACGACATGTTTCATATCATACCCAAAAACTATCTTTATAACTATCCAGTTGCGGTGTAACGGTTAAAAACTATCCGGTTTCGGGTTTTAAAACCCTGTCTACGCATGATGGGATTCAATGACAATCTTAAGTCTAAGGATCATATACGTATATCACTCGTATAGTTTACTCGTAACTATACGTTGATGGCGCATGTAAGATAGCAATCTCTATAGTGTCTCGGAGTAGATCTATCCAACACCATATTCTATAACATGTGTCCATATTATTAATTTGATTTCTCTATATATATGGTATGTAAAACATTACCATTAATCAATACATGTGCTCCCATGTAATGATATGAGATTAGAGATCATTTAGAATAAAATCATATAAATAATGTATCTCACAACCAAGTCATACTTGATGAACAATGTGAACGATGTTTATTCATGGAACTGACAATATATTATCCAAGAATACATAAACATAGACGTAATACAATCATATTACATGATTGCCTCTAGGATATATCACAAACAGTTTCCACCGCTCCAATCTATCCAGCTGCCTGCCACGTCTGGCCCCTCGCTAGTCCAATCCTGAGTTGGAGTCTCCATCACCACCACGTCGACTCCCTAGCCACCTTATCATTATGATCGCCATGTCTAGCCGATCCTCACCAACTGTAGCCCATCGAACGGTCCGAGCCGCCTGCCCAAAATGTTCAACCCTATCGATCGAATTATCGATTGCCGCCATGCTCCACCTTGCGTCACAGGGCATTATCGGACACCGTGTAGAGACATGATCCTCGTGCCTTCATCGAGATCTTCCTCATAGCCAACCTTGCTCTGATACCACTTGTTATGAATTCAACGCCAAGCAAAATCTAGACGAAACCGGAGGCACAATGTTTGGTAACGCAATTCAGTACGACTGCCTACATCTGCGGGGCACATTACGGGTGCTCCTCCCCAAAAACACAAGCACACAGGGCCACCCGGGTCACGGCCACAGGTCAGCCGCTGACCCCCTAAGTGTCCTACGCTGTAGCTATGTCGTCATGATGGGTTACAAAGGCAGTACCCCCTTTATATGGGCCTAGAGTACAGAGTCCGACTATAACTCTATCATCACCCTATCTATTACAACTCAAAGTCTACGTAACCCTATACCCTATACGTACACACATATTCGACACAGTCTCTTACAATTCTGTTGTCCAACTTATAGTTCGTGACTTCTATTTGTATTCTTGCAAAAGTGAGCTTTGGTTGGGACCTGGTGATTAATTTTGACAAGTTTTGTTTAAGTGACATGAGCGTTGTGAAAGACTACTCGTATGCTAGCCTTATCTACTTAACTGGAATTATGCAAAATGTTAATTTCTCCTTTTTTTGGTGATCATCATCTTTTTGGGCAAGACAACTTGCTAGGGCATTTTGAATGTTGAATCTTGAATAGTACATTGTTTAGACATTTATCTCTGCCGGTGATGGATTAGTTTGCTATAACATTTTGAATGTTGAATTTTGGTATATGAAAATGCTGAAATTTGCTATGTTTGTTCTCCTAAAATTTGATCATATGCTACTATGCTATCAATAGCAGAATTTCTACTGAAATTTGATTGTTTCTGCAGTTGTTTATTGCGTCGTAGATGCTATCCATATTTCTCAAATAACATAAAAAATTATCCTCTGCATTAGCACTTACCTCGCGCCGCACCCACATCCTCCGCCGCAACCTCGCGCCGCCCACCTCCGCCAACCTCGTGGCGCCTGCTCCAACTGGAGGAGGCATGGAGGACTTGACCACCGGCGCCCGATCTCTTCGGCCGCCACCATATCAACCTCGCACTGGGAGGAACTGGGCTCATTCTTTGCCCTGCCTGTTGCCACCGCCAAGCTTCGAGATCGGATGCACATGGAGTTAGGGATCCCACGCCGTGTGCGCCGCCTCGTCCTCCCCCCTGCGCCTCGTCCTCTGCCCGATGATGACGAAATCGACTGGGAGGCGCTGATGGTGGAGGAGGATGACTAGAATATAGTTGATGTTTAGTTTAATTATGTATATAGTTTAGTTCTTATGTATGTATGTAGTTTAATTATGTAGTATGTGATGAACTATTTTGTGATGGAATCAATGAGATCAGTGTTTAATTATGTATGTATGTGATGAACTATTTTGTGATGGAATCAATGAGATCAGTTGTCGGGACCCCCCCTGGCAGAGGTGAGGTCCCACCTGTGCATTACCTGTGCTAGTCCCTGGATCAGTAGCTAGCACACACAGATACAGAATTTGCATCACAACCATGACGATTAATTTACATAAATTTACATCAGAGTGCGCCTTATGGCGTGGTTACATAGTTTGGCACGAAGGCCTTACAAAAGCGGAAGTTCGTATATTACAACTGAAACTCCAAAAGGAGAAAACCGAGACAAATCCCCATAGGCAGAGCTAGAGGAACGCAATCTTAGGCGTCGAGGTACTCTTCGTCTTGGATCCCGGCGGCGAATCCTTCGTCGTGGTACATCTCCTCCTCGGGGTTCCATTGCTGTTCGCCTCCTGCTCGTTGGAATGAGCAGCCCCGCATAATAGGCGAGGGTGAGTATACTTTATACTCAACAAGCAAGGCTGACTACCATGCATCTAGGGCTTGACAAAGAAGAGTTAGGGGTTCTTTTTGCATAAAGCCAGTTTTGCAAAATTTTACCTAAGGTTTTATAAAATGATTTAAAACGTGTTGAGAAAAACAAATGTTTTGAATCAATTTCTTTGAAGTTCCGGCACCCACCCGGTTTTGTCCAACCTGGCTATTCACGGCACCCACCGTGCAGATTCCCTCATTGCTCACAGCACCCATTGTGAGGAGAAAAAAACCAAAACACACGACCGCAATCGTGGTTTTCCTTTGAAACACCATTTTGAAAACAAATAGAGAAGAATTACCATGAGGCAGCTCCCCGTCGTCCGTCCTTGACCGTGGACACGGCTATCATGATAGTTTTACGCTCTGCAGAGATCGCACGCTTTACCCAAGCGAGGTGGTTTTCCCGAGGGTACCCCCAAAGGAAAAGATCACCACAAGGCCTTTTTCCAACCTCCTCCTAGCTAAGGCATTCCCGCTAAGGTTTCCACACCGATGCCCCTCTTGCGCCAATAGAACAGCACCTACTGTCTACTCCACCGACTGGAATGCCAAAGATAGGGGCTGAAGGATACTAAGCCAGGGCCCGCCCATACAGGCACACACGGTCGCACTGTTGTACTTAGCTCGTCTACCTCAAGGAATCGGTCCTTACGGACCGGGGTGCTTCCCACACTGCGCCCAAGTCTTGTGCTCGCGGCACCCACCTTGCATCCATCCACCCCGATCAGGTTTTGCAAAACGGTTTTACCCGATAGCACCCACTATCTTAACTACACCCATTACAGCACCCACTGTCCTTTTAAATCAAGCATTTAAACAAGCATTTAATAATTGCAGCTATTAAAATGAACGACAATTCAATACTAAGCATTTCTAAGCAGTATGCAAAACCTAATTCAAGGGTGATGTTAAATATTAGCAATTTTAATAATCCTAGGGCAGCAAGGAACATTTTAGCCGAATAAATTATTGATTGGGTATTATTTAATTTGCTAGGTGATTAGCATTTTAATTTCTAAGATAACATGCATTTTGTAAATATCTAAAAATTGAGCTTCAAAATCAAAGGACACAAGGTTTCAGCACTTGCCTTGCTCAGTAAATTCCGGGTGATCTTCCGGGAGATTGACCGCGAAACTATCGTCGTTAACACCTAATAACAAAATAACCAAAATAAACACATAATGCCAAAAATTAAATATGGAATGGTATGCATGTCAATGGATATGCATAAATATGATAAAGATGCTTTAATCTGAAAATTGTAAAAATTTTATTTGACTTCCTTTTATAAACTTGGAAACCCTATATTTCATATGGAAGGTAATTAATGTACATATGTAGCAACATATTTCTTTTTAATTGAGAAATGAAGAAAATAAACTAATTCCTAAAATAAATGTTTATGTTATTATGTTTCACCATTTCAGAAATTTCCAACTTATTTTTATTTATCAAAATCATTTAAGGTTTAATTGATTTATGTCTTTACCTTTATAAAACTAAATCTAAATCATGTATTAATATGCATCAAATTATTTAAATTATATTTTTAATTCAAAGTTCACATTTTTGTGAGTTTTTAGAAATTTATTTCATAAATTTTGGACTTATATTTTAAAGATATAAAATTTACAACTTTTATATTTACAAATATAATTGGAAAAAGAGGAGGAAAACAGTACGTATTTCTTTTCGGCCTAGCCCAAGCGCAGGCGGCGGCCCACCACGTGGAGGCCCAGCGGTCTTGCGCGTGGGTAGGCATGACACGTGGCGGCGTGAGCCGGCTCGCGTCACGCGACGCACGCGACAGCGCATCTTGGCTTCTTGGCACGGGCAAGGGCGGCAGGCTGGCTGGGGCGGCGGCGGCGCGTCTGGTGACAAAGGGCCGGTCCGTCTGCCACTCGGGCATCTAACGGCGGGGCCCACTGTCGGCGACACGAGCAGGGAGGAGGCAGAGTGGTTTAGGCGGCGATTCCGGGCGGCGGCTGGCGGCCAAGGGAGCGAGGGAAAGAGAGAGAGAGGATGTGGAGGTCGAGGGTGGGGTCGTGGAGGGGAAGGTGGAGGTGAGGTCGGCGGCGGCTGGGGGCGCGGCTTCAGGGCGCCGGCGCGAAGGTGGGCCGGCCAGTAGAGGTGGGCGGTGGGGTCATGAGCAAGGGAAGGCGAGGAAGGTCGGGGTGGTGTCGGCGAGGGGCGGGCGTGGCCGAGGTGGTCTGGCGGCGTGGTCGTGCTTGAGCGGGGAGTGGTGTGCGGCGGCGGGCGGTTCCGGCGTCGGTGAGGCAGCGCCGGCGATAGGGAAGTGTGACACAATAAAAATTTCTGAAAATTTCGTTTTTAGACTTTCTTTACAAATCCTAAAGTGAATAGGTTTATCACTAATCCCTCGCGGATTAGGCCCAAACCCAATCCGAGCCCAACACGTGCTCAGCCCCAATCCCATATATAAACCCCAAATAAACCCTAATCTCCACCTAATCAACTCCAAACCAATCTCACTCTTATACATACGTCGACCTCTGCCGCCGTCGTCTTCTTGCTAGGCGTCGTCCTTGCCGTGCGACCGCCGTCACCATCGTCCTCGTCTTCGTGCTTCTGGTGCGGCCGCCGCCGTCGATGTCGTCGAGGTAGCCTGCCGCCACCTTGTCCGTCTTGCGCGTATCCACGCTGCCATCTCCATGCCCGCGCGCCATCGCTGTCGGCCGCTCATCGTGTGCCTGCCCTCCTCATCCTCCTCCCGCGACCAGTGCGAGCCAGCCCGCCGAAGCCGCCACACCACGGCGCGCCGCCGCTTGTGCCCCAGCTGGCACGCCGCCGCCGCTTGTTCTCGCCCGCTCCCCATACCCGCCGTGCTGGCCGTCTCATCGGCTTATCGACGTCTTAGCACCGCCGCCTCCCTCGCTCGCCTCGCCGTTGCATCTGCCGTCGCCGTCCCCAAGCCGCCGCCCGCCACGAGCTTCGCCGTGGCTTCCAGCCGCTGTCGCCCGTGGACGCCGTCGCTGTCGCCGCCGCTTCTTTGCCGTTGCGTCTTGGGAGCTTCGTCGGCGCCGAGCGCCGCCACGCCGCCCATCGCCGGACCCGCGTCGCCGGGCCGACCCGCCACCGACGCCCTTCCTTCTCCTTCCTCCCTCTCCTCTCCCTTCTTCCTTCCTCCTCCTTCCTCCTTTCTTCTTCTTCCTTCTTTCTTTCTCTCTCTAGTTTCCTCTCTCTTTCTTCTTTGATTCTCTCAGCCACACAGATGCAGCAGCATCACCTTATCCTCACGTACGTGGGCTCCATGCTACAGTAGCCGGCCCATCGCTACAGTGCGATTTTCCCCAATTTTCCCGAATTTCAGCAATAGTAAACCTTCACTATTTCGCTACGTTTTCGTCCGAACTCCAAATCCAACGATTCCAGTTTCTAAATTTCCAAAAAATTCATATATATCTACTGTAATTTTTACATAATTTTTCAATTTACTTACTGTTTTTGTTATTTATTATTGTTTTTCTCGATTTGCGTGCGATAGATCACGCGGGTGACGAAGGAGAGTTCGCCGACGCCACCGACGTTCCGCAAGGTCAAGGAGAACAGGAAGGCAAGTCTTTCCCCTAGAATCCCAATTTATAGATTTTACCAAAATTGCTATTTAATTAAATTATGCATATTTGCTATAGTAATTCCCAGTGTATATCGTTTATTTATAAGATATGCACCCACCGTCATGACAAACCATAGGATGACAATATTATGTAATTTTGCTACTGTTTTAAATTATTAGTTGGCTTAGCATTACTTAAATAGTCACCGGGGAGTGATTCCCACTTATTTGATCATCATTAAACACTTTAATATGAGAATCAGAAGTATCTGAGTATGAGACATGAGAATTTGGGCTTTGTGGTGGGATTATTCACTCATTAATTAAAATTTGACTAACTAATAATTTGACTCAGAGTGGGTGACTTGAGTCGACGCTCCGGTCCCTAAGGACCGATGATCGTGATGGATTTAACTGAGAATTTTCCGTGCGACCGCAAACCCGGAATGGGACGGGCCTGATCTAGAGGGAGAGTAACGTCGGGATTTCCACCGTCCTTGCACCACGGGTGAGCTCCCGCGGGATGCGTCATTGACGGTGTACAGCCTGGGGTTGGCCCTCAAGGTACTTGTGTGAATATCAGGTAAAGTCGAAGCCCCCCGGAGTACTTGTGTGAATATCAGGTATGACTGTGTCAAACTTGGGGTTGGTCTTTTGATGGATTTTGTTACGATGCTTTCCGACGGGGGAGTATCGTATCTTGCGGGGAAAGCGTGCAACCTCTGCAGAGTGTAAACCCATTCGAATGGCCGTGCTCCCGGTTATGAGCGTCTTGGTGGTTTTTCACATCGTAGCTACACCTTAATTAATTTGACTTGGGTAAGGTTTTTCCGGCATTGTGCCGTTGTTAGATGATTCATGATGAACGAGAACGAGCATGAGAACTTTTTGAGATGTGATCTAAGATTTTGAGACTATGAGATATGAGATCTTGAGTTTGAGAATGATGCCATTTGTTAAGATTAATCATGAGATCTGCTATTTACTTATTTATGTTTTGTTAAATGCCTTTATCTTTGTTAAGTTAAATGCTTTTATGCAAATGAGCCATTATCTTTCCTAGAATAAGCCTAGCCTGGCACTTCCCAGGAAAGACTTGCTAGCATTCGCGTGCTAACCCCGGCTTTTATTCGGGGCTGCTTATTCCATGAGCGGTCGAGTACGACCAGAGTTCGTTATGAGTATCCGGATGATCTTGCGCAGACTACTAGTCTGCTCCCGTTCGATCGTGCGCGTGGCGTGATGGGACATCATTGTCGTTCTTTATTTGCTTCTTAATTGCATTTAGTGAAGACTTATGTTCGTTATAAATTATTGTAATAAATGGAGCTATTGCACTCTGAATATTTTATTTAGTTATGCAGTGTGATACTGGTAATTCATCTTTGTTTACTGTGGGTATGAGCACGGATCCTTGGGACTCATACCGTTGACAAAGAGGGTTCGATTTAGTAAAATCGGGTCCCGACAAAGTTGGTATCAGAGCCACGCTGAATGTAGGAAATGCTAGTTAGTCTGAAGCATCATAGTTAGGATTATTTTATAAAAAAAAACTCTAGATGAATTTGCTTAGCACTAATTGCTGGGTCCTCTCCTATCTTAGTCTCTCTACTTATCTCTGCTTACATAAAAGAAAAAAAAATTATACTACTTATATTACATTTAGGTGAAGACGACGAGGAAGAAGCGGGAAGGACATAATACATTGGTCATGCAAGACTAGGGATTAGAAGGTGTAAGTTGTGTCTTAGTATATTAAATAGGCATCGTGCTTTATAAAATAAATTATTGGTGTGGAGCATGCTGGATTACCATTATAGTTCAGCTGTTCTCGTAGTTTGTTTGCTAGGATTAGCCAAAAAAAAAAAAAGCTCGATGCAGTGCGATGCAGATGCAGTATTCTTACGGTGTCCGTGCAGTTCGCATGATTCTGTAACATTGTTATTCTAAAAAGATTAAAAAGTAAAATAATTCTATGTTTATGTGTGTATAGGACTTTAGTAGTGTGCTGAATTTTTCTGGGTGAACTACGTGCACGCGTGTGACGTGTTTTGTGGACTTTTATATGTCAGCTTGTCTCGTACTGAATAGCAGTCGTGTATAAGCGGCCTGTTATTTAAACTAATTATTTAAAATTATTTTCAGCCTTTATTATTTTTGTCACATATCTCCTCTACCTTACCGTTCCTATTTGATCGACTGTAGATGGATCAAGTTCAAGGTCGTGGTGAAGGTCGTGGTCGTGGTTGTGGAAGAGGCCGTGGACGTGGTCGTGGTCGTGGCCGTGGCCAAGCTCCAATTGATCCAGTACCGCTTGCAGAGCCATTTGGTGAGCCGAATCAGCAAAATCCACCAATGGAACCGCAACAACCAGCAGCTCAGCCTCCGCCTCCACCTCCGCCTCAACAGCCTGCCCCAGCTGCAGCCGGTCCAGTGCTACCCCCTCAGCCGATGCAGCAGCCAGATTGGCAACAGTTCATGAATATGCAAACTATGTTCATGCAAACAATCGCTCATCACATTGCAAACCCGCAGCCCGTGGTTATTCAGCAACCTGCTCCTCCGCCACAATCAAAGCTTGGAGAGTTCATGAGGACAAGACCTCCTACCTACGCTGGATCCGCTGATCCTTTGGTTGCAGATGATTGGATTAGCGATGTGGAACGCAAGTTGTACTTGGCAGATTGTGATGATCAAGAAAGTATGAAGTTCGCCGCACACCAGCTCACCGGAGTCGCCGCTACTTGGTGGGAGACTTTCCGTGCTGCACATCCCAACCCTCATGCTATCACTTGGGAAGAATTTGAAGCTGCTTTTCGGTCTACGCACATTCCACGTGGCAAGTTAGAGCTTAAAAGGGAAGAATTTCAGCGCCTTCGTCAAGGGAATATGAACGTCACGGAGTATCTGAACAAGTTTATTCAGCTATCTCGTTATGCCCCAGAGGAAGTAAGTGAAGAGACTTCCAAGACTCGCCGTTTTCTGCGTGGGTTGGATCCAATGATTAAGGCACCGCTTCTTGTGCTCAACATGGATAACTTTCAGAATATTGTGGACAAAGCTCTAATCCAGGAAGAAGCTCAACGTGAGTTGAGTGAGGCTAGAAAAAGGAAGTTTCAAGCACAGCAACAAGCCAGCAGTTCTAGGCCTCGCACTGGTCAGTTTCAGCCTCGCCAGCCTGCTACCAACGCTCCCAGAGCTCCAGCTCAGGCGCCTCGTTCCAGTGTGCCACCGCAGCGTCCCAACACCGCAGGACAGCCACAGAGACCCCAAGTTGACACTTCAACCATCCGTTGCTCCAACTGCCAACAAATGGGTCACTATGCCAACCATTGTCCTCAGAAGCATCCGAATTCAGCACCACAGCAAGGCAATCAAGGTGGTACGCCAGCCCGTGCACCCGCCTCAGGACAAGTACGTGGAGTCCCAGGGACCCCAAGGACGCCACAGACAGCCGGTAGAGGTCGCATGAATCTTATCACCACCGAGGAAGCCCAGGATGCACCCGACGTCGTGTTGGGTAAGTTTTCAATTAACTCAGTCCTTGCTACAGTTTTATTTGATTCTGGAGCTTCGCATTCTTTTATATTGAGCAACTTAGTGAAACAAAATAATTGGGAAACATGTTCACTCAAAACCCCTCTAGTAGTACAATCCCCGGGAAAAACCATGTTTGCTGATAGGTTCTGTCCTAAAGTAACTATCCACATCAAAGGGGTGGAATTCCTTGCAAACCTTATTCTCATTGCATCGCAAGGGTTAGATGTGATTTTGGGTATGGATTGGTTGGCAAAATATAAAGGACAAATAGATTGTGCAAAGAGGGCAATAAATTTGGTCAACAGCAGTGGTATCAAAGTTGAATTCAAGTCAGACATGCCAAACTTGGGAAATTCCAGCACCATCAATTATCTAAAGAGTGATGAGAAAGAGCCTGAAAACCCTCCGTTGGAGTCAATTCCTGTTGTTTGTGAGTACCCGGATGTATTCCCAGAAGATTTGCCCGGTTTACCGCCAAATCGTGATGTGGAGTTTGTAATAGAGCTAGCTCCAGGTACTGCGCCGATATCCCAGAGGCCGTACCGTATGTCCGCTAATCAGTTAGCTGAAGTAAAGAAGCAAATTAAGGAGTTGCAAGATAAAGGTTTTATAAGACCGAGTTCATCTCCGTGGGGATCTCCAGTTATTTTTGTGAAGAAGAAAGATAACACATTGCGAATGTGTGTGGACTATCGGTCATTAAATGAGGTGACAATTAAAAATAAGTATCCACTACCTCGCATAGATGATCTGTTTGATCAGTTGAAAGGAGCCCGTGTGTTTTCGAAAATTGATTTGAGGTCAGGTTATCACCAAATTAAGATCAGAAAGGAGGATATACCGAAGACTGCGTTTACTACTCGCTATGGTCTATACGAGTTCATAGTTATGTTTTTTGGTCCGACCAACGCCCCTGCTCACTTCATGAGTTTGATGAATAAAGTATTTATGGAGTTTCTGGACAAATTTATGGTTGTGTTTATCGATGATATCCTCATATATTCAAATAGTGAAGAAGAGCATGCCGAACATCTTCGTTTGGTGTTGGAAAAGTTGCGAGAACACAAGTTGTATGCAAAATTCAGCAAGTGCGAATTTTGGTTGAGTGAAGTTTCTTTCTTGGGACACGTCGTTTCAGCCGACGGTGTTGCAGTATTACCTAGCAAGGTGCAAGAGGTACTGAATTGGGAGTCACCAGATTCCGTGACAAAGGTCAGAAGCTTTTTCGAGATGGCAGGATATTATCGAAGGTTCATCGAAGACTTTTCGCGTATCGCGAGACCGCTCACTCAGTTATTAAAGAAGGACAAAAAGTTTAAATGGACCTCAGCTTGTGAGCACAGTTTTCAGGAGTTAAGGAAACGTTTGACCACCGCACCGGTACTTGTGTTGCCCGATAACCGGAAAGATTTTGAGATCTTTTGTGATGCTTCAAAGCATGGTTTGGGTTGCGTACTTATGCAAGAAGGGAATGTTGTAGCCTATGCGTCGCGTCAACTTCGGCCGCATGAGGTGAATTATCCGACTCATGACTTGGAATTAGCCGCCGTCGTGCATGCTCTAAAAATTTGGAGGCACTATCTCATGGGAAACCGCACCGAATTCTACACTGACCACAAGAGTTTGAAGTATATCTTCACGCAACCAGATCTGAATTTGAGACAAAGAAGGTGGTTAGAGCTGATTGCAGATTATGATGTGGGAATTCACTATCACCCGGGAAAAACCAATGTTGTTGCCGATGCACTGAGTTGAAAGAAACATCGTCCGGAACTAAATGGAGAGATGAAAAGACTGAATTTGTGTATTGTTAAGCGTGGGATGATTAATGCCATGGTTGTGAAACCTACACTTGATGAACGGATCAAAGAAGCACAGAAAAGTGATGAAGAAAGCTCCCAGATCAAAGCCCGATTGGATAAAGGCAAAGCCGTAGGATTTACAATAGACAATGATGGAGTAATTTGGTTCGGGAAGCGATTGTTCGTACCGGACAGCAAGGAATTAAAGGAAATAATTCTTCGTGAGGCACACGAATCCACTATTTCCATCCATCCAGGCAGTACCAAGATGTACCTAGACCTACAGGAAAAGTATTGGTGGACCGGAATGAAAAGAGACATTGCAGAGTATGTTGCGCTTTGTCATATTTGTCAGCAGGTAAAAGCGGAACATCAACGCCCCACAGGATTGTTGCAGCCCCTAAAAATTCCCGAGTGGAAGTGGGAAGAAATAGGTATGGATTTTATAACCGGATTGCCGAGGACAAGGTCAGGGTTTGATTCAATTTGGGTAATTGTGGACCGATTGACCAAGGTTGCGCATTTCATGCCGGTTAAAACTGTTTATACCAGTGATCGACTTGCAGAGTTATATATGGCCCGAATCGTATGTTTGCACGGTGTTCCAAAGAAAATTGTGTCTGATCGTGGTTCTTAGTTTACGTCCAGGTTTTGGCAAAGTTTGCACAAATTGTTGGGGACTAAGTTAAATTTCAGCACTGCTTATCACCCCCAGACTAATGGTCAGACTGAGAGGACGAATCAAATCTTGGAGGATATGCTTCGCGCATGTGCGCTGGAAAGTAAGAACAGTTGGGATACAAGTTTGCCATATGCGGAATTTTCGTACAACAACAGCTATCAATCAAGTATTCAGATGTCACCGTTTGAAGCATTGTATGGTCGCAAGTGCCGTACGCCGCTATTTTGGGAAGAGACTGGGGAAAATAAAGTGTTTGGACCGGACATATTAAAAGAGGCCGATAGACAGGTTCGCATGATTCAGAGTCGGTTAAAAGCAGCCCAATCAAGACAAAAGAGCTACGCAGACCATCGTCGCCGTGACTTACAGTTCAATGTGGATGATTTTGTGTATTTGAAAGTGTCACCAATGAAAGGTATTCGTCGATTCAGAGTCAGTGGAAAGCTAGCACCGAGATACATTGGACCGTTTCGTGTTCTTGCAAAGAAAGGAGAAGTAGCGTATCAGTTGGAACTACCGCCGCAGTTGTTTGATGTGCACAACGTGTTTCATGTGTCCCAGTTAAAGAAGTGTTTGCGTGTGCCAGAAGAACAGACTCCCTTAGAGAAAGTGGATTTGCGTGAGGACTTGACCTATATCGAGTATCCAGTGAAGATTTTGGAGGAATCTGAGAGGTGCACCAGAAGCCGTAATATTAAGTTTTGCAAAGTTCAGTGGAATCATCACTCAGAAAAAGAGGCAACGTGGGAACGAGAAGAGGATTTGCGAGCGGAATTCCCAGACCTGTTCCGTTCGAATCTCGGGGACGAGATTCCTGTTAGGGGGGGAGGTTTGTGACAACATAAAAATTTCTGAAAATTTCGTTTTTAGACATTCTTAACAAATCCTAAAGTGAATAGGTTTATCACTAATCCCTCGCGGATTAGGCCCAAACCCAATCCCAGCCCAACACGTGCTCAGCCCCAATCCCATATATAAACCCCAAATAAACCCTAATCTCCACCTAATCAACTCCAAACCAATCTCGATTTGCATGACGTCGACCTATAGCCGCCGTCGTCTTCTTGCTCGGCGCCGTCCTTGCCGTCAGTGCCGTCACCATCGTCCTCGTCTTCGTGCTTCTGGTGCGGCCGCCGCCGTCGGCGTCGTCGAGGTAGCCCTGCCGCCACCTTGTCCGTCGCTGTACCACGCTGGCCATCTACATGCCAGCGCCCTTCGCGTCGGCCGCTCGTCGTGTCTCTGCCCTCCTCATCCTCCTCCGCGACCCGTGCGAGCCCGCACCGAAGCCCCTTTACCACGCGCGCTGCTGCTGCCGCCGACACACACGCACGCGCCGCCGCTTGCTCGCCCTTTCCCCATACCCGAGCCGGCTGCTGGCCGCCGTAAACGCTGTTGCGCAGCACCGCCGCCTCAGCTTCGCCTCGCCGTCGCCGTAGCCGCCGCCGTCCCCAAGCCGACGCCGCCGCCACGAAGCTCGCCGTCTTGCGTCGCTCGTGGGACGCTGCCGCTGTCCGCCGCTTGCTGCCGTTGCGTGCGGAGCTTCGTCGCCGAGCGCCGCCGCCGCCCATCGCCGGACCGCCGTCGCCGGAGCCGACCCCGCCGCCGGCGCCCTTCCTTCTCCTTCCTCCCTCTCCTCTCCCTTCTTCCTTCCTGCTCCTTCCTCCTTTCTTCTTCTTCCTTCTTTCTTTCTCTCTCTAGTTTCCTCTCTCTTTCTTCTTTGATTCTCTCAGCCACACAGATGCAGCAGCATCACCTTATCCTCACGTACGTGGGCTCCGTGCTACAGTAGCCGGCCCATCGCTACAGTGCGATTTTCCCCGATTTTCCCCAATTTCAGCAATAGTAAACCTTCACTATTTCGCTACGTTTTCGTCCGAACTCCAAATCCGGCGATTCCAGTTTCTAAATTTCCAAAAAATTCATATATATCTACTGTAATTTTTACATAATTTTTCAATTTACTTACTGTTTTTGTTATTTATTATTGTTTTTCTCGATTTGCGTGCGATAGATCACGCGGGTGACGAAGGAGAGTTCGCCGACGCCGCTGACGTTCCGCAAGGTCAAGGAGAACAGGAAGGCAAGTCTTTCCCCTAGAATCCCAATTTATAGATTTTACCAAAATTGCTATTTAATTAAATTATGCGTATTTGCTATAGTAATTCCCAGTGTATATCGTTTATTTATAAGATATGCACCCACGATCATGACGAACCTTAGGATGACAATATTATGTAATATTGCTACTGTTTTAAATTATTAGTTGGCTTAGCATTGCTTAGATAGTCACCGGGGAGTGATTCCCACTTATTTGATCATCATTAAACACTTTAATATGAGAATCTGGAGTATCTGAGTATGAGACATGAGAATTTGGCCTTTGTGGTTGGATTATTTACTCATTAATTAAAATTTGACCAACTAATAATTTGACTCGGAGTGGGTGACTTGAGTCGACGCTCCGGTCCCTAAGGACCGATGATCGTGATGGATTTAACTGAGAATTTTCCGTGCGACCGCAAGCCCGGAATGGGACGGGCCTGATCTAGAGGGAGAGTAACGTCGGGATTTCCACCGTCCTTGCACCGTGGGTGAGCTCCGCGGATGCGTCATTGCTTGTACAGACTGGGTTGGCCCTCGGGTACTTGTGTGAATATCAGCTACAGTCGAAGCCCCCCGGGGTACTTGTGTGAATATCAGGTATGACTGTGTCAAACTTGGGGTTGGTCTTTTGATGGATTTTGTTACGATGCTTTCCGACGGGGGAGTGTCGTATTTTGCGGGGAAAGCGTGCAACCTTTGCAGAGTGTAAACCCATTCGAATGGCCGTGCTCCCGGTTATGAGCGTCTTGGTGGTTTTTCACATCGTAGCTACACCTTAATTAATTTGACTTGGGTAAGGTTTTTCCGGCATTGTGCCGTTGCTAGATGATTCATGATGAACGAGAACGAGCATGAGAACTTTTTGAGATGTGATCTGAGATTTTGAGACTATGAGATATGAGATACTGAGTTTGAGAATGATGCCATTTGTTAAGATTAATCATGAGATCTGCTATTTACTTATTTATGTTTTGTTAAATGCCTTTATACTATTAAGTTAAATGCTTTTATGCAAATGAGCCATTATCTTTCCTAGAATAAGCCTAGCCTGGCCCTTCCCAGGAAAGACTTGCTAGCATTCGCGTGCTAACCCCGACTTTTATTCGGGCTGCTTATTCCACGAGCAGGTCAGGAGTACGACCAGGAGTTCGTTGCGGAGTATCCGGATGATGCGCAGGACTACTAGCTTGCTCCGTTCGCATCGTGCGCGTGTCGTGATGGGACACCATTGTCGTTCTTTATTTGCTTCTTAATTGCATTTAGTGAAGACTTATGGTCGTTATAAATTATTGTAATAAATGGAGCTGTTGCACGCTGAATATTTTATTTAGTTATGCAGTGTGATACTGGTAATTCATCTTTGTTTACTGTGGGTATGAGCACGGATCCTTGGGACTCATACCGTTGACATAGAGGGTTCGATTTAGTAAAATCGGGTCCCGACAGGAAGGGTCCGTAGGGGCCTAGGGAGGGGGAGGGGAGTAGGAGGGAGAAGACTCACCTCTCGGAGGAGACCAATTGGAGCGGAGACCGTGCGGTGCCGGCGAGGAGGAGCTTTGGCTCGGTGACGGAATCCGGCGGCCTCCGGCGATGGCGGCGGCGGCGAGTTGGTGAAACGGGACCTGCGGGGTGAGGGGAAGGTCGTGTCGGAGGGGGAAGGGGCGGGGAGGAGCTACCTAGGTGAATAGAGGGAGACAGTAGGGAGTGAGTGGGGGAAGAAACCGAGAGGGAGGTCAGAGAGAGTGAGAGAGAGGGGGTAGCGTGGGAGTGAGGCTAGGGGGGTGGCAGGGTAATTTGGTGGGAGGGTGAGGGCAAAGAGGGGAAGGTGAGTTTGGGGCTGTTTTGGGAATTTCTTAGTTGGGAAAAGGGGCAAAAATGGGGGTTTCCCAATTGGGAAAGGATGACAAGTGGGGTCCACTTGTCATAGAGATAAGAGGGAAATAATTGCTAGGGCAAAAATGTATTTCCACTAAATCTAATTAGTTTTAAATTTTCTTATCAAGTTTTCACTTAATTTTTAGGTCAATTAATTGGCTATCTTCCATTTTAATATGAAATGGTTAATTTAAAAATTGTAAAAATTGATTTGTAGTAATTTAGATATTTTCAAATGAGATATATTTATATGTTCATATTTATAAGTTAAATCCTTAAATAGGTTTGTAGAGGAAATATTTATAGTAACATGCATATTTTTCAAAAATGATTTTAAAAATTTTTGGATTTACATGTGATGATGCCATGATGATGTATTTTCAAAATTTTTGAAAAATGGGATGTTACATCAGTGTTTAATTATGTATGTATGTGATGAACTATTTTGTGATGGAATTAATGGGATCTGTGCAATGAAATGAGTTATGATGAAATGGTGATCTGTGCAATGAATTGTTGATATGTGCAAAAACGTTCATCGACAAATGAGTACAAGTATGAATCTGTGAAATGGGATCTGAGCAATGAAATGAGTTATGGTGAAATGATGATATGTGCAATGAATTGTTGATATGTGCAAAAATATTCATCAACAATTGAGTACAAGTATGAATCTGTGAAATGGTGATCTGTGCAAATGCCATTTTGCATTGAAATGGACCGGCTGAAGAAACTAACCGGTATTGATTCGCTAACATCAGTACCGGTTGGTTAGACCAACCAGAACTCGGCCTGCTTAATACCGGTTAGTTACAAGAACCGTGACCGATGTTAGAGCATCAGTACAGGCCTTCCATAACATGGACCAGCTGAAGAAACCAACCGATACTGATTCTCTAACATCAGTACTGGTTGGTTACACTAATCGGAACTCGGCCTGCTTAATACTGGTTGGTTACAAGAACCGGACCGATATTCTGACATCGATCACAGCCGGTATCTTAAACCGGTACTAAGCAGCCTTATTTGAACAGTCCTCTTCCCCGCCTTCTCCCCACACACTGCCAGATCAAGAACATCGCCGGCCAAGAGTTTCAAGAAAGGGGGAGGGGTGCTGCCAAAATTTTGGTCATTTTACTCCTAGCCAAGTTAACCAAGGTTAGTAACATCGTTCCTCACTATATTTGGTGTAAAATGGAGCTTCTTCTTTGCTTCAAATGTGAAGAAAATTTGATCTTTTCTCATGATCGATCAAGAACAGTGCAGCGCCGGCCAAGAGCTTCAAGAAAGGGGGAGGTGCTGCCAAATTTTGGTCATTTTACTTCCAGCTAAGTTAACCAAGGTTAGTAACATCGTTCCTCACTACATTTGGTGTAAAATGGAGCTTCTTCTTTGTTTCAAATGTGAAGAAAATTTGATCTTTTGTCATGATCGATCAAGAACAAAGGCAAATACGCCAAGAGCTTCAAGAAAGGGGGAGGTGCTGCCAAAATTTGGTCATTTTACTCCCAGCCAAGTTAACCAAGGTTAGTAACATAGAAAGATGCAAAAGTGTTTCTACTCTCAACACAGGCTTCCTTGACCCTTTTGTTATCAATGAGACAAATGTTATAATATCCCCTGCCAATACAGAGACCAATATATACAACGGGCTAATAGGTCAAAAATATCATTCAAAGATACTTTTACCCTACAACTTTGAGTAAGTGTTTTCGTACCGCCTCGTTCTAATCTTTTTCCACAACACGATGTTAGAACTAATTAGTTACCTACGTTGCCATATATATGTACAGCTTTCACTGGATTCTTCTCATTATCGAGCTAGATCGTAGCATGATCACAGTTATAGACTCGCTGAGGAGACCAGTTGAAAAGTACCAAAACTTGATCGACATTCTCAACCGGTATTCTTGTTCTTTCCATTATTGTGCTCGTTCTACTCCATTTTAAATAAATTCTAATCATGTTCAATTTGCAATCACGTGTGTAGTGCATTCGCATCTCCCGCACTAAAACCGTGGGCGAATTCAACGAGGAATTCGATATTACACTTGCCTCTCGAGTATGTATGCCATCAGGGTAGCTTTTGAGTTAGTTAACTTCATTTCCATGCATCTATTTCACGCTGTTAGCTTTTTTCATCACAGGTCTGGCGTCAGCCGTCGGGTACCAATTTATACGGCTACTATGTGTGCCATGTTCTGTACATCCTGACCGGAGGTGCTACCGACTTGCAATGTGCGTCCGATTTCTCGCCGGCGACCGTGAGAGCGATCCAAGAACAACTCGTCGGCTGGATTTTCGATAAGGTCGTAAATCCAAGAGGCGAGTTTCACGTTCCAGCGGCAAATAGGTGGGGCCCTTCGATAAAGACTAGTGAACTGTCGGGGTCGACATCTATGGCTATCAAGAGCGATGCACATAAAAGATCACGATGAAGGTTCTGTAATTAAAGTTGTAATGAATGTCATTGTGATACCTAATAGTTGTAATTAAAGTTGTTAATAAAAGTTCTGTTATGAGTTAATTATGCATGATTGATTATATGTGCTTTAATTAATTGTGACTTAGCGCACACACACATATATATATATATAATAATAATAATAATAATAATAATAATAATAATATTAGACTTGACACACACAGACACATATATAATATATATTACCTCACACATATATATATATATATATATATATATATATATATTATTTATAGCTCAGTGGTGCACCTTTCGATCAGTTGGAGGAACCAACCGGATCAACAAAGCAGCTTTCTCGATACCGATTGGTGCCTCCAACCGTCTTGGCCGAGCTTCGGCGAGGCACGGCTAAAGCCACGTGTGTTAATCGACAGTTGGAGGAATCAACCGATTGAACAATAGACTTATCACTACCGTTGGTGCTTCCAACCGTCTTGGACCGGGCTTGGCGAGGCACGGGCTAAAGTCACGTGTGGCCTCCAACCGATACTGATACTATCAGCACCGGGTGAGGGAACTGGGCCTGATGCCATGGGGCATCGATCCCCGATAGCTATGCGGTTCAAAAACCGTCTCGATGGCCGTTATGAACCGGGGCCGATGGCGAGATCAGTGCGATGTTATGTTCTTATTAGTATCTTATTGACAAAGCTTTGACACTACAGGTTTGTTTTGTTGCAGCCTTGACATGATCATATACCGGGCCGGGGGGTTTCATGCCAGGATTGAAAAAGCCCGGTGCTTTAGAGGCAAGCCCGAGCCCAATCTGGCCTGACATATTTTAGCTTAACTCAAGCCCAAGCCCAGCCTGAGCTAAAAGCCCGAAGCCTAAAGTCCAGCCTGAAGCACGGTATAAACAAAAAAAAGGGAGAGGCAGCAATCTGAACTCTGAAGTCTTTCGTGTATTTTCCTTAAAATTTAGAAGTATATACCCCAAACATATGTAAATATTCCCTAATCACTTGCATTAGATAGAAGTATACACAGAAGTCCCGAAGCATCGGTATGAATCAACTGGGCTGCCTTGTGCTCATCGGATTTGCCTGGAGGGGCACGTGAGGCTGAGCGACGCATTGTTGCTGGGAGAATCCCCGTCAAACGTCGCTGCGGCTATCGCTTTGACGACTACAGCCACCAGCCGCTGGATGCAAGAGGACTACAGCCACAATTTTTTAAGTGCATCCTTTAGGTCACGGGTTAGACTGCTCTGAAACACACTTTTTTAAAATTTCAGAAATATTAGCTTGATTTCGGACCCATCCAAGCTGCGGCATCCCTCCAGGCACCTCCATGTGGAGCAGCCCGGTGGTGATGGTGGTTCCATGTGGAGTAGTCCTCCCGACTGTGGTGGCTCCATGTGGGGGCAGCCTGCCCGGCCGCGGCAGTGGCGTGGAAAAGAAGAGAAGGCTTTGTACGAACCCTAGAGTAGACGATGCAGCTATGCACATCAAGGAGCGTAGGAGGAGCTAGCGGCTAGGGAAGGATGGGGGAGGAGTTGAGGAGACGGCGAGCCTTCTCCCTGCAGGCTAGAGGATTGCAGATGAGGCGGCGGCGGGAGAGAGAGTGGCGAGAACAGTTTGGAGAGAGGCCGTGGGGAGGTTGGCTCTGGACGCTGTGGTGAGACGGAGTTCGCAAACGGCACCATTACAAAGTTGATGCGAACATGCTCGCCGATTGGGACTGAAGCAAGCTCGGGATCTAGCCATAGGTCCGAGCGATTAGATGGTTTAGAAGCAAGGAACACAGACCCCATGTACTCTTGAGAGTAAATTTAGCTTGTTAACATGCATGATACATGGAGAAGAAGGACAAAATTAAAAGGCCATGAAAACGATTTACATGTGATCAAGGTATGATAACAAGCTTGTTAACATGCATGCATGTAGGTTGTTTCTTGACACACTGCAGATGGAACTCAACATTGGAGGCGAGTGGTCCCAGTGTAGAACTTGTGACAATGCCGCACTGGGCGAACCAGGCAACCATCGCAATGCACGTGGAGTGCAAGGGGTATACGTGTGCGTGTTTGGTGGGACAAGAATGGATGCTTGAGGAGGGAGGAGGTGGCAGGTGCATCAGGAAGGAGATGGATGGAGAGAGGAAAGACTATGGAGGAATACTAGAGCAGTACTGCAAAGTGGATGGAGAAGGCCAAGGACGCAATGCAGCCAGGAGAGAGCTCAGACAGGCATGTCGCTGATTCGCCGCAAAGTATTAATTTGTCAATATAAAAGGTCTACCGATGTAATTTTTAGGTCCTGTTTCAGAATGACGGAATATTTTTTGGCATCCTACGGGAATTTAACTGTTTCCTTTTGAAATTCCTGCGCAATTCCGGCGATCCAAATAAATAGGGCATCGGTTGGTGAGGATATATAACACCCCATTTGTCATACATGAATTGCTTAAATTCTCATTTCTTACACAACTCAGAAAAAAAATTCTCATTCCATACGGGGGCGCCCTAACTACCGAATATCATCAAGTCGTTATCACCGCTGTTTGTTGCCTGCATATGTGCAGCAAAGAGTACATTTGCCTTCGGTGATTACCGCACAATCTTGTCATCACTCATGAATGCCAAAGTTTTCATCTGTCAGCAGCCATCTATGAAAATAAGTAGAGTTTACATGTTGTATGTCGTCATTGAATCAAGTTCTTCTGCACTCCACCGGGACAAAGAATTCGTAGATCTTAGCCTTCACCCGCCCCACCCCGATGGTGATTTTAAAAAGGGCTTTTGGTAGGCATCAGTCGACTCAAATCAACTGTGATTTCAGTTGATGGATGCGGACCCTTGGGTCAAGATCGACCAGCCCATGCTCTTCCCCTCATCTCTTCGTCCCTTTCCCTGTCCGCTTCCCTCTTGCTGGTGCACGCCATCTTTGCCGTCATCTTTAGGGTTTGGGTTAGGGTTCGGGTGGCCTTTAGGGTTTACGTTAGTGTTAATGTTGGGGTTCACCAAGCCCTTGACTTTAGTGAGATGTTGTGGAAGCAAAGGCCTGGAGGTGAGAGATGGCCTAGCAGTGCAGCGAGACGGCGGTGGCACCGTTAGAGCTGCAAGTAGCGGAAGGAAGGTGGGCAGTGGCCGCTGGGGGTTCTGCACATGACGACCCCAAATTTGGTCGAGTGGGCTGGCGTGGTGACTGAAGGATGGAGGAAGGAGAAGCGAGGGTGCCGCCGGCTATGGGTAGGAGGTCGGACGGGGCGGGGGCAGGGACGGTGGTGGAGACACGTGGAGCACCGCCAAAAAGGAAGAAGAAGGAATGGGAGGAGAGGCAAGGTGGAGTTGCCAGCGCACGGTGGTCGCCGACTCATTGATAACTAGATAGTCCCAAACTAAAAAGGAACGCTCCAACCAGGGCGGAGTCAAAATCTATGACAATATCTTTCTCAATGTACGTAACGTCAACATTACCAAACATTCTAGAAATGCTGAAAGTCCAAGGCAAATAATAACGAACACAGATTCTTTATCCATCTTTACACATCGGCATATTTACATGGTACCCATGAAGGCACAAATGTACATATGCACATAACACAACGTATATCTCTCTTAACACAATTTACAGACACGTACGAATTACACCAGAACAAGCTAGAGCCATGTATAATGTACTTATTCAATCTTTCAGACTTGAGTGTATGTGTGTGCACGAATGTGTGGCATTTGGTGTTCTGATCACTCAGTGGGGTAGGAAGGCTCCATGGCAAGACCACACATGCCTCTCTTGTCGGAGATGTCCTTCTCCATCCTCAGGTACCCGTTCTCTCCCCACGACGTGCCCCACGAGTTCTTCATCAGCCAGTACTTGGTGCCGTCGCTGGTCTCGCCATAGCCAATGGCGGCGATGCCGTGGTCCAGGTCGGTGCCGCAGGAGCCAGTCATCACGCCGCCGGAGTAGAACTGGAACGTCATGTCGCCTCCGTCGACGGCCACCGACACGGGCTGGTTCGCCACCGCCTTCATCAGGGCGGCCTCGTCGTTGGCCGGCACGTCCTCGTAGCCCCGGATGGTGGCGGCGCTGCTGGACCCGCCCTTGCACTTGCCGTCCGCCGCCCTGTACGGGTAGCCGGACTCGGTGGTGAGGCCGCCGTTCTTGATGATGAACTTGAAGGCGTCGTCCATGAGGCCGCCATCGCAGCCCTGGTCCTCGCCGTGGACGTCGCAGTCCACCAGCTCCTGCTCCGAGAGCGAGACGAGCTTGCCAGTGCTCAGCTTCACGATGCCCTCCATGGCCGCCACGGCAGAGAACGCCCAGCAGCAGCCTGAAACCACCATGTTACGGCACGCCATGGACGCTTAAGCAAGCTCTGACACGCGATGTTAGTACGATCCCTATGAGCTCACCGCATTGGCCTTGATCCTTGATGGGAGTGACGGCGCCCTTGGTCCTCCAGTCGACGGTCGCCGGGAGCACGTCGAGGTTAAGATTGCCGTACCTGAACCCGGTGGGAGCCCTCGCCGCGTTAGGGTTGAACCCCTTGTTCGTCTTGCTCGCCCTGAACTCCTCGTTGGTGAGGTCGGCGAACTGGTTGACGCCGAGCCAGAACCGGCGGCGGTTCTTCCCGGCGGCGTTGAACGACTCGATGAACTCGACGTTGGCCCTGAACACGGCGAGCCGCCGCGCCTTCTCGGCGGCGTCCCGGTACACGCGGCCGTGCCGCGCCATCCACGCCTCGTGCCTCGCCGCCATGGCCGAGTCGTCGTCGCTCAGGTCGCGAGCCGCTAGGACAGAGCCGCAGAGGCAGAGGCAAACGCCGCCGACGAAGGCGAGGAGCAGACCCCTAGAGACGGCCATGTCTAACCACGCTCTGTTAATTGCTTGCTGCTTGCTGCTGCTGCTGCTGCTGCTGTGTGTAATGGAACTGGTTTGCATGGGTATATATAGTTAGAGAGGTACGTACATAAGTATTGGAAACGGTGCTTGTACGGCGTTCTGCCTGTGGAAACGGAGTGCTACGTACCCGTGAAGTAGGTTTGGAGCTTGATGTTATAAAACTTGGATACTTACGCACGGACGTAACCCTTGCTTCACGGCTGACAATGATCCAGTTTATATATATATGTGATATGTCCTAAGTAATAATCAGTACTTTTCTATCTATCTAAGAGCAATCAGAAAGATTTTATTGACCAAAGAGTAATTACAAAGATCGGTTATGCTTAAAAAGGAGCAATTAGAAATATTGAGTGCAGCTTTAGGTCACAGAACATTCAGAAAGCTAGCAAAAATTTACAAAAGCACCATCAAACGGGAAGATATCAAAACATCTCAGCGCTGCACGATACCCTCTTCAGTTCCTAGTGGGCACGATGGTCTATGGATCACTTGTCTTTGGTCAGATAACCAGTACAAATCGAGGCCTAATGGTCATTGGACGATCCAATTCTTTAGGATTAAATTAACTAATAAAATTTTCCAAGAAATTGACAATCCAGAGCCAATCAAATGCCATTATTCGTGCAGATCTAGCTTGCAATCATGCAAGAATAAGCAATATCATCTACAAAAATCCAAACTAATTTGAGATAGCACAAGAACAAGATGCTTTCAGCTCAGTGAAGAGCAAAAACCAAGCAATCACATCAGCTTTCGTGTGAGTGCCTTGGCCGAATAGAACCTGACGAGCCACAGGATAAGGCGCGGAGAGGTGGCACAGTTGCGCCAGCGAGCCCTCTAACAGGACCCAATAGCGTTCTTCCCCGCGACCTTGAACTCAGACCGTGTTTGCTCGAGTCCTCGAATCTAACGCAAACGAGACGAGGTGCCCGCATGGAGCCAAGCCAGGGAAGGGCTACAGCATATGCGGCGGCATGGAGGGAAACCAGGAAGGAGAAGGCGATAGTGTGGCCGTTGGACCCTGTGGGTCAACTAGATCCGGCCCTGATGGACTCGGGAATTTTTGGGGCCGACCCTCTGACCCATTTTGCCTTGTTCTCTGAGCTGGGTAAACGAATCCGTGGGTTAGACCGAACCATCCTTATCCATCCACTTCCATGACCTTATTCCTTACCCAGTCACCTTCCCTCCCACTTCTCCTCAACAATAGCCACCACTCGTCTAAACATGCACATCCCCTCCCTCACCAACCTGACGAGTCATAGGATAGGGTGCGACGAAGTGGCACACTTGCGCCAGTGACCTTGAACTCAGACCGCGTTTGCTCGAGTCCTTGAATCTAACGCAGACGAGACAAGACGGCCGCATGGAGCCAGGCCGGAGAAGGGCTGCAGCATATGCGGTGACATGGAGGAGAACTAGGAAGGAGAAGGCGATGGCGTGGCCGCGTGGGTGCGAACTGGAAATGCATGGGGTGACCTGCTGGACCCTGTGGGTCAACTAGATCCTACCCCGATGGACTCAGGAATTTTCGGGGCAACCCTCTGAACCATGTTGCCTTGTTCTCTAGGCTGGGTAAAGGGATCTTTGGGTCGGACCAGACTATCCTCATCCACCCACTCCCTTGACCTTATTCCTCACCGAGTCACCATCCCTCCCACTTCTTGTCAACAATAGCCACCACTCCTCTAAACATGCACATCTCCTCCCGCACCAACGCCACCCTCTGCTTCCTCCATCCGGCCTTCCTCTCCTTTCTCTCAAAGCAGAATCGAGCCATGGTCACCTCTCCTTGCCTCCGCAACATGACCTCTGCGCCGGTGACAACTCCGGCTTTAGTGGACGCTAACGAAGTAGAGCCAACCTTTGTTTATCCAATGCCGCTGCACATGATCGGGGAGAGGGCGATCCAAGCGGATATGGCTCGATCAGAAAGGAGACGACGTGAGCGGGAGACCGAAGCAATGTCGGACACGGGGGAGGAAGCGGTGCAGCAATGGCAACCTCCCAAGCAATGCTGCATGTGCGACCGGTGGCCTCTATAATGTGCACATTTGGTTCGGTCTCCATCACCCAAACATGGATGGAGACGAGGAGAATCCGTTCCTGATTCTGGGGTCGTGGATGGATCGCACGAAAGATTCCTATCGTGGGGGCAGTGACAAGGCACCACTCTGCACCACGGAATGTCCGAATTGCCATTGCTGTGTTGAAGTGCAAGCATCAGCCACATGCGGGTTTAGTTTTTCGCAAGGAGATTCCATCGGAGATGGGATTTGTGTTGGTTAGACTTTAATTGCGTCGTGCCAGTGCTACATAGACTGCAACTGTGTGTATATATATTTTTTCGGGTTAGGATTTCTCTCTTTACACGTGGCTCTAGAAATATTCACACTATTACATCTTATTCTAAGATTTGTGTGCCACCCACACTTTTCCTTACATACTTTTTTTCCAAAATAAAAACCCTAGATTTTAAAAATGAAAGCAATTGGATCTTTCTTTTTCTGATCCTAATCCTCTCATTCTTCCCTATGGCCCAGCCCAGCTGTCTCCACTAGGTGTGTAGTTGCCAACAACCACTACCCTCGCGTCACAACCACAACACAATCGCTCGAGTCGGCACGCCGCGCCTAGGCATGAAGCAGCGGGTTTGGCTTGGTGCAGCAGTTCGGTGGTCACCAATGTGGGGGGGCAGTGGTCATCGGCGGTGACGCACATGGCGGCGCAACAATGGCAGCGAAATGAGGCGGGACGCCGCAGCTCGGCTTGACATGTCTTGGCGCAGGCGTAGCGAGGCAGGACAGGGCGGTCCAATGGTCGCTTGTTGGCGCTGCCATGGTCGTAGGCGGTGGCACGCGTGGGGCAGAAGGGAGAGAGGAGAGAGAGAGAATAGGGGAGGAAGAAGGACCCCAGCACAAGTTTTAAAGATGTTAGTAACTTCTTCGCAAAAGTGCATGTGAGAGGAGTGTATTGACGGATGAATCTTAGAGCGACGTCTGATGATCCTGTACTTCAAGCTGCATATAAATAGGGATTGCATTTCTAATATTATCTAGCTCAATGTTGCACTATTCACCATGTTCAATGGTCAGCGTGTCCCATTACACCAGGTTTGCTGCGTACTTCCACTTGATGGGTGGTAACTCGATACTGACGAGATGGACCCGCATTAAGTTGGTGCGTCTATCACTTGACCACACCCGACCAGGTGTGATTAACGATCGCGGTTGTACTGAAAGGAACAACGCTTTTTATGAAAAGGTCACTTCACACAACAAGGTGCACCTAGAAAATCACTATTTTGCACCCCCTCCCCCCCCCCCAAAAAAAAATTCAACTATTGAAACATGTGCATTTTTAACCTCCTAGAGCAGTTTTGGAGGTAGTTTTGCCATAGAGACAGTAAATATGGCATTTTGCGTCTATGTGGCATTCATTTTTGTTTCTAAAATCCATTTCTAATCCATTTAATCTCACCTTCTCTCTACTCTTGCCACTCTGAACCACGGCCGACTTGCCTGCATCAGCGCCACCGCACCGCCCCCTCCTCACCTTGTTGGCAGCACCACACTATCCCCTGTCACAGCACCATGTCACCCCTTCCCTCACCCTCTTCTCCCGCCTTCTCCCTCCACAACGGCGAGTCACTTACTATTGGAAAAATCAGCACTTCTAGGTTTAATTTAATCAAAAGATAATTCATCAGCACTAATTAACCATCAACATCATGCAGTACGAATATATTTTAGACATAGATGCAACAATTGTATAGATATGTCCCTCTAATAGCAACAGGAGAGACATTAGAACGTACCAATCTTCTTCAGAAAAACCAAAACCAGGAACAGACGTAGACGATCACGTCGTGACTATGTAGTAGCCGAAGTAGATCGCGGCGACGACATAAAGGAAGCAGATCATGAGCAGTTGCGTCAAGCGATTCGAAAAAACCTTATTTGTCCTCTCCCGGTGCAAGATCGCAAGGACGGCGGGTTTTGGAGACCAGCTCTCCCGATGACCGATGCAGACCGGCACGCGAGATGTAGCTGATCTGTAGTGACGCTACAGATTAGAAAAGGCGAAAACCCTAGCTTCTGTTCTGTCTTGTCCCGAACGGGGGTGGTGGACATACGATTTATATAGGATAGATCGACGGTTGAACGTGTCATAAGATATGCCATGATCGGACTTTCACGATCTCCATGTCTCGTAACCGATTTTGAATTTTTCGAAGAGCAAAACAAAATAAACTGCGAAAGGTTGTCACACTTGCACAAGCAACTGGACCCGATTTCGGCGAACCATTCATGCAGGTAACGTGCGGCCGCGCCACCCTGTCCCGGTCCTGGCCCGAGCCTGGCCCAGCGAGGCAAGGCAAGCAAGCACGCACATGTTCTTCTCTTTCTTTCTCCCACATGAGCTACTAGGGTGGAGCACATTTCACTATATAAGTTAGTGTCTTCCCATCTCAACTAGCAATATGGTACTAAAGAGTTCCTACACCCCCTTTCCATATATGGGCCTTTCAGATTTTCAGAAATTTATTCTAAAATACATGGGCTAGGCCCATATATTCTAACAATCCTTTACTAGATTCCAAAGTCATATTAAGATTTGTCTGTTCTAAAAAAATATTTGATATACCAGTGTTTTAATGGAGACCTGTTAGGGTTGAACATCCGTCTAGAAATCCAAGCTACACTCTTGCACAACTTGAACAGTGGACTAAGCCTTGAATTGCAAGTTTGTGCGAACAAGTTTTACTTAAAGTCATTATTGATATTTGGCTGCCAATAGGCTACCCCTTAGGTGGAGCATATAAGTCATACTCACTGGTCTCTTAATGAACTTACTAGAGATTACCCAAGTCTCATAGATTGCGACTAACAATCAGGCTCATATAAATGTGTTTTTTAAAAAAATGCTCTGTAGAACAGCATCTTCACTAATTAAAGCCAACATAACACATTAAGGCAATAGCAAACTTGTCTTACAGATTCTAAGAGTATTGCATCTTCATTGGAGTGGGATAAAAATACTCTCCTTCAGTTAACCAATAGCTTGTTTAGAACCCTAATTCATGGGATCTCCTATCACATAGGTTGGGTACCACTATAGTATAACTCATGTGGGTCTCATGCCCAGCTCCTTCGATGTATTATCTATCACATTCTATCTTTGTAAAGGGGTCTGCCAGGTTTTTAGCTATTTGGATATAATCCAAGGCTATCACTCTGGAGTTTCTCAATTTTCTAACAGACTTTAAACGTCTCTTAACATGTCTTGAGGACTTCACATTGTCCTTAGAATTGTTCACTTTAGCAAAGATCGTTTGATTGTCATGGTTCATAAGGATAGCTGAAATTGGATTTTCAACCACTAGAAGATCCATCAAAAACTCTCGCAACTATTCTACCTCAACAGTTGTTGTATCTAATGTAGTGCATTCTGCTTCCATGGTTGACCTTGTCAAAATGGTCTGTCTGCAAGACCTCCACGAAACAACACATCCACCAAGAATGAATACATATCCACTTGTGGTCTTAATCTCATTGGCATCGCATATCCAATTTAATCCTATATAACCTGGCCTCTTGTACTAGTGGGTACCCAGTATAGTGCAGTCCATAATTTATAGTACCAAGCAGATTGCGCATGACTCGCTCGAGTGCACGCCTTAATGATCGTCATCCGAGTTAGAAGTAAACCGACTCAACTTGCTTATAGCAAATGAGATGTCTAGCCGTGTAGCGCTAGCTAAGTACATAAGAGATCCAATAATATGAGAGTATCTCCATTGATCTTTAGCGATTCTTTTGCTTTCAAAGAATCACGCTTGGATCATAGGCTGTTGGAGAGGGCTTGCATCCATATAGCCAAATGGCTCAAGACCTTTCTCACATAATGAGATTGCGGAAGTGTAATTTCACCTTCACCTTTGATCAATTTGATGTTTAAGATTACATCAGACTCTCCCATATCTTTCATATCAAAGTTTTAAGAAAAGAAAGACTTGACCTCGTTAATCACATCAAGACTAAATTCCAAAAATTAATATGTCAACATAAACGTACAAAATAACTCCCTGGCCCCCCACCATAGCGATAATATACACATTTATCAGCCTCATTTATAGCAAAACCCATAGAAGTTAAGGTTCTGTCGAAAATCTCATGTCATTGCTTCAAAGCTTGTTTAAGACCATACAGAGATTTCAACAACTTACATACCTTGTCTTCTTGATCTTCTACTACAAATCCATTAGGTTGTTCCATGTAAATTTTCTCGTCCAACTCTCCATTAAAAAAAGCTGTCTTAACATTCATTTGATGAACAAGAGGACTATATGAGGCAGTCAAGGATAGTAGAACTTGTATGGTCATCAATCTAACCACAGGAGAATAAGTATCAAAGAAATCATCGCCTTCTTTCTTGGTATAACCCTTGGCTACCAGCCGAGACTTATACTTTTCAATAGTACTATCAGGCCTAAGCTTCTTCTTGAATATTCACTTATACCTCATAGGTTTGCAACCGTAAGGTCGTTCTATGAGTTCTCAAGTATCATTAGCAAGAATGTATTTCATTTCACTACAGACTACTTCCTTCCTGTAGTCTACATCTAGAGATGAAAAAGCTTTTGAAATGGTCTTTGGAGTATCATCCACAAGGTACACAATGAAGTCATCTCCAAAGAATTTAGTTGTCCTTTGCCTTTTACTCCTCCTAGGAGCTTCACTGTTATCCTCCTCAGGATCATGCTGATCATGTGTTCGTTCAAGATAACTAGTTTGAGTGTTTGGCTCGAGAATTATCTCAGGGGTTTGACTAGATGAGCTATGTAACTCCTTCATAGTAAAGATGTTTTCGAAAATAAGTTGCATCACAAGACTCCATTATTATACCGACCAGCATGTCAAGCATCTCAGATTTGACTACCAAGAATCTAGAGACAATGCTTCAATGAGCATAACCCAGAAAGACACAATCCACTGTCTTAGGACCAAGCTTGAGCTTTTTAGTTATTGGCATGTTGACTTTTGCCAACCACCCCTAAGTACGCAAGTAAGAAAGTGATGGTTTTATCCTTTCCCATTCCTCACATGGGGTTTTCTCCTTATTCTTTGAAGGACCTTTATTCAGAACATCACACGCAATCAATAGGGCCTCCCCCACCATGCTTTAGATAATCCCGCAGTGTCTAACATAGGATTGATCAAATTAGTTAGAGTGTGGTTCTTTATTTCGGCAATCCCGTTTAATTGGAACGAATAGGGAGTCATCCTCTTGTGGATAACCTCATGTTCCTTACAGAATAAGCTGAAATCACTAGAGAAATACTCTCTACCACTATCTGACCTATGTCTTTTTATTTTTTTCTAATTGATTTTTAACTTCTGCCTTATAGATCTTAAAATAATTAGAGCCTCATCTTTAGTTTTTAACAGATATACATAGAAAAATCTAGAAACATCATCAATCAGAGTCATGGAATATTTTTTTTGACCCTTTGTCAACACACCATTCATTTCACAGATGTGCCAAATTTCTCTTTTGCTACTTTGTGAGGTTTATGAGGTTGCTTTGATTGTACACAACTTTAGCACATACAACCTTTGACAGCAGAAACATTCGGGATTAAAGTCATACTAGCAAGCCGAGACATACAATTAAATTTTATAAGATATAACCGTGAGTGTCAAATATTGGCCACACCTTCATTGGAATTGTCACGAATATGGTTCACAACTTTATTGCAAAAATCATAAAAAGAAAGAAGGAACAAGCCTTTGCACTCATAGCCTTTACTAATAAAAAGTTCGTGTTTTGACATGACTACTTTATTAGACTCAAACAACACTTTGAACTCGTTTGTACACAAACGGGAACAGCTGACTAAGTTTTTATTTATTAAAGAGACATGTTGCATGTTCTTCAGCTGCACGGTCTTTTCCAAGTAAATTTTAGATCTACCGTGACAACACCATGAACAGAAGCATGTAACACGTTTCCCATTAGGACAGAGGAATCCTAGGTGACCTGGTAAGAATAAAACACTGAAATATCAACACACACATACACACATGCACATTAACATCAATATCAATCCACCAATCAGGGGACTGACTCACTAAAAGAACCATGGGTAAATTACCATACTTGGAAACTCCATTCTCGTTGTTGCTAATGGCCACGTTGACGGACTTTGAGCTCTATCCTTGACCCCCTTTCTACTTTTGTGGCTTAGACACTTCTTAGCCTAATATTCAGTCTCACCGAACACGTAGCAAGACATGTCATCCTTGTTCATCTTCTTCTTCTTGAGATTTGTGGTCTGTTTGGCTTTATTTTTTCCTTTATTCCTGCCATGCTATTGTTCCACCACATTGGTGCTAGAATGTCACTCGACTCCTTTTGCAGGTGTATCCTTAGCCTGCTGTGTCTTACCTGTACTAGTCCCTGGATCAAGTAGCTAGTACACACAGATATACAGTTTGGATCATCACCATTCAACGAAAAGTATTTTATTACATCAGAGTCTCATAATTATTACAAAGTTTAGACTTCATGGCCTAGCAGCGGAAATTCAAATAACATAGTTCAACTTCAAATGAAAAACCCAATGCAACTCCACAGGCATGTCTAACGGATGCGCTCCTAGACGTCGGAGTAGTCTTCATCTTGAACTCCTTCAGCGAAGTCCCCGTCCTGGTACACTTCCTCCTCGGTGTCGTAACCTGCTCGTTGGAATGAGCAGCCCCGCGTAAAAGGCGAGGGTGAGTATACTTTATACTCAACAAGCAAAGCTGACTAAATGCAACTAGGGCTTAACAAGGGGGGGTAAAGGTTCTTTTGCATAAAGCCAGTTTTGCAAGTCTTTCCTAAGGTTTTAGAAAAATGATTTGAAATGAGTTGAGGAAAACAAATCTTTGAAATATTTCTTTAAAACTCCGGCCTCGGCCGGTTTTGCCCAATCCTGGCTACTCACGGCACCCACCGTGCAATTACCCTCATCGCTCATAGCACCTACTATGAGGAGAAAAATCAAAACACACAACACCGATCGTGGTTTTCCTTTAAAACACCATTTAGAAAACAAAGATAAGAAGTACCAATGAGGCAGCTCCCCGTCGTCCGTCCTTGACCGTGGACACGGCTATCATGATAGTTTTACACTCTGCAGAGATTGCACGCTTTACCCACAAGAGGTGACCTTCCCTAGGAATCACCCAAAGGGAAAAGAACACCACAAGGTCTTTAACCAACATTCCCCTAGCCTGTCACTCCCTCTAAGGATTCCACCGCAGCGCTAGTTACTCTAGTTGGCTGAAACCCCCTCTTGAGCCTGCAGAACAACACCAATTGCCTACTCCACCTACTGGAATGCCAAAACTAGAGGTCCGAAGGGTACTCAACCAGGGCTTGTCCACACAAGCACTCAATGGTCGCACTGTTGTACTTAGCTTGTCTACCTCAAGGAATCGGTTCTTAGGGATCAGGGTGGGTCCCGCACTAGGCCCGAATCATGTGCACGCGGCACCATCCTTGCAACCATCCACCCCAATCAGGTTTTGCAAAACATTTTTCCCCGATAGCACCCACTATCAACTAGCCCAAATACAACCAAAAGACAACACCAATTGTCCTTCTTAAAGATCACAAGGTAAAATGGTGATTAATGTTAACAAGCAATTAATCAGGTGGTTTACTATGAGCATTACTAAGCAGATGCAAAACCTAATCAAGGATATGGTAATAATTAATCAAAATTAATAATCCTAAGGTAGCAAGGAATTTTATAAGGATTAATTATCAATGGGATTTAGCTAGGCAACATAGTTATTTAGTATTTTATGTTAAACATACATACTCTTGTTCAAATCCTACAAAACTCGTTTGAAAACATGGGTTCAGAGGTTTCAAACTTGCCTTGATCGGCGTAGTGGGAGGATCCTCAGCTGCGTCGGGAACGAACTCGGTATTCGGATCTAACGCAACGAAAATAAATAAACACTAAATACAATGCAAAAGGGGAAACAGAAATAAAAATATATGTCAATGCACATGAAATCTGACAAAACAGTAGACAAATAATTTTACAAACATTTTAAAATTTGTTTCACAATTTTTGGAGTTGTATAACTAAAGTTATTAAATTAACAAGTTATAATGCTATAAGAATTAGAAAATGGCTAATTGTCTTCGGCTTGGGCCGAGGGGAGCAGCCCACGCTGCTGAACGTGGGCGGCTCCGCCTGGCGGCCCGAGCACGGTGAAGGCGAGGCGGCCCATCTTGTGAGGCCCGTGAGGCGGCGGCTGGTGCGGGTTAGTCGCGATGGCCCACGCCATGAGAAGCGGCGCCCACACGGCGGAGGCGGACGGCGGCGCATGCGCTGGTGAGGCTGAGTGGGGCGGCGGCTGGCGAGGCCCCGGTGGTCGACAGTGGGGCCCACCTGTCGGTGACCAGCGAGGGACGCGGCGGCGGCGGCGGCGGACGGCGGGCGCGCGCCGGTCGGTCGGGAAGGAGGAGGGGTCCTCGGGGCCAGTCGACGGGTCGGCCCGAGAGGGAAGGCCGGCGGCGGCGCGGCGTGTCCTTCATGGCGGCCCGAGGCGGCGCTGCATGTGTCTTGCAATCGGCGGCGGCGAGGGAAGGCCAGCGGCGGGGCGGGAAGGGAGGCGGCAGTGTGGGGAGGCCGTAGGTGGTGGTTTCGGGGAGGGGAATTGGATGGGGCGGCGTGGCGACGTGGCGGCCGAGGGGGAAGGTGGAGGCACTCGGTGGCGGTGGTGGCCGGCGGTGCTCCGGCCAAATTGGCCGGGGGCTAGGGTTAGGGATATTTAGGGGATGCTCCAGAGGGGGCAAGGAGGGGGAAATACCGGCGGCAGCGACGAAATTGGTGAGGATCGGCGACGGCGGCGGTGAGAACAGCAGCCCTTCGGCGTTGAAATCCGGCGAGCACGGTTAATGATTCCTGCGGCCGAAAGACGGAATAAGTCTAGGGGAGGGAGGGGAAGAACGTCTTCGGAGGGCTCGGCCAATGGGGCTCACCTGGCGACAAATTGCGCAGAGAAGCAAAGGTGAGAAGAGGGGTGGCGGCTAGGGTTTATATATGGATTTGGGGAGGAATTTGCGCGAGAGGGAGATCGATTCGGGTAGGGATTGATCCACCACGATCGTGGGAACCAATTTTGGCGGTTTTTAGGGCGGATTTCTGGGAGAAGGTCAAGATAGGGGGGTTGGGGAGGATTCCCTGTTTGTTTGGAAAGAAGAAACCGAGAAGAAATCTGGGAAGAAGGAAAGAAAGAAGGAAGAGAGAGAAAAGAAAATAGGAAAGGGAGAAAAGAAAGGGAGAAAGAGAAAATAGGTGGGGTCCACTTGCAAGAGAGACATAATAATTATAGATTCCATAATTTTGGTTTATTTTATTTTTAAATTACACGTAAATCATTAATTGATGATTATATTGTAAAATAGTATTTGAAAAATTAGTAAAATTATTATTTACTATTTACTGGTTTAGATAAACCCCCTTTTTTTTGAACTTTTATTAACAGTATTATGCAGTTGGGTTTTGAAAGGTTTTGATTTCTTTTTGCAAAAGCTTTTAATTTGGAACATACTCATTTTTACTACTTTTAATATTTTCAAAAATCTCATGAGATGCAATGCATATGATTTTTATTTTTTTTAAAAAAAATGAGGATGTTACAAACCTCCCCCCCTTAAACAGAATCTCGACCCCGAGATTCGGAAAATTTTTCAAACAGATCCGGGAACTCTGCTCGGAGATCTTCTTCACGTTCCCAAGTTGCTTCCTTCTCGAAGTGATTGCTCCACTGCACGTTGCAAAGCTTGATCACCCGATTTCTGGTCTGACGAGCAGCTTCTTCCAAAATGCGAACCGGGTACTCCTGGTAAGACAGATCCGGTTGCAGCTCCAATTGCTCCAAGGGCATCTGCTCTTCCGGAACTCTTAAGCACTTCCTGAGCTGAGACACATGGAACACATCGTGAACATCCGATAGTTGAGGGGGTAACTCCAGCTGATAAGCCACTTCACCTCTTCTAGCCAAAACCTTGAAGGGTCCAATGAAGCGAGGTGCCAATTTTCCACTAACTCGAAAACGTCGCACTCCTTTCATTGGCGAAACCTTCAGATACACAAAATCTCCAATCTCAAAGCTGAGGTCTCGGCGGCGATGGTCAGCATAGCTCTTTTGTCGGCTCTGGGCCGTCTTCAACCTCTGCTGAATAACTCAAACTTGTTCGTCGGCTTCCTTGAGAAGATCTGGTCCAAAAACCATGCGCTCACTGGTCTCTTTCCAATAAAGAGGCGTTCTGCACTTTCTCCCATAAAGTGCCTCAAACGGAGCCATCTGCAGACTGGATTGGTAGCTGTTGTTATAGGAAAATTCTGCGTAGGGCAAGTGTCGGTCCCAATTCTTTGCATTTGCCAATGCATAAGCGCGGAGCATATCCTCCAGTATCTGGTTAACTCTTTCAGTCTGCCCATCCGTTTGCGGATGATATGCTGTGCTGAAGTTAAGGTTAGTTCCCATCAAACTGTGCAGCTTTTCCCAAAATTTTGAAGTGAATTGTGTTCCTCTATCAGACACAATTTTCTTTGGTACTCGTCGTGAGCATAAACTATCTTAGCGAGATCTGATTCGCCAACTTATCTCCTGAATAAGTAGTCTTCACGGGAATGAAGTGTGCTGGCTTGGTCAAGCGATCCACAATGACCCATATGGAATCATAGCCTGCCTGGGTCTTTGGTAACCCCACTATAAAATCCATCCCAATTTCTTCCCACTTCCATTCGGGGATCCTTAAAGGTTGCAACAATCCTGCGGGTCGCTGGTGTTCTGCTTTGACTCTCTGACAAGTGTCACACAAGGCTACAAATTCTGCGATGTCCCTCTTCATTCCGGTCCACCAATAGGATCCTTTAAGATCGGAGTACATCTTGGTACACCCGGGATGTATTGATAATTTCGTGTCATGGGCTTCCTTTAGGATGGTCTCCTCTAACTCCTTATTATTGGGTACGAAGATCCTTTTTCCAAACCAAAGTACACCTCCGTCGTCTACTGAGAAACCAGGTGCTTTTCCTACGCCCATTCTCTTTCTGATTCTAGCGACTTCCTCGTCTTCTTTCTAAGCTTCTTTGATTTGTTTTGGCAAAATGGGTTGCATCTCCAACATATGGATACACCCTTGCTCTACCAGACCCAAGTTTAGCTTCTCGAATTCTTTACACAAAGCGGGCTGGTTCTCCGAAAGCATCAGGTTATTGCAGCAGCTCTTCCGACTTAGAGCATCCGCTACCACGTTGGCCTTGCTGGGGTGGTAGTGAACTCCAACATTGTAATCTTTGATCAGCTCCAACCATCTTCGTTGTCTCATATTCAGGTCTAGCTGAGTAAATATGTACTTTAGACTCTTGTGATCAGTATAAATCTCAGTCTGGTTCCCAATTAAGTAGTGCCTCCATAATTTTAGAGCATGAACCACAGCAGCTAATTCTAAATCATGAGTCGGGTAATTGGTCTCATGAGGCTTCAGCTGCCTCGAGGCATAAGCCACCACTTTACCTTCTTGCATCAACACGCATCCGAGACCCAATTTTGAAGCATCGCAATAAACTTCAAAATCCTTGTGTATGTCTGGCAAATCTAGAACTGGAGCTGTGGTAAGTTGCTTCTTGAGCTCTTGAAAACTTTGTTCACAAGCAGGAGTCCAAACAAACTTCTTATCCTTCTTTAGAAGTTGAGTCAGCGGCTTGGCTACTCGGGAGAAGTCTTCAATAAACCTTCGGTAGTAACCAGCCAAACCAAGGAAATCTCGGACTTTGGTTACTGTCTTGGGGGCCTTCCAATCTAATACATCCTTGACTTTGCTTGGGTCAACTGAAACTCCTCCGGCCGAGATAACATGACCAAGGAAAGCGACTTCCTTTAGCCAAAATTCACATTTACTGAACTTGGCATAAAGTTGGTGCTCCCGCAGTTTTTCCAAAACTCGTCGCAAGTGTCCTTCATGCTCTTCCTCATTCTTCGAATATACTAAAATGTCATCAATGAACACCACCACCACGAACTTGTCCAAGTATTCCAGGAATTCCTTATTCATCAAGTTCATAAAGTAAGGCGGAGCGTTGGTCAAACCAAAAGACATCACTGTAAACTCGTACAACCCATAACGAGTTGTAAAAGCTGTCCTTGGAATGTCATCTTTTCTTATTGACGGGGACCGGAACGTTTGGGTTAACACTCCGCGTCCACCGTAAAGGCCTCCCCCAAGCAAGGAAGATCTCGGCCGGGACCAGGCACCTCCAGACCTTGTCCGGGCCGGTGTTCGGGTTGCTCCCTCCGCGACTGATCGGAGCAAGCCCCCCCATTTGCAACATTAAATGCTCTGACACCTTCAAGGACTGCCACGTCCCATCGAATGCGAAAGACCGTGATTACCAACTCACGTCCTATCGCACTATTCCCACGCCGTTTTCCCGTAAGGACGGACGATTGCGATGACGCAAGACAATGACGAGCTTCGGACCGACGGACAACAGGACGTCTTCTACATACCATTGGATAAAAGGGCGTCACCTTAACTAGGACCGCCGACTATGGCCTTAGATAAATAGATCGCACGCCGCATGCGTGAAAGATTTAGTCGCTAGAAAAACAGGACCGAAGCTCACCTTCCCACGATAGGAAACTCATCTCTCTGTAATCCTTCTCATATCCCCTATAGACACCATCGGGCGTGGGGTTGTTACCTCCACTCGAGGGGCCCGAACCACCTAAATCATGTGTGCTTGTCGCTGATTGCCGCTGATCGAAGTTCGCCTTCTCGAAAGCCCCGGCGTCGCAGAAAGAGGTCGGTTGATCCTCATACTCAACAAATAAGCTCGGCTCTGGGGTTCCAGACTCCCAACCGCCGACACTGCACCGTGGGGGGACCGATTAACATCTGCAGTAAAGGTTCTTGAGAATGGCAAACTCTCGGGATAACCAGATATTAACCGACGACCTCGGCGACTTGGGCGAATATTGGTCCGATCTCGAGGTCGCCCGGATCGTCGATCCGGAAGGACACACCATGGCGGAGTCTCCCTCCCCCATGGACGTCTGCCGCCCGGCGGGTGAGCTGGGCTCGGAGTACGTTCCCGAGCCCCTCTAGTTCCTCGAGTTGCCAGGACAGGAGCCACCCGTCGTGTGCGAAGGCGTCGGTACGTACGAGGGGGTCGATATCCCCGACATCCCGTACGACTCCGACCACGAAACTGTTTCCCGCGGGGATACGGTCATGACACCCTCATGCGGCGTTCGCGAAAACCCACATGGCGGCACCGGCGACGCCCCGCTCCGCGGCTCGGGAGGACGAGTCGCGTCGCCGCTGGGCGCTGGACCGGCCGCTAGCTCGACGACCGGACTCGGCAACCCGTCGCAATGACCCGGCCGAAGCGCCTGCCAGCTCCGCGCGATCGGGTCGCCACCTCCGTCCCTTTCCTCCGATCTGATCGGTAGGAGCCGTCAGCGCCTTCGGGCCCTGGCACACGTGGTACGTGACCTCCGGCCAGACTTCGACCAGGCCGCCGAGCTAGGCGTTGCCGTGGCCGAAAGGCTGGAGCAGTTGGCCGGCGATCTCCCTCGCGCCGCTGACTCCCGGAGCACTTCCCGGGAGAGCCGAACCCCAAGGGGAAGTTACCCTCGTCACGACCTTCGCCGGGACCTTGACCGGCGAAGGAATGATAGGACATCCCGCCGACATAGTGATCGCCCCTCGATCGATGGTCGGCGGAGCGAGCGTCGCCACGACAGCGGCTCGACTCACAACTCCGCCCGGGAACGGGGTCACCCCGAGTCCCGGGCAAGAGGCGCTCACGGAGAGCACCGTCCTCACACCAACCAGGGTGGAACCCAACCGGGTACCCCCGACACTCGGCGCGGCGACGTCTTCTCGCGCCTCGGACCCCTCCGGGGGCACGAGGGTCATGACGTTCGCGGACACGACGCACGGGCGGGCCACGGGTGCCCCGCTTTTTCCCGCGCCCTCCGAGGCGCGGCATGGCCGCCCAAGTTCAAACCAGGCCACATCGAGCGATTCGACGGACTCAAAACACAGGACGAAGTTTCTCTCGATGTACGCTACCACCGCCACGGCCGCGGTGGTGATGAAGGGTAATGGTGAACTATTTCCGGCCGTGTTAGAGGGCTGCTTTCGGACATGGCTCTTCAACCACGGAAGGCTCCATCCACACAGGGCACAATCAGGCGAGGCCTCGCGGCGAATTTCGGTGCTGCCCCGGGAGGCCGCAGGACCTCAAGCGAGTGGTCCAGATGGAGGACGAAGCCTCGGGGACTATGTCCGGAGATTCATCCGCACGGAACACGATTCCGAGCATCCCGGACGAAGCGGTCGTCGGCCTTCACCGGCGTTAAACGCCCGCTTCACCCAGATCTCGAGTTATACTCCGGCTCCTCGGCGATGAGCTCTTTTCAGCAAGCAGAACGTTACATCAATACCGAGGAGGCCGTGGAGCGGAAGCGGCTTCTTGGGTCCGGGCAGGCACCTCCGCAGCCAGGCATGGAATCTTCAGACAAAAAGAAGTCCGACAAGAAGGCCAAGAAGAAGAAAAAGAAGACGGCCAAAATGGTGGCCGCCATCCCAGAGCAGTCGTCTCCGCCACAGACGCCGAGGCCAAAGAAGCCTCGCGCTTCTCTGGGCAAAGTGGCCGGTCAGCGATCGACCAACCCCGGACAGAAACATGGGCCTCAGGGACCTTGACGGCCGTTTACATCCCCCATCGCACTAAGTGCACGACACGACCTCCTGGCTATCGCTTTGGCTTGCTCGGCTCGAGGATTTTTACAACGGCCGAGGGCCCATGCCCGTCCTCCCGGATGCCGGGAAGGGTGGCTCCGACCAAAAATCCGAGCCGCGCCCCGGCTCGCACGGCCAGGAAAGCGAAGAATACCACGAGCCAAGTCACCACATCGCGGTGATCTTCGGGGGGTCCGCGGCCTACTCCTCCGACGGAGTTGAAGGTCAGCGGCGTCTGAAGTTTGCAGCGTGGGACCGAGGCGGCTCGGCCCCCGAACAACTTTGATGGTCGGAAACGACCGTCTCTTTCTCCCGAGAGGATTGCCCCTCGGGAATGATGAAGCCACAGACGCTCCCCCTCGTGCTCTGCCCGACCATTAGTAACACAAGGGTCGCACGGGTGCTCATCGGCAGAAGCGCTCTGGACTGATCTCGCCGGGTCTTGGACGAGATGCAAATCCCCCGGTCCAAGATCAAGGATATTGCTATGCCCTTTCATGGCATTATCCCGAGCACGTCCATGACCCCGCTGGGGCAGATCGTTCTGCCCGTGACCTTCGGCAACCCGAGCAACTTCGGTGAGCCGGTCACCTTCGAGATAGTTGACTTTGAGTCGACCTAGCGCCATCCTCGGCGGTCGGCTCGCCAAGTTCATGGCGGCCACGCATCATGCATATCACTGCCTCAAACTCCCAAGGCCGAAAGGGGTGATCACCGTCAGGGGCAACCACAAGGCTGCCTTGGAATGCGACGAGATGGCGCTGGCCTTGGTCGGCCAGCTCCCGGAGCGCGGGCCCGAGCAAAATTCCCACAAGTCCGCTCGGCCCAAGGTCGTCCTCCAGCCCCAGGAGCAGACAAAGCATATCCCGGTCTCCGATGAGGACCCATCCAAGGTGGTCCATATCGGGGCCGCCTTGGATCAGAAATAGGAAAACGAGCTTGTCACCTTCCTCCGGGCAAACGCCGACGTCTTCGCATGGGAGCCGTCCGACATGCCCGGGGTCCCGAGGGAGGTGATCGAGCACAGGCTGGCGGTTCAGCCTGGTAAAAAACCAGTGCGCCAAGCACTGAGGAGATTCCCGCAATGGAAGGCCAAACTGTTGAAGGCCGGCTTCATTCGCGAAGTTGAGCACTCCGACTGGTTAGCGAATCCTGTCGTGGTTAAAAAGAAGAACGGAAAGTGGCAGATGTGTGTTGATCACACCAACATCAACAGCTCGTGTCCGAAGGACAACTTCCCTCTCCCCCGCATAGACCAATTGGTCGACGCGACGGCGGAAGCACAACTGATGAGCTTTCTGGACGCATACTCCGGGTACCACCAGATCAGCTTGTCGCGGGAGGATGAAGAGAAGACCGCCTTCATCACCCCTTCGCACCTTCGCTATAATCGACAATGTCGCCGGTGCGAAAAATGCGAGGGCCATTTTCCAACGCTTGATGCAGAAGACCTTCCCCGACCAGATCGGGCGGAACCTAGAAGTCTATGTAGACGACATAGTCGTCAAAAAGTGTTCTAGCCGAGGCCCATATCCGGGACCTCGATGAAACCTTTTGTAATTTAAGAAAACATGGGATAAAGCTAAATCCGGAGAAGTGTGTTTTCGGTGTGCACACGGGCATGGTGCTCGGGTATGTCATTGGGTCGTCCAGCATTGGCACAAACCCGAAAAATCGGTTGCCGTCGAGGATGCAGGCCCCTTCGAATATAAAGGAAGTCCAATCGCTCACTGGCCGGATGGCGGCCCTCAGCCGCTTCATCGCTCAGCTCGGTGAGCGCGGACTACCTTTCTTCAAGGCCTTGCGCAAACACGACGGTTTCGTCTGGACCGAGGAAGCCGACAACGCCTTCAAGGAACTTAAGAGGTACCTATCGAGCCCGCCCGTCCTGGTCACTCCGAAGGAGCAGGAACCTCTGCTGCTTTATCTAGCGGCTTCCCCCCAGGCAGTAAGTGCCGTGCTCATAGCCGAGCGGGAGGGGAATCAGCGGCCCATATACTACGTGAGTGAGGTGCTTCATGGACCTAAGGAGCGTTACCACAAGTCGAAGCTCCTATACGCCCTCCTCATGGCTTCTAAAAAGCTTCGCCACTACTTCCTGGCTCACCCGATCACGGTCCCGACCAGTTTCCCGCTGAGGGAAGTCCTCAGGAATCCCGACGCTTCCGGGCGCATCGCAAAATGGGCAATAGAACTCGGGGAATTCGACCTCAAGTTCGTTGCCCGGACAGCGATCAAGTCTCAGATACTGGTGGACTTCGTGGCGGAGTGGACGAATCCCCCCCCCGACCGAGCAAGTGACCAGGTGCACCGAGGAACCCTACTGGACGATGTTCTTCGATGGCTCGCGATCCTTCGAGCGTTCGGGGGCTGTAGTTGTGCAGGTCTCTCCTCAAGGAGAGCAACCCCAGTACGTCATACAATTACACTTCGCTGCGACCAACAACGCAGCGGAGTATGAAGGCCTCTTGGCCGGGCTCCGAGCATGCTCTACGCTAGGGGTCCGACGACTAACGGTGAAAGGGGATTTGCTGTTGGTCGTAAACCAGGTTAACAAGGAGTTTCAGTGCTCCGATGACTCAATGGCGCGTTACCTGGTCGAGGTGAGGAAGTTGGAAAGGAACTTCAGGAGCTTCGAAGTCCTTTACGTGCCCAGGAGAGCAAATACCCTGGCCGACCAACTTGCCAAGTTGGGCACCTCGCAAGAACCCGTCCCAACAGGGGTGCTCGTGGAGCACCTGCTAAAGCCCTCTATTCCCTCCGAAGGAGAGGCAGACGAGACGCACGGCAACGTCTCCTTCCTCGAGCAAAACGCCACCTGGATGACGCCATTCATCCAGTTCTTAGCAAACGGGACATTGCCCGAGGATAAAACCGAGAGATCCCGGCTTATCAGGAGAGCTCCACTATATAGGCTAGTGGAGGGTACCCTGTACCGGAGAGGAGCGCTCGGAGTCCTCTCCAAGTGCATCTCCCAGGAAGAGGGGAGATTCCTGCTAACGGACTTGCACGAGGGTGTCTGTGGGCTCACTCCTCCTACAGAACGCTCGTCGGCAAGGCCTTCAGGATGGGCTACTATTGGCCCACGGCGTTGGGTGACGCTCGGGAGATCGTCACCACCTGCCGGGCATGCCAATTCCATGCCCGGCAGGTGCACCAGCCAGCCTACACCCTTCAAACTATTCCCCTCACCTGGCCGTTCTCTACCTGGGGGCTGGACATCCTAGGCCCGTTTCCCAGAGGGGCGAAGGGATGCGCATACCTCTTCGTCGCCATTGACACGTTCACCAAATGGATAGAGGCTGAACCGGTCTCTGGCATTACGGCCCAGGCGGCCAAAAAATTCTTCCGCAATAACGTGGTCACACGGTTCGGCGTTCCCAGCCGACTGATCACGGACAACGGAACTCAGTTCACCAGTGAGCTGTTCCAAGAATATTGCGAAGACGTTGGCACTAGGATTTGCTTCGCCTCTGTGGCTCATCCGCAGAGCAACAGAAATTGCCGAGCGAGCCAACGAAAGCGATCCTCCAGGAATCAAGCGGGTCTTCGACCGCTTTCTAAGCTGTGGACGAGGCCTGGGTCGACGAGCTCCCTTCCGTCTTATGGGCTGTCCGCACCACCCCAAAGAGTCCACGGCGGCGAACGCCTTCCGCTCTCGATATCGGACCGAGGCCATGCTTCCGACCGAGATAACCCTAAGGTCCCCTCGCGTGGACCTCGCGGAGGAGGCCGACGATCACCAGGGCAGGTTGCTTGATCTCGACCTATCCGAGGAAAAGCGCGAGCAAGCCCTCGTTCGATCGGCGGCTTACCTACAAGCTCTGCGCAGGCACGCCTGATCTATCCGACCAAGGACTCTGCAAAACGGCGACTTGGTTCTGCGACGCGTCCAAGACACTCGCAGCGCCAACAAGCTAACCCCAAGGTGGGAGGTCCTTTACGGTCGTCTCGTCTTCGCGCCGGGGCTGTCCGCCTCGCCTTCCCGGACGGACGGATTCTCGGCAGAACTCGTGGAATATCGCCCGGCTCGCGAGTTCCACGCCTAACCTTCCCCTTCCTTCGCCCATCCCCTTATTTAACTCTCGGATCTTCGAACAGCTTCTTCTCGAAATTCCCGATCATGTTAAATAAAGAGGAATGGTAACCCAAGTTCTTTTCCTTCCGAGGTTTTCGACCTTTTCTTCCTGTCCTACCCAAGCACGAGTTCTTGTTTTCTAAACCGATTTCTAAAGCGGCCGACGGATCTGAAAATGCGCCCCCCTGAAATCCATTGCTCGGATAAGCCGATAGCACATCGCCCCGGCAAGTTCTCGGCGGTACCTCGCAGACTTCGATCCCGAAACCCAATTGAAGTCCGGAGTTAGTAACTTGAACTCGCGGCTACTTTGTTTGCCCGGTCTCTTGCTCGCAACCAGGGGCAAAGACTCGGCCACACGAGGGGGCTGGACATCGCCTTTTTTCACGCGTCCTCGGCTGCCCGGCTACGCCGTGTGCCGGTCTCTTGCTCGCAACTGTGGGCAAAGACTTCGGCCACACGAGGGGCGGACATCGCTTTTTCGCGTCCTCGGCTGCCGGCTTCGCCGTGTGCCGGTCTCTTGCTTCGCAACCGGGGCAAAGACTTCGGCCACACGAGGGGGCGGACATCGCTTTTCTCGCCCTGGTCCTCGGCTGCCGGCTTCGCCGTGTGCCGGTCTCTTGCTCGCAACCAGGGGCAAAGACTCGGCCACACGAGGGGGCTGGACATCGCCTTTTTCTGGTCCTCGGCTGCCCGGCTACTTCGTGTGCCCGGTCTCTTGCTCGCAACCAGGGGCAAAGACTCGGCCACACGAGGGGGCTGGACATCGCTTTTTTCGCGCGTCCTCGGCTGCCCGGCTACTTCGTGTGCCCGGTCTCTTGCTCGCAACCAGGGGCAAAGACTCGGCCACACGAGGGGGCTGGACATCGCCTTTTTTCGCGCGTCCTCGGCTGCCCGGCTACTTCGTGTGCCCGGTCTCTTGCTCGCAACCAGGGGCAAAGACTCGGCCACACGAGGGGGCCGGACATCGCCTTTCTCGCGCGTCCTCGGCCGCCCGGCTACTTCGTGTGCCCGGTCTCTTGCTCGCAACCAGGGGCAAAGACTCGGCCACACGAGGGGGCTGGACATCGCCTTTTTCGCGCGTCCTCGGCTGCCCGGCTACTTCATGTGCCCGGTCTCTTGCTCGCAACCAGGGGCAAAGACTTGGCCACATGAGGGGGTCGGACATCGCCTTTCTCGCGCGTCCTCGGCCGCCCGGCTACTTCGTGTGCCCGGTCTCTTGCTCGCAACCAGGGGCAAAGACTCGGCCACACAAGGGGGCTGGACATCGCCTCCTCTGTGCTTGACCCTCCTTCCGCGTGCTCCTACCTACCCGGTTCTTCGTGTGCACGATCTTTTGTTCGTAAGTCATGACTAAAGGCCCGATCACACGAAGGGGGCGGGTGGGTATGTGGCAGCAAGTAGTAGCATAAATTAATTATCTTTTCTCAAACTATGTAAGCAAGAGACAAAAAGCATCTGGTAATAAAGTAAAAGTGCCTGTTACTCATTTAAACACCACGCACACTACCCCCTAGATCTACTCTTCAGGACCGAAGCTCGCCTCCACGTCCTCAAGGCGACTTAGTGGAGAACCTCGATCTGGGCCTCACGCCTGGTCGATCTCTTGGCGCTTCGCCACCCTCTCGGTTTCCGCTTTGCCCTCTGTTGCCGCTCCTCCTCGAGCTCTTTACGAACCCGATCAAGCTCCTCCTGGGACCAAGAGTTTCTCTCCAGACCTCGAGCATACTCCAAAGCATGCTCGAGTTCATTCCGGACCCAGGCGAGCTCCGTTTGGGCTTCCCCCAACTCAGAGCGCACCGCCATCACCTTGGCCTGGCACCGAGCTTCAATGCTCGCGGCCTAGTCATCCACCTCAGCCGACAACTACAAGCAAAGAAGCCATCGACAAAAATACAAGAAAAAAGGTTACTCACGGCAAGAAAGTACCTCGCGACGGTGACGGCGAAAGCATTCTCGGCTTGGGCGGGGCCGACGCGGATGTTTCGAGCGAGAGAAGCGGCGTCCTCCGTACTCGAGTCCGGTCCACCTCGGCCGCCCTCGCCTTCCACGGACCGCCCGACATCTTCAAACCCGGGGCGAGCTTCCCGGTCTCCTCGCCCCGAACTCGGGGCACGAACCACCAAAGCCGTTCCCGCCTCGGCCCCCCTCGTCCGAGAAACCCCCGAGCTCGGGGCGAAGAGGCCCGGCTACGCCGCCGCCATGGCGGCCACAGCAGGTCGCTTCGCCCGCGAAAGACGGCTCGGCCTCGGGCACTTCCAAGCCCGGAGACCGAGCAGCGTCGTTCTGCGCCGCGGCACTAACAGGAGGGCCGCCCGGAACTTGCCCCTCGCCTCCCAAGGAGGCGGCCGCGTCGTCGCCCGGCACCAACCCCCTTCGACGCCTGGGCACCAACGGGGCGGAATCCCCCGAATCCTGCTCGGACTCTTCTCCGCCACCCCGCTCAGCTAGGTCCGCCCGTGGCTGGCTCCTCTGCGATCCTCGCCGCCAACTCTGCAATAATTTGGGGCCGCCGCGATTTGAAGCGCTTCAGAATCAGGACCACAGCCCCGCCTCCGTCAAAGGCTCGAGGATCTTCCCCACGGGCCCCCTGACTATGTTTGAAAAAGGAAAAATCAAGACCGCGGTAACACGCGGCCGATCAAGAACAAAGGCCAGGATCAGTGAAACTTACCTTCTTCCTCGTCATCCCGAAGACCCTGACCGCCTCCAGCATCCCCCATTTGGGGTTCTTCGCACGCCTCCAGAGGGCTCTCCGTCCTCCCCGGCGGTGGAGGGACAGCCTCCCTTGCTCTGCTCGGTCCGGCCTCCGTCCGGGCAAGGCTCGCCGCCTCGAGCCACTCCGGACGATGCTCTTTCGTCCAACGAAGGAAGCCCCTAAGCTCTTCCTCGAGCACCGCCCCGGGGGCAGCGTCCCTCGGGCCCGTGAGCCACGAGGACAGCGCCACCCCGGTCCGGTCCGAATCCGCCCGGGCTCCTCCTCCGGCGTCCCTCTCCCGCTGAGCCCGCCGCTCGGCTCGGCGAAGATCGGCCCGGTCTGCGAGAACCAAGCGGTATGGTTTGGTAATCCTTAAATCTTGTGCAAACCAAAGGACAACTCCTCAGACTGGTCTGCGTACTCAAGGTGAGGTCAGCGGCGGGTTGTGCCTCGGCGATACGCGCGCCCGGATCTACGGGCGCTGGTTTACCAGAGCCGCCACGAAGAGCCCTCACACAGATCGCTTCGACGCGGTTCCCGTCATCATCGAGCGCCAAGGCCCCTTCCTCTTCTTCGAGGCGACCTTCTTCGTCGGGGCCGCTTCTTCCGCCTCAACCGGTGGTTTGGCGCCAAGACGGCCTCGGGGCAGCCCGGTCTGCTAAACGGAGGTCGTCGAGCCGAGACCATCCCGCCCGAGCTTAAAGGTCGGAGAAGAATGTACTGCTCGAACGGTCAAGAACGTTCTTCGGTCTCGCCGCCCAGTCCGGTTCTCCTCCTTCCCCAAGGCGAAGAGCTCCGCCACTCGCTCGTCGACCCATCGGTCGTTCGGAGCTTCAAAGAAACAAAATCAGGGAAAAACCCGACAAAGCACCAGTCCGAGCAAGAAAAGTTACCGGTATCCGCCTCGCGAGTAATGTCGCTCCAGCCGGCGATCTCGAAGAAGGGGTGCTCCCGGCATCGCAGGGGAGAAACTCGGTTCCTGAGGAAGTCCCGGGCAATAGCCTGCCCGGTAAGACCGCTGTCGCTCAACACCTGGATGGTGTCAAGGATCTTCTCTTCCTCTGGCTCCACTCGCGGTCGGGGAAGGTCCTTCTTCTCCGGCGGCGCGCTTCGAAAATGGAGTCCGCAATCTGCCCCCTTTTTCGCGTAGAACCATCGTTCCGCCAGCCGGCGACGGAGTCCTTCAACGCGAATGCGGGTACGCGTACGGCTGCGAGTTCCGTAGCGAAAATACGCGCACCCCACCGCCGACGATCCCCCAGTACGGTGGAACATGTAGAAGTGGAGGAACAGGCTTACCGTCGGCGGTACACCGACAAAACCCTCGCAAAGATGGGAGAAAAGATTCAGAATAAGAATGGAGTTTGGGTGGAGGTTCGTGACTTCTAGGCCACAGTGGGCGAGGACTACGGCCATAAACTCAGACTCCGGGGCACGAAGCCCGTTGATGGCATAGAGTTCGCAACTCACGAACTCACCTTCTGCCGGCGCTAGAAGGACCTCGTCGTCAGGGACGCGCCAGGACCTAGGGTCCAGGTGGCCCTGCGCCACGAGGTCTTCCAGGCGCGCGGCAGTAGTTCGCGAAGGAACGAACTTTGCCATCAGACAGGAGAAGGAAGAAGGCGGCGGCGGAAGAGGAAGACAGAGGAAGAAGACAAAGGAGAAGGACGCGTACCGAATGGGGGGAGGGCAGCGGTTTTATCGCTTCCCACTAAAGAAACCGCCTAAGAACCTCGAACCGGGCGACGACGCTGTCACGTCGCCTTAAAACCGTCGACCCAATCATAAGTAAACGTTGGTGGACCGACGTTTGGGCATATGTTCAGACGGCCCTTGCTCGGCGATCGAGTCTTGCCCGGTGCCGCTTGTCTGGCCAAATGGAGTTTTGCCCGGTACTTTTGGCTCGCCAAATGAGTATTGCCCGGTGCCGTTTGCCGGCCAAATGAGTTTAGCCCGAGTAACCTTTGTTCGGCGAAACCCGAAGTTTTGCTCGAATAGCCTTCGTTTTACCGACCCGAAGCCTTGCTCGGGTGGCCTTTCGCTAAGGCCAACCTAAAGCCCCGCTCAAACGGCCATTACTCGGCGATCGGATAATGCCTCGTCTCCGCCCAAACGTCAGACCCCGAATGTCGGCACATAGTTCGAACCTCGAGGGGGATCGGCGAACCCCGCCAAGGCTCGGGGGCTAGATGACGGGACCGAACGTTTGGGTTAACACTCGCCCACCGTGAGGGCCTCCCCAAGCAAGGAAGATCTCGCCGACCAGCACCTCGGACCTTGTCCGCCGGTGTTCGGGTTGTTCTCCTCCGGATCGACGGAGCAAGCCCCCATTTGCAACATTAAATGCTCGACACCTTCAAGGATCGCCACGCCCCATCGAATGCGAAGACCGCGATTACCAACTCACGCCCTATCGCACTATTCCCACGCCGCTTTTCCGTAAGGACGGACGATGGCGATGACGCAAGACAATGACGAGCTTCGACCGACGGACAATAGGACGCGTTTCTACATACCATTGGATAAAAGGGCGCCACCTTAACTAGGACCGCCGACTATGGCCTTAGAGAATAGATCGCACACAAGGTGAAAGATTTAGTTGCTAGAAAAACAGGACCAAGCTCACCTTCCCACAATAGGAAACTCATCTCTCTGTAATCCTTCTCATATCCCCTATAGACACCATCGACGTGGGGTTGTTACCTCCACTGAGGGGCCCAACCACCTAAATCATGTGTGCTTGCTGCTGATTGCCGCCGATCGAAGTTCGCCTTCTCGAAAGCCCCGGCGTCGTAGGAAAGAGGTCGGTTGATCCTCACACTCAACAAGTAAGCTCGGCTCCTGGGGGTTCCGTACTCCCAACCGCCGACACTTATCTTGATCTGGTGATATCCTGACCTTAGGTCTATTTTGGAGAACACACATGCTCCTTTCAGTTGATCGAACAGGTCATCGATCCTGGGCAAAGGGTATTTGTTCTTGATGGTCACCTCATTCAGGGACCTGTAGTCCACACACATTCTCAGGGTTTTATCCTTCTTCTTAACAAAAATTACTGGGGCTCCCCAGGGTGATGAACTAGGACGAATGAAACCCTTTCCTTCCAATTCTTCCAATTGCTTCTTCATCTCGACTAGGAGAATAGCAGACAATCTATAGGGTCGTTGAGCTATTGGTGCCGTACCAGGAGCTAGCTCTATGATGAACTCTACTTCTCGATCCGGTGGCATGCCCGGCAAGTCTTCAGGGAAAACATCTGGAAATTCTTGTGCGACTGGGACTGATTCCAAAGCTATTCCTGTCAGTTGGTTTAAGGAACTTGTGGCTCTTGAGCTGAGGTTGGAGCAAAACTGGGCAGTTTCTCCTTCACTATTGACCAAAGAAATGGCTCGGTTGGCATAGTCAATCTATCCTTGGTACTTGGTCAACCAATCCATGCCTAATATCACTTCCACTCCTTGTGATTCTAGGACAATTAAGTTCGCTAGGAACTTTACTCCACTGACTTCTAATTCTAGTCTGGGGCATACTTTGTCGGTTTTCATAGTACGACCAGGGGACTAAATAACCATAGGGTTCCTTAGGTTTGTAACATTCCACTTATTTAAATCCACAAAACTTTTTGCAATGAATGAATGCGATGCACCAGAATCAAATAGAACTGTGGCTGGTACTGAATTAACAAGGAACTTACCAATCACGACATCTGGGGCGTTCTGCGCCTCTTCCGCAGAGACATGGTTGACTTGGCCTCTACCAGCAGGTGCAGTCTTCGGGGTCTGCGGCGTTCCTCGACCTCTTCCCGAAGGTGGTGCGCGAGATGCCGATCCAAGATTGAACGGCACTGGAGCCAGCGTCTTCTTCTGCGGACACTGGCTAGCATAATGTCCCCACTGATGACAGGTGAAGCACTGCACACCTTGACTCTTGTTGTTTTGAGGGGTCTGAGCATTGGGAGCTTGACGAGGAGTCTGCTCAGATGGGCGAGGTTGAGAGGTTGGAGTCCTCTGAACTTGCTGTTGCTGCGGAACAGAAGGCCGATTGGACTGAAATTGGGTAAATCTAGGCCTGGAACTGCTCGAGCCTTGGTTGTGCTTCTACGCCATTTTTCTCTTGCGCTTCTCCAAACGCTGGCGCTCGATGTCCTCAATCCCCAATGCTTTGTTGACCATTTGCTGGAAGGTAGCAAAGTCATTGGCGGCAATGAGAGCCTTAATGTCCGGGTCCATGCCTTCCATGAACCTCCATATCTTGTCAGATTCATTAGCTACTTCTGTGGTGGCATAGCGAGCAAGATGGTTAAACTTGTTCAAGTACTCAGTAATAGACATATTGCCCTGCTGGAGATGGTGAAATTCCCTCCTTTTCATTTCCATGATTCCCTTAGGAACGAATGAAGCGGTGAAAGCTTCAGAGAATTCCTCCCAAGTAATAGCATCAGCATTCTGGTGTGTGGCCCTGAAGTTGTCCCACCAGATAGCAGCATCTCCTTGAAGTTGGTGTCCAGCAAAATTGACACCCTCATGGTCAGCACACTGAGTCATATCCAGCTTTCTCCTTATCTCTCGCAGCCAGTCCTTTGCAACAAGACGCTCTGCGGATCCAGTGAACACAGTAGGTCTTGTTCTCATGAAGTCGCCAAACCGGGATTGAGGTTGGTATGGCTGTGGCTGAGCTTGCACAGGAGCAGCAAGGTTGTTCAGGTTGTGAGCTATGGCCTGAATAGCTTGCAAATGCATCTCCAGAATCTGGTTAAGCTGAGGAGGATGAGCAGGCGGTGGTGGCAGATTCTGGTTCTCTGGAATGGCCGGGAGTGGGTTGACAAAGGGGTGCACTCCCGCTGCAGGTTGAGCTTGAGCAGCTTGTCCAACAGGAGGTGGATTGGGTTGACCTTGTCCAGCCTGACCTTGACCACGACCAACAGCAGAAGCTCGGGTGTCCACCATCTGACAGCAATTTTGAAAATAAGATACGAGAAGGGAAACCAGGGGGCACTAATGGGGAGGTCACAACATCTATGCAAACAACATCCAAATAACACACCAAAACACAAATAATTCAAAACATTCTTAGTTCAAAACCAAAATTTGAGAAAGCTACATCACAAAGGCCGATGTAGTCAGTCTCTTAAAAACCTTCAGAAAGCTAACATAATAATTAAAGCATTCTACGATTCTATCCCTACAGGGGACCTAAACTTGGGGTTCTATTCTGAATCGGAGTTCGCATCGGGAATACGCTCCATGGGCTCCTCTTCACTGTCTCCTGGGGTCTCGGCCCTCTTGGCCGCGAAAGAAGAAGGTCCTGCCGCACTGCGGCGTGGAAGAACTCGTCGAACGGCAGGAATCGGTGGAGACCGAGTTCTCTTGAGGGTAGAAGTACTTGGAGTGAGACCCTGGGTTGGCAGCGTCTCAAGGTCGGGAGATCCCATGAGGACTGGAGAGGTTGGCAGCTCCGGTTCAGTTGGATTGTCGGTAGGTGTCGGCGGAGGCGATGGCGTTTGTGTAGCCTTTAGCTGGTTAATAGTCTTGTACGCCTTGGTCAGCTTGCGCTTGTAGTACTCCAATTCTTCCTTGTAACCACGAAGCCCTGCATCGTAGCCTCGGATGGCCTCACTGGTGTGATGCTCCAGTGGGTTGACAAACAAAGGGTTGTTACTCCGGTACTGATTGATATGACCTCCGTCCAGGTTGAGTGGATACCAACGGTAGGGAGAATTTTCCACCTTAGCAGAGTAGCGGGCTGAAAGATGGAGAATAGCAACGAGGCGACCTCTGTAAAGCTTCATGTCAGCGAGGGCGCCAATGAAGCTTCACAGACGATGCTCCCCGATGAATCAATAGGGTGAGCAATGAGATCGACTGTCGGACTTCATTGTCCAGTAGCGATTGAAGGCCTGGAAGCACTTGAACTCCGGTGTCTTGTGATGACCCAAGTGCTCGATCATATTGATCAGCTCCGCGACGAAGCCATCCAAATCCTGGGCGAAGGTGAAGACAAGGTTCGGCATCTATAGTTTTTGAAACAGAAAAAGAGTGGTTAATCGATTTTAATAAAGAGGCCAATTGTTAATGAACAATAAGACAAGGATTTTTGGAAAATAATTTTTAAAGTATTAAAAATCCTTAAACTACTCCAACTATCTAAGGTTTATCCTATAGACAGGCTCTGATACCAACTCTGTCGGGACCCGAAAAACGGAGTCGAATCCCTGCTGTGTCTTACCTGTACTAGTCCCTGGATCAAGTAGCTAGTACACACAGATATACAGTTTGGATCATCACCATTCAACGAAAAGTACTTTATTATATCAGAGTCTCATAATTATTACAAAGTTTAGGCTTCATGGCCTAGCAGCGGAAATTCAAATAACATAGTTCAACTTCAAATGAAAAACCCAATGCAACTCCACAGGCATGTCTGACGGATGCGCTCCTAGACGTCGGAGTAGTCTTCATCTTGAACTCCTTCAGCGAAGTCCCCGTCCTGGTACACTTCCTCCTCGGTGTCGCAACCTTCTCGTTGGAATGAGCAGCCCCGCATAAAAGGCGAGGGTGAGTATACTTTATACTCAACAAGCAAAGCTGACTAAATGCAACTAGGGCTTAACAAGGAGAGGGTAAAGGTTCTTTTGTATAAAGCCAGTTTTGCAAGTCTTTCCTAAGGTTTTAGAAAAATGATTTGAAATGAGTTGAGGAAAACAAATCTTTGAAATATTTCTTTAAAACTCCGGCCTCGCCCGGTTTTGCCCAATCCTGGCTACTCACGGCACCCACCGTGCAATTACCCTCATCGCTCATAGCACCTACTATGAGGAGAAAAATCAAAACACACGACACCGATCGTGGTTTTCCTTTAAAATACCATTTAGAAAACAAAGATAAGAAGTACCAATGAGGCAGCTCCCCGTCGTCCGTCCTTGACCGTGGACACGGCTATCATGATAGTTTTACACTCTGCAGAGGTTGCACGCTTTACCCACGAGAGGTGACCTTCCCTAGGAATCACCCAAAGGGAAAAGAACACCACAAAGTCTTTAACCAACATTCCCCTAGCCTGTCACTCCCTCTAAGGATTCCATCGCAGCGCTAGTTACTCTAGTTGGCTAAAACCCCCTCTTGAGCCTGCAGAACAACACCAATTGCCTACTCCACCTACTGGAATGCCAAAACTAGAGGTCCGAAGGGTACTCAACCAGGGCTTGCCCACACAAGCACTCAATGATCACACTGTTGTACTTAGCTTGTCTACCTCAAGAAATCGGTCCTTACGGATCAGGGTGGGTCCCGCACTAGGCCCGAATCTCGTGCACGCGGCACCATCCTTGCAACCATCCACCCCAATCAGGTTTTGCAAAACATTTTTCCCCGATAACACCCACTATCAACTAGCCCAAATACAACCAAAAGACAACACCAATTGTCCTTCTTAAAGATCACAAGGTAAAATGGTGATTAATGTTAACAAGCAATTAATCAGGTGGTTTACTATGAGCATTACTAAGCAGATGCAAAACCTAATCAAGGATATGGTAATAATTAATCAAAATTAATAATCCTAAGGTAGCAAGGGAATTTTATAAGGATTAATTATCAATGGGATTTAGCTAGGCAACATAGTTATTTAGTATTTTATGTTAAACATACATGCTACTGTTCAAATCCTACAAAACTCGTTTGAAAACATGGGTTCAGAGGTTTCAGCACTTGCCTTGATCGATATAGTGGGGAGGATCCTCAGCTGCGTCGGGAACGAACTCGGTATTCGGATCTAACGCAACGAAAATAAATAAACAGTAAATACAATGCAAAAGGGGAAACAGAAATAAAAATATATGTCAATGCACATGAAATCTGACAAAACAGTAGACAAATAATTTTACAAATATTTTAAAATTTGTTTCACAATTTTTGGAGTAGTATAACTAAAGTTATTAAATTAACAAGTTATAATGATATAAGAATTAGAAAATGGCTAATTGTCTTCGGCTTGGGCCGAGGGAGCGCACCACGCTGCTGAGGAACGTGGGCCGGCTCCGCATGGCGGCCGAGCGCGGTGAAGACGGGGCGGCGCCCATGCTGCTGAGGCCCAGGAGGCGGCGGCTTTGGTCTTGAGTTAGTCGACGCCCACGCTGTGAAGCGGCGCCCACACGGCGGGAGGCGGACCGGGCGCATCTGCGAGGTGAGGCCCGAGTGGGCGGCGGCTCGGCGAGGCCTCGGGTGGCCGACAGTGGGGCCCACTTATCGGTGACCCGGCGAGGGACGCGGTGGCGGCGGCTCGGGAGGAGGCAGCGGCGCGCCAGGTGAGGAGGAAAGGAGGAGGAGGCCTCGGGGTCCTCGGGGCGGGTCGGCCCGGAGAGGAAGGTTGGCGGCGGGCGGCGCTGCCTTCATGGGCGGCGGCGAGTATGTGGCGCATGTGCATGCGCGAACGGCGGCGAGGGAAGGCCAGGCGGGCGGGGGAAGGAGGCGGCAAAGGGGAGGCCGAGGGTGGTGGTTTCGGGAGGAATTGATGGGCGGCGTGGCGACGTGGCGGCCGAGGGGGAAGGTAGAGGCGCTCGGTGGCGGCGGCGACCGGCGGTGATCCGGCCAAATTGGCCGGGGGCTAGGGTTAGGGATACTTAGGGGATGCTCCAGAGGGGGCAAGGAGGGGAAATACGTGGCGGCAAGTGGTTGGGGATCGGTGGCGGCGGTGAGAATGAAGAACCGCCGGCGTCGAAATCCGGCGAGCACGGTTAATGATTCCTATGGCCGAAAGGTGGAATAAGTCCAGGGGAGGGAGGGGAAGAACGTCTTCGGAGGGCTCGGCCAATGGGGCTCACCTGGCGACGAATTGCGCAGAGAAGCAAAGGTGAGAAGAGGGGTGGCGGCTAGGGTTTATATATGGATTTGGGGAGGAATTTGCGCGAGAGGGAGATCGATTCGGGTAGGGATTGATCCACCACGATCGTGGGAACCAATTTTGGCGGTTTTTAGGGCGGATTTCTAGGAGAAGGTCAAGATAGGGGGGTTGGGGAGGATTCCCTGTTTGTTTGGAAAGAAGAAACCGAGAAGAAATCTGGGAAGAAGGAAAGAAAGAAGGAAGAGAGAGAAAAGAAAATAGGAAAGGGAGAAAAGAAAGGGAGAAAGAGAAAATAGGTGGGGTCCACTTGCAAGAGAGACAGAATAATTATAGATTCCATAATTTTGGTTTATTTTATTTTTAAATTACAAGTAAATCATTAATTGATGATTATATTGTAAAATAGTATTTGAAAAATTAGTAAAATTATTATTTACTATTTACTGGTTTAGATAAACCCCCTTTTTTTTGAACTTTTATTAACAATATTATGCAGTTGGGTTTTGAAAGGTTTTGATTTCTTTTTGCAAAAGCTTTTAATTAGGAACATACTCATTTTTACTACTTTTAATATTTTCAAAAATCTCATGATGCAATGCATATGATTTTTATTTTTTTTTAAAAAAAATGAGGATGTTACACTGGGCTTTCTCCTCAACATCAAGAGACGCTATCAATCTCTCAACAGAGATTTCTTGTCTCTTATGTTTTACAGCAGTGGCAAAATTCCTTTACGAAGGAAGCAATTTCGCAATGATGCCCTCAGCCACAAAATCATCTGGTAGGACACACTTAAGAAGTTTGAGTTCCTTTACAATTCACTGTATTTCATGAGCTTGCTCGACTATAGAACAGTTATTGGCCATCTTGTAGTCGTGATACTGCTCCATCATATACAATTCATTGCCAGCATCTGATGCACCGAATTTAGTATTCGGTGTATCCCACAACTCCTTCGCGTCTGTTATGTGCATGTACACACCACACAGATGGCCAACAAGAATACTAAGAACGGCTCCTACAAAGAGTGTGGTGGCATCTTTGAACGCTTTCTCCTACTCAGGACTAAGTGTTCCTTGAGGTTTGCCAATTGTAACCTAGTAGACGTTCATAGCTATAAGACACAAAGTGACTTTGACCTGCCATCTTTTAAATTGCACACCGGTAAATTTGTTCGGCCTCAATGCATCGGCAAAGCCAACCATTGTTAAATCAAAGTGTCTGATATAAGTTTTTTGTATTGTTGGAAAAATCAACACTTTCAGGTTTAATTTAATAAAAAAATAATTCATGAGCACTAACAAATTAACCATTAAAATCATGTAGCATGAATATATTGTAGATATAGATGCAACAAATGAATCCATATCTCCCTCTAATATACTCGTAAACAGAAGCAGCAGGAGAGACATCATCTTCTTCGGAAGAATTGAAACTAGGAGTAAACATAGATGACTACGTGGTGACGATGTAGTGTAGGATCAGTATAGGATCACAAGGATGGCAGGTTCCAGAGGCCTGCTCTCCCGATAACCGGTGCACGTAAGCATAGAGGGACGGAGTAGTCAATTTGTGGCGACGCAGCGGATTGGAAGAGGCCAAAACCCTATCTTCTGTTCCGTCTTGCTCCTGGATGGCGGCTGTATGGTATATATAGGATAGATCAATGGTCGAACGTGTCACGAGATGTGCCATGATTGGACTCGCACGATCTCAATATCTCGTAGCCAATTCCGAATTTTTTGGAGAGCAAAATGAAATAAAACTGCAAAAGGAGGCTATGCCTGCACAAGCAACTGGACCCAATTTCAGCAAAAAATTCACACAGGCTGCACCGCTCGGCATCGGCCCCAGCCCGGTGAGGCGAGCAAGCGCGTGCATGTGTTCTTCTCTTTCTCTCTCACACATAGTTAGTAAGGTGGAACATGCTCCACTATATAAGTTGGTGTCTCCCCACCTTAACTAGCAATATAGTATTAAAGAGTTCTCACACCCCCTTCCATATGTGGGCCTTTCAGATTTTCAGAAATTTATTCTCAAATACATGGGCTAGGCCCATATATTCTAACACCTACTCCTGGTTTTAATGGTGCCTCCTCCTCCCCCTCTTTCTCACTCCTGACAAGCACTCCAATGGTGGTTGTGCAAGCCAGAGCAGCCAGGGTGGAGGCTACCTGTGGCAGCGTGGCTAAGGATGGAGGCGGGCGGCAAGGGGCAAGGCAGCACATCGAGCCATGGAGGTGACGTGGCCAAGGATGGTGAAGGGAGGAGGCAGCGTGGCTAGGAGCGCGTAAGAGAAGGGAGACGGCACAGCTAGAGGTGGAAAAGGAAGGAGGCGACGTGGCAAGTGGCCAGGAAGAGGATTTGTAGATCTAGATCCGGGTTGTGTCTATGAAGAGGTGAAGCAGCAACCGAGGTGCCGGCAAGGTCAATCTAAGAGGACGACAGTGACTACCCTCCTTTCCCTCCCTCTTGCGCGTCGTGCTCCACCGCTGCTTCTTGCGCATGTGCCGCCAATGCTCGTTGTGCTTTGCCACTGCTACCCATTGCATCGGGTAGCCTAGAAGGGGTGTTGGGGGATGGCGTGGCAGTCGAGTCACGGTTAGTAGGGAGATGAAGGAGGAACGAGGAGGGCTAAAAGGTTGGCCCCCATTTTAAAACATAAAAAAAGATAAATGCCAAGCGTGCAGCCTATGTGGCTGAAACACCCTCTAAAACTGCCCTAAGGTTAAATGCCTATGTTTCAATTGTTCGTGGGGTTGAATACCAGCTGGTTTTCCATGTCAGGGTGTTAATTGCACTAGTTCGATAGTCTAGGTGCTGATGTAGATTTTTTTTTCCTTTTTTAATAAAAACAACAAACAACGTCCGTTAAAAAAACAAACTAAACCTGCTTCCAAAAAAAAAAAGACTACTGAACCAAATCGGTCTGCTTGTTTTAACCGACAAGCAGTGTTCGGTGTGGTAAGCAGGAAACGTATAGTTTTTGAGGATTCGGTTTCTTTTTCTTTTTCTTTTTCTTTTTTTTTTTTTGAAAAACCAAGCAAACCGAGCCAAGTAGCAGAGGCAGATGCGATCGGATGGGCAGCAAAACCTGTTCCCATGTAATGCCCATCCCTAACCGCTCTGTGCTTAGGATTGGCTCTAGCTCAGCTACTTGTTTTTCCTTCCAAGTTGTATAAAATTTTTAAGAAACATTTAAAATGTTTTACCTGATTGATTTGGCTTACATCTTATTGCTTTCTTCGAGCCATCTTTCTTATGGCATACATCCAAGTTTTTCGAAATTATTTCTTAGATCTCGAAGTGACTTTGTGAAGCTCCTAAAACATATTCGAACCAAACATTCCGATTTCTTTGGAAACCTACATTTGTATTGACCGCAGGCGTGAAAACAGGGCAATATCAAAGCTGCGTTGCTGTTGCATTTGGGCTAGCTTGTTTGTCTGCACGGCCCATGCCCAGCAAGCCCACAATCTGTGCGTTGCTCCTAACCAATCGACTCTTGTTACTACTATCATCTGTTTGTGCTGTTTTCCATTTTTTATATATATATTTTTCTGGCTATCTACTACAGTTCAGGTGATTACTTTGGATCTTCTACTGTCTTGTGAGATGCAACCATTTGATGTTTCCCAAAAACAAAAAAGTTGTAGAACAAATTATACGACTTGCCCGTTTATCACATTACCAGCTTTTAACTTTGGTAAAAACAACATATAAAATGCAACACAGATTTTGGATTTTTTTATGAACACATTTCAATTTGACTCTCCTGATCTGAACCTTCACTATATGGGAGAATTCTCTTCCATAGTCAGGCTATTTTTTCACTTGATTAGCTGCTACTTCGTTTGTTTGGGCATCACCACGTCTAGCCAGTGTAGTTTGATCAGAAATAATTTTTACTAGTTGCTTCGTGTCCTCACCTCTCCACCGCTGACTAATTTTAGTTGGGTTGCTCAGTCAGTTAACTCATGACAACTACGCAGTTCTGAATCGTCCTGTCAGTAAATCATCATTCATTTTTCAAAAAGTTTTCCTTGCTTCATGACTTTGTATATTTGTGACAATCTAATGTTTCTCGTGGTTCTTGGTTTCAGACTCTGGTGCGCATTAGCACTGATAAGACGCTGAACATATAAACAAGCAGCTGGCCATCTGTATTGCATCCTCTAGACCTCCAGTAGCCCTCTCTGACATCTTTTTTAGAAAATAGGATAAAATCCGAGCCTCTACGTGCAAGATGTATACCGCCAGTATAAACGCATCCCAATATACGAAATTCCCCCACCGACAAATGATTGACCATATATCTCGCAACAGCTACGTGGGGATGGTCCATAGTTATGGTCAGCTGTCAACCTCTCAATCTTTTTGCTGATTTGTTTTCATTTTATTAGATGTTTGTTTGTGAAAGTTAAACATTATCAAATGATGGAACAGTCTCATCAGAAGATTAAGCAAAATAAACTATCAAAATGAGATTGTAATAAAAATTAGCTTCTACTTCGTTATCAACTTCCAGGCTATCGACTGTTCTTGAATTGTTTTAAAAAAAAGCCACCTACCCCTAGGAAGCATATATAGTTTGTTTTAATTTATAGCATATGGAAGAAAAGGTTACGTCAAATTGACATTATCAATGGATGGAACAGTCTCGTCAGAAGATTTCAACATTATCAACTCCCTACCAATCCTTTGTCTCGGACAAAAAAAAAACGTCCGGCCAATCGAATTTGTCACCCTTTGTCTTGTACTTTACATTGTGATTCCTCGTAATTTTCCTGTATTGATGTCCATTTCTTATGCACTATCGTTGCAAAAAAGAACATAGATTAGCACTGTTGGGTTGTCATTGTCATATCAGACAGAATTGTTTTGTTGATATATTATTGAAATGGTGCCAAAAAACTTCAACTAATTGAAAGATTTCTTAGCTGCACTCTGTTGTACACTTGTACCTACAAAGAATCAGCTAATACAAAATTTAGGGAAATGATTTTTTCAGTTTTTGAATGGTTTGAAGACCAGAAGAATTCATCAAAACCATTCCGTGCCATTCTTTTATATACGTTTTGAGAATACATTGGCTCGTGAATTGGCTGTTATTGTTCAATTGTTTTTATTTCTTTTTTCTAGAATACTTGTTCTTGTTTTCTGTAGCCGTGGAAAATGTAGCATGTGCATTTTAGAAAGCTTTCAAATAGCAAGCTTTTTTTTGTGATTTTTCATGTTAAAAATAAAAAATATATAAATTTACTCTATTTTAAAAATTATTTGCATATGTGTACCTGCTAGCTTTATTTTGTTTATAAGGCCTAGAAAGCAAGATACTATATTAATTTAGTTAGTCTGTTGCATCGCTTCAAGATGGCTTGAAAAGATATTTAATTAGTCTTTTGAATTATTATTGGTGATACTTGAGTACTTGACCGGTTGACCTTCTGGAGAACGGGGAAAAAGATTAGTAACAATATGCTAGAGGATTCTGGTTTGTGTTTATATAAAATGTAGCATGTTCGATGAAATAAAATAAACACCTTAAAATAATTTAGACATGTCATAAAACAATCCAACAAAAAAATGTCCAAATATATTTCTGTATTCAGTGCATTTTAATATTGATTATTAATTTCCCTTGCTTACTTTCAGCATTTCCGACATCTTGGATTCACCCTTGGAAAGTCATAATTTTACTTTTTTGAGTTTTAAATGGAGTGATTCTTGTTTCTACATTGATAAAAAAAAAGTTAAAATCTTCCATCTATGCTTGTTCATAAATCTTTAGAATTTTATTTGAATTTAAACTGAACTCAAACTAGGACGCATTTTAAGATTTTTAGTCAGAATCCATTGACTTAGTCCTGATCTTATTTGATCCCATTTTTTATGACCTGCATTTATTAGAAGTAGCTATATATTTTTTAGTTAGTTTTGTATGTACAGTTTAAGGGGTTTTCGTGTCCCGGTAATAAGTATCTATGATCATATGTATATTTGATAATATTCATATTTGTATTATTTTTGATATCCATATGTGTATGAGAAAACAATATGGACTGAATGTGTAGAGTCATTATCCATCCATATATATCCGATTCATTTTCACCAATACATCTGAGACTTGTGTTGCATGTTGTACTGCACCTAGTCCAAAAAAAATAATGATATTGCCATTTTTAAGTTGCCAAATTTTTTTTAGTTGAGTTCATGGTTTCACCAAACTCCATTAAACTCTGGTATTCATGGGAACTATCACCTGTTTGGATATTTGGTTTTAGGATGATAAACTTGAGGAAACACAAGAGCTAGTGAGAGCCAGCCTATGAAAATTTTAGTTAGGAGTGGAATTTCAAATACTCTAAAAATATCATAGATTGTATCAAACCAGTTTTAAAAATAAAGTTTTTTTTATATCTAAACTCATAAACCATGGTTGTCTAGAAACTACAAAAACTTTGTTGCCAAATAAGGCCTTCTTTTCAGTTCTTTGGTGTCACTGCAAAAAATTTCTAAGGTAAACAATCCAAGATTGTGTCGTGGACAATATAGCTGATCAGCCTATATCATTGTAATTTTCAAATCGTATTAATTGTAGCCAATAAGGATAGAACAAGTGTAACCAAACCTGGCCAAAATACCCCATGTGCATTTCGCAGCTTGACTGCATATATCCAACAGGCCGCCGCGCTGCCATTTTTTACAGTCCGTCTAACTGCTCCTCGCACAATCAAACCCTAGGAATCGTCGCGAACAGTCACCGACAGGTAGGCCTAAACGACAAGCCACGCGTATCGCCAAGTCAGTCAGCATCCATCATCAACATCCTACAATGAAAGGTCATTCGTGCATGCATGTAGCCACAGAACGTACTCATGGCTGCAGCCGATCTTGCTACCGGCTAGCTGCTGCTTGCAGATTTGATAACTGAACAAGTGCATATGTCTGGGGGTGGCCCCTCCTTTGCCTTGTTTGTATTGGGACAGTTCTTCCCCCTTAGATCAGGACACATCAGAGCTGCAGGGCGCCGGCCGGCAGCTAGCATCTGCATATGCGCATGCTGGACGGATTGCCAGCCGTCGTCTCGGGCTCGGGTCCGGCGACTGTCGCGGCGTCGCCGGCGTGGTAACCGGCGAGGTCACAAAGCCATATGGCAGGAACACATTAGCGTCGTCAGGTGACAGAGAGAGTCAAACAGGCGCCTCACTGACCAGAAGTGACGGCACGAGAGAGGGCTGGATTTTATATGTTGCTCTGGCTCCGCTTCTCCAAAGGATGAAAAAATGCATGGTTCCCTACGTACCTAGCCTTGTGGTTTAGTTAAGGTAAGCGCTTCCAGGTTAACTAAACCAACCAAAACTTCTACCATGTGGTTTGGCTGTTTTGTGGTTAGCGGTGGTTTTCATAAAAACAATTCGGTAAACCAAGAAAATCGAGTGGTTACACGTTTGTTGGTTTTATTCAAACGGTTTTCGTGGTTAATCGCTCGGTTCGTAAATACTAGCTAGCACTTCTTTGATTTGGGAGAATTTAAAAAATGAAAAGGTCAAAGGAGTTTAATTCAAGGGGGAGGGGAGATCGTATTATAGGTGTTTGACTATGGGATTGCTACAAGGAGTTTTTGAGGCTTGGAATTTTTCCAGTTTTAAAGGATTTCTAGCATGTGCTCTGACCTTATGATAAGCAGTCTTTTGAGAATTTCAATACAACTGCTCTCTTCCTCTCACCTTTATCTATCTAAATAATTAATGTGTAATCTTAAGTTACAATGATTTGCAATTCTGGAAATGCGGGAATAGGAAAAAAAACATCACATGAAACAAAAATTCATAGGAATTGTTCAAAAGATGTGTTTCATTGTCTCAAAACAAAAATGGAAAATTAAAAGAAGTTTTAATACTAATTGGATAGAGGAATAAAAGTTGCATTAGAATGCTCGAACCATTAAACAAAAGAAGGTTAGGCCTCATGCTCGAAATCTTCTAAAATTAAGAGGAAAATTTCCTATGCTGTCAAATTCATTTCAAAATCAAACACCTCTACTAGAGGATTTTTCTTTGCCCTTAACTACTTATTTACTTGTTGCCTCATCTACTTATGTCGGGACCCGCCAAACGGAGTCGGGCCCCTTCTGTGCATTACCTGTACTAGTCCCTGGATCAGTAGCTAGTACACACAGATTCCAGAGCTTTGGATCATTGCCGTTACAAGTTCGAATAAATATTACATCAGAGTACGCTAATTGGCACGAAGGCCTTAGACAGCGGAATTCTAACCTGCAGTGGAAGTCTTTACAGTCTTTCATAACTCCAAATGAAAGAGGTAAAATACAACAATCAAACCACAGGCAAGCTACAGTAGCGTCCTAGGCGTTGGTATAGCCATCGTTTTCAAGTTCTTCACTTTGCATTCTTGACCTGCTCAATAAATGAACAGCCCCACATGACAAGTGGGGTTAGCATTTGACTGCTAGCAAGTCCTTCTTAGAAAGGGCCAGGTTTAGGTTTACCTTAATAAAGCTAAGGGTTAATTTGCATAAAAGTATTTCACTTAGAATTGTAAAAGCATTTAAGAACATATATAAATAAATATAAATTCTTATGATCAACAGTAATATCATAAACTTTCTATTCTCAGATCTCAAGTTCTCAATCTCATAATTCTCAGCTCATAATCTCATTCCTCAACTCTCAAATCTCAAATCTCAAATCTCAATTCTCAAATCCCCATACTCATATATCAAACTCATCATTCTTATCTAGCAACGGCACACACGCCGGAATAACCTTATCCATGTCATATTAAGAAGGGTGATGCTACGTTGCGAAAGACCGCTGAGACGCTCCTTAACCGGGAGCTCGGCCATTTAAATGGATTTACTCTACAGAGGTTGTACGCTTTACCCGCAAGATACGATACCCTCCCGTCGAAGGATATTATAACAAAACCCTCCAGAGAATTAATCTCGGGCTTAAACACGGTCGTACCTACTTCACACAGGTACCCAGAGAAATGCTTCAGCACAAGTCCCTGGCGAAACCCGGGTGGTGTCTCTCAATTCTCTCTCTGTATATCTCAATTCATCCACCGTGCAAGGACAGTGAGTAATCCCGACATTTCTTTTCTTTTAGGTTAGGCCCGTCCCATACCGGGCTTGCGGTCGCACGGGTTGATCCCAGGTAAGTGTGTCACAATCATCGGTTCTTAGTCTCGGAGCGGTAACCAATCACAAACCCGATACTCGTGCTCACATGTACCCACCTTACAAACCATCCGCTCCCGATCCCATTTATTAGTTGGTCAAATTTTAATTAATGATGAATAAACAAAAATCCCACCATAAACCAAAATACCAACTCTCATATCGTATGTGTATCGAGTGGGATCGGATCCCCGATAGTCTATCTCGAGCATTGCTATGCAGCTAATATATAAAAACAAAGGGGTATTTGTATTGTAAATTAACCTAGAGTCAAGGGTTTCGATGGATGCATATACCGGACGGTACAAGCATTAGGTAACACTATTCAATCATACGCTCTTTTAAGCCACATAGCAATTTTGGACAAATTTACAAAAATTAGGATTCTAGTGGAAAGACTTGCCTTCGGAGTAGTCGTACTCTTGCGGTGCGTCAGCGGCGTCCAGGAACTCCCCTTCGGCGTCCGAACGGTCTATCGCACGCAAAACAATAAAAAGCATCCAATAAATACATATATAGCAATCTAATTTTAAAAATTATACAAAAATTACAGAAGATAGATAGGAATTTTATGAAATTTTAGAAACTTGAATCACCGGAATCGGAGATCGGATGAATCCGGTGCAAACGATTGAAGTTTGTAGCTAATGGGAATTCCAGAAAATGGAAAAACCACTGTAGCTCGGGTTCCACAGTGCAGTGGACCCACTGTCAGCCCAAGCTGATTCAAGCTGGTGGTTTCCACCGGATAAGAGGAAAGAATGGGGAAAAATTGGAGAGAGAGAGAAAGAGAAAGGAAGAGGAGGAGAGAAGAAAAGGGAGAGGAGGGAGGAAGAAGGAGAGGGGGCCGGGGTGGTGAGCCGGCCAGGTGGGCGCCCCCCCGACGGCCGCCAAGCAGGAGGCGGGCGACGGGCGGCGGTCGGTCGGCGGGCCAAGCTGCTGCAAGAAGAAGGGCGGCGCTGGCGTGGGGAGCAGGCGGCTGGCGAGCTCCGGCCGGCTTAGGAGGTTCGGAGGAGGAGCTGGGCGGCGGGCTTGGGCCGGCGGCGGGCGGCGAGGTGGGACTCCGGCGGACGGCGGGGTCCATGACGAGGCGGCGCGAGCCGGTGGCATGCAGCGCTGCTGCGGCTGGGATGCCGCCGAGGGAGGAGGTGGCATGGTTAGTGGTGGCCTGGTTGCCAGGCGAGGCGGTGGCTCGCAATGCGCTGAGTTGGGTAGCGAGGTGGAGCTCCACTGCGGCAAAGAAACAGAGAAGCAGTGGCGACTAGGTGGCGGCCGCAGGAAGATCTGGGCAAGGCGGCGGCCGGCTGGGTGGTGTGTCCAACGTGGGCAGGCCGGCGCAGGCGTGCAAAGGCGAGGGCAGCGCGGCTACCTCGGTGACGCATTTAACTCCAAAGAAGAAAGAAGCGACGGCGACGGCGACAAGCTTCCTTATGTGTTGACAAAGAAAGGCTATTGGGATTTGGGTTCTTTGTGTTGCCGAGTTGGAGCTTGGGTTGCTTCGCCACGGATTTTGCAGTGTGTCGCAGGAGGAGTCTCCGACGTGGTTCAATCGGCAATGCCACGCTCACGAAAGCGCATTTTAACGGAATCATGACGAAGATAGGAATGGGAGGAAACTCAATCATGACAAGGATGAGAACGGAAGAGGATAAGGACGGAAGGAAATCATGACGAATCATGAATAGGATAAGAATGGCGGAAAGGAAGAAAGATAGAATTTTTCTTATATTATTATTTTAGGAAAAGGTGAAAATGTAAATATCTGGAATTTTAAATTAAGTTGTTTCTTTTTAATATACGAAATGGATGAGAACGGAAGAAAGGAAGGAAAATGTACTTTTTCTTCTAATATTAATTTTAGGAAAGATTAAAATTTTAAGTAAATATAATCTTAGGTTTTTGAAAATAATTATTTGAAACAAGAAATTTCAAAGTTTTCGAAATCCCCGGATTATGACTTTAATAGAAATCACGGTCCGGGTTTTATAAACATTTTAATTTTGCGAATCAAACTCAAACAAATTAATTAGTTTCATTTTTCTCTTGAATAATCTTTTGGAATATTATTTTTGGAAAGTTTAAAATATTAAGAGGTAACATACTTATTTTCACAATCTTAATTTAAAATACATTTTAAAAATTATGCACATGCAATGATGCAGATGATTTTAGGGTTTTGAAAATAAGGATGTTACAACTTACTTATCTTCGAAATTTTGAGAGCTTCTCAAGGTAGCCTTGAGGGGTTCAGATTTAACTTGTTTTTTAGAGTTTGAGACGTGCCATCAAGATTAAAAAAGACTAAAAAAAACAAAGTGTTTATATTTTGAAAACGGAGATAAGCAAATAAGAATATAAGAGGATAAGTAGATAAGCGGTAAAAGAACACCATTCAGGCCATTGAAATTCCTTTAAATCAAATTAGCCTTCGTATTTTTAGGTGATCAAAGACGTCTTTTCTACAATTCATGTGGTTAAACATATATGGCACTTGAGTCCAAAGTTTTACCTATTCCTTTATATTTAGAATCATGTGAATAAGGAGGCCATAAATATTGATTTGTTGTAACCTAACATACCATAGATTGGTGTCCAGCTAATTAACCAAATCAATACTCCTTGACGTGCCCACTGCATTTGATGTGTTCATCTCCGTATATTCATAAAAATATGTATACTAGATACCAACCTTCGAAAACAATCATATTCAGTTTGAGCTCGTGTCCTGGCTTATCACCACCGGCCATACCCCCATCAAATCGCAAAACAGTTTGATCTTGGTTTGAAATGAGTTTAAAACTCGTTTGCCATAAATAAATATACAAACACAATATTACAAAACATTTCATGCCCAAAGTCACATGAACACAGTCAACTTTTGGTCGCCACGCCACGTATGACGGTTGGATTGGGCTGATCATGCTGACGGACGGATATAGATGGTGGTGGGTGGTTGGGAGTCGTCTGACAGGCCTTGCTGGCCACCATGCTTGCAGGTTGGATTCACCGGACGGACTGTCCTCTCTCTCGGCTCGGCTCGGCTCGGATTTCGAGGCGGAAAGCCCGCTTGCGCTGTCCCCTATCAGTGTCACTGCGTGCTTATTACTCGTCACCTTTTCTTTCCCGCTTTAGCGGGCAGCTCAAGAGAGTGCTCGCTGTCGCTGCAAAGGATCTTTTAGTTTCAGCGCATGAATGTCATGTCGTCGCTGCATGGGAGAAGATCGATGCATGGCAGTGCGGTGGTGGCCAGATCTTTTCTATTTTCCTCGGAGGACGTTTAAGGGCGAAATGAAAACCAGTGGCAGTGCACGGAATAAAATTATGTTACGACGAAGTAAATAGTATGAGTTAAAAAAAAGCAAAGTTTAGAATAAGGGGGTGTTCTATTGGGCTCATGAGTTGTGATTTATCTGTCTTATCTTTAATTTCGAGAGTTTCTCGAGGTGGTCTCGAGAGTCGGATGGCCTTGATGAATTTAGTCGATAAGTCATAAAATTTTCGTGACTTATCTCGACTAATATTGACTCATCTCGACTTTTTATTACTTTTGAACTGCTTATTTTTATCTCAATAGGCGAGTCTAAAAGCTCTCTAAATCCTAAATTTCAAGGCCAACCGACTCGAGGTCACCGAAATTCTCGAAGTTTGAGATAAGTCACAGCTCATGAGTCCAATAGAACAGGGCCTAGAAGCAATCCATATACTAATAAGAGTATATATTACTAAATAGAATGAAATAACAATGTAAAATATAAAAGATGTAAAAGAATATAAGAGGCGTACCACTAAAATACAAATTACATGTAGGAGACCTTGGTTTCGTAGCATAAATATACACACAAAATAAACAAAATAATTTAAAAATTTCACAGATCACTTCACAGCTGGATGCCTAGATGATAGCTACACCAATTAACAAATCATTTTTAATTAAATTACCTTTTATTTGAGACTTCTTCTTTTTCTTTCCCTCCTGTTACCTTTGAGGTAGCATTGTGATGGACCGATTGCCCTGCTGCATGGCGGTCATTGGCTGCCGGCTGCCCAGTGCCCTTGGCCGCTTGCGTCTTGTTGCCTTGTAGGTGAAGTGGTACTAGCTGGCAGTCTTTGCCCACTGGTGTGTTGTATGCTTGTACATGCATAGCTGTTGCCTTACTTGTTGTATTGTAGCATCTCTAGCAAGAGCTACAAAATATTATTTATCTGACTTTTTAGAGATAGAGTGTCTGCTGGAGGAAAGAAATCTTTTAGAGTATAGTATAAAATGTGAAGAAATTTTAGATGATATATAGTGTATGGAATAGTGTTATACAAGAGAAATTTGAAGTGTTTGCTGAAGATGATCTTAACTACTCAGCGTGCGGGTGTGCGACAGTGTGGGAGATTCTAAGATTGGGAAATAGAAAGGCGAAATGGAAACTGCAAATAGATGAGATGGAAGGGAAAGTGAAACGATGTGTAAGCCTACATTACAAGGAGTACCCATGCTATGTACGGGGCTATCCGGCCATGGTACCGCAACCTAGCTAGGTATGGCAAGCGCCATACCTTGCCATATAGGGCCCTCCGCCCCTGGTGAAAACCGAATTGAATTTAAGGAAAAATATTAGGGTGGTAATGAATTATTCCCTCTAATCACACTATATATCATATGATGTGCGAATCAAAAGTTTTAAGGGACTAATTGTCTTGCAGTCGACTGAAATCCTACGAGATTCCGCGGCCTTGCTGCCCCGTTCCACCATCGCCCCTACCTTGCCTCTTCTCCTTCCTCTCTGGCATAAGCAATTCCGCGTGCCTCCACCACAACCCCGTCTCCACCGGCCACCACCCATAGCTGGCCTTGCCGCCTCGCTGCTATACCCCTTTCCTCCAGCTGCCACGACAGCCCCACCCACCCTAATTCCAGCCACTGTGTGCCGATCCCCCACAGAATCCACCCACCGCCCTTCAGCGAACCCCTAGCCAACGCAGCGGCGCCGCCTCCCATCACCTAGTTACCACCGACCTAGCTTCCCTCTAAGCCTAGAGGGTCGTGGTGAACCCCTCTACTAGCCCTAATGGCTACGGAGCTCCGGCGAGAGGTGGCGCTGCAAGGCAGGACAGAGTAGATGAAGAGCTAGGGGATAGAGGAGGGAGGAAAAGATGAGGAGGGCATCAACTGAAATCATGAGTGATTTTAGGTGACTGCCATTTAGCAGTTCCCAAGTTCTAAAATTTGAACCATGATTATCTTTTTAAATACATATATTGGGTATAAGAAAATCTTATGTGTAGGTTCGTCTTAAAACTAATAAATTTTTATAATTTTAGTAGGTTTATAAATAAAAATTTAGTTTGGAGAGGGTGTCGATATCCTATAAATAGATATTAGCTCAGGCCATATATCCGCTGCGTGACTGTAATGGGTACCCTCTCGTTTGGAGACCTTATGACATTTCACATTATCTAGACACGTCACGGACCCCGTCGGATAATGAAACAAATTGTGCAATTAATTAAATGTTAAGAACATGCTATATATGCTATAGTGTTTGTATGCAATATTTTTTGCTGCCATATGTTTCCAACACGGTATGCGCTGGTTGATTTGATATCCTCCGCTTATCACCACCATGACTGCCGGCGCCACGGCCCTGCCATCTCTCCTCGCCTCGCCGGCTGGCGTCTACATGCTTAAAACCTCAAACCTCGTCAGAACAGATTGCCTAGATGACCGACCATTTGACCTGCACACAAAGATCAAAGAAGAAGCAGCAGAAGAAGAAAGCGAAAACGAAAGAAGAGGAGAAAGAGGCAGGCACGCATGCATGCGCACAGCACATCTAGCACACTGTCTGCAGAATCATGGCGGCATGCATGCATCAGGCCAGGACGTACGAGATATTCCAAGGCACCATTACCTAGCTTATAATGGCGTGCCGGGGCGCATCGAGTGAAGCACAAATGCACAATCATGCATGCTGCTGATCCATCCAACGAACGCCGGACGCAGCACGGAAAAATACGACACGACCGATCGTGAGGATGACATGAGAATGCCGCAAAGGCGCGGGGCGGTGGGAGGAGGACGTACAGTGCAGATTCACTGTCTTCGTCCTGTATTAGAGAAAATTACATTTATGCCACTGCTAAGTGGATATCTTAGAAATGCCACCTTCCCATCCCCGGCCCAAGCTCTTTTGCATGTGCCACCACCTCCCCATCCTCGGTCGGCTGGCCCGTGCTCCCCCCCCTCCCCCCTCACTACTACAGAATTGGGCATCACAACCGGTCCATCAGAAGCGGTTTGGTGCGAACCCGTTGTAATCTTCGTACTAGAACCGGTTCGTGAGCAACGGGCGGAGAGGGCTTCGAAGCGGTTTGAAACACGAACGCGTGTAAAGTCTCATTTCTACAACCGGTTTGTTTCCCAAACCGGTTGTGGGTTTTAACCGGTTTGAGACACAAACCGGTTGTAAAAGGCAAGTTCTAGAAGCGGTTTGTGTCTCAAACCGGTTGTAGAACCATCCCGCCCAACGATTTAAAACATCTTCTTCCTCCCGAGGGCGCAGACCAGTGAACGGGAAGTGTTAACAGGAAGGGCCGAGGTACTGTTCAAGGAGGTCTTGCCCAATTTTTCAATTGAGGTGATTTAGCTGCAAATTAAGTGGTTCAAGGTTAGTAACGCCATGTTAACATCCTTCTCACCTAAGTATTGTTGTTTTTTTGCATTGGATGTGGAGAAATGTTGATTTGTTCTTTGTTGAAAAGTGTGTGTTTTGTTTGCTAGCTAGCTTCACCAAAGGAAAAGTTTCTTTGCTTGTTTGCTAGCTACCTAACTTGTTTATGAGCTAGCTTGATCATCTAATTTTAGGAGTTGATCTCAAAATGAAGTTGTTTATGCGTTAGGATCCAAAATTTAACGATAAATTTGCTAGCTAGCTTGATCACCCTAATTTTAGGAACTAATTATTGGAGTATGAAATAAATAAGGCAAAAATTAGAAGGAAAAAAATAAAAGGTAGAAAGGGAAAAATAATTAGTTAGATTTAGTTAAAAATTATAGAAGGATTAAAAATAATTAAAAATATAACAATTAGTTATTTATTTGTGCAATAAATGTGAAGGGTAAAAAATTTTAGTTAGTTAGGTTTAGTTAAAAATGTATAAAGATAAAAAAAATTACAAAGGTAGAAAGGGAAAAATAAATAGGTTCAAAATTGTAGAAGGATAAGAAATAATTTTAAAAATGTAACAATTAGTTAGTTTTAGTTCAATAAATGTAGAAGGACAAAAAGAATTAGTGTAGGTGGATTTTTTGTTGCAAAGAAAAAATATTGTCTTTAATTGTAGACCAAGAAGAACAAAAAGTAATTAGAAAGGTAGATCTAAGTGCTTGTGAGCTTTAGATTTTGAAATGTAACTAAATTTTTTAATAAAATATAACTTGGTGTAGATGAACCGCAATGGATGTACAATGCGACCGTCGCTCCAGAGAGTTCATTGATGGCGTGGAGGGTTTTCGGATGCGCGCCGTTGCCTTCTTACTCGCAGCTGCCTACATATGTTGTCCGTGTGTAGACCGCAGAATGAGAAGGAGCACTCCACCGATGGCGGGTTATGAACCATTTGATCATGAGAGGATTCATGCCAAACTATACTGTTGGACCAACCATGGCGAAGTTGAGGATTAGCCGTAGATGATGAAGACGACGAGGAAGAAGAAGAGGATTGAACAAGATCCCGACGCCAGCAATACTGTTTCAGGAAGATACACTCGGAGAGTTTGGTGATGATGAGCTGGACCAGATGTCGCGTGGCGGAGAGGGAGACTACACAGATGAAAGACAATTCGACAAGTTCCAGCGCAGCATGTTAGAGGACCACATGACTCCTTTGTACCCAAACCGTAAGGGGCTACAAAAAGTCAAGCACCACACTGAACTAATGCAATGGAAGGCCACGAATGGTGTCTCAAATAAGGGATTCGATGAGTTGTTATCACTCATAAAGAAGTTGCTTCCGAAGATAACACTCTGCGGAATGTACATATGAAGCCAAGCAAGTCGTATGTCCTTTGGGATTAGAAGTACGAAGATACATGCATGTCCTAACGATTGTATCTCAGACGCAATGAGTACGAGGATTTTGATGTTTGTCCAAGTGCAAAGAATCGCGTTACAAGATGAAGCGTGACGACCTGTGAAATAGATGGGGGCGTATGAAGAAGAGACCTTCCGCTAAGGTGGTGTGGTATTTCCTGTCATCCCCGATTGAAGCGCCTGCTTGCTAACAAAGCGCATGCCCGTGATGATGTGTTGCCACAAAGAAGAGCGTAAGGACGACGGGATGCTTAGACATCCGTGATGGCTCCCAGTGGAGGAAAGTCGATCGAACATACCCGCACTTTGCGGATGAGCCGAGAAACATAAGGTTTGGGTTGAGTACGGATGGTATGAACTGCTCGGCGTGTTGAGCAAAGAGCCATAGCACTCGGCTTTGTTACACTATGTATCTATAACATTCCTCCTTGGTTGTGCATGAAGCGGAAGTACATATTGATGCCGTTGTTGATCCAAGGGCCCAAGCAACCCGGGAACGACATCGATGTCTATCTGAAACCATTGGTTGAAGATCTCGTAACATTGTGGGAGGATGGTGTACGGGTATGGGATGAGCACAAAGACAATATTTCACCCTCGTGCATTGTCTTTGTTTGTTACCATCAATGACCGGCTCGCGCTTGGTAACCTGTCCGCCTAACTATAAAGGATATAGAGCTGCGTGCGAGGCTTAGATGAAACGGACAAACATGTACCTCAAAAACTCTCGGAAGGTTGTGTACATGGACCACCGTAGGTTTCTTCTTACAAGACATCCGTTGCGGAAGAGAGGCAGGAATTTTAACGGGAAACCAGACCTTCGTGCTTAGCCTGAGCATCGAAGTGGGCCGCGTGTGTTTGTTATGGTCAAGGATCTGAAAGTAGTTTTTGGAAAGGGTCCTGGGAGAAAATCTATACCGAATGAGGAAGGTCAAGCACCCATGTGGAAGAAGAAGTCAATATTTTGGGACTTGCCTTATTGGGAAGTTTTGGAGGTCCGTCACTCACTTGACTTCATGCACATCACGAAGAATGTTTGCGTGAACCTGTTAGGATACTTAGATATGTACGGCAAATCGAAAGATACACTGCAAGGTCGGAGGGATCTAAAACATTTGGAATTGAGGAACGATCTACATCCGTAAAAGACAGCAAAGGACAACATTATCTACATCCTGCGAGCTACACTCTAAGCAAAGAAGAGAAAAAAGCATGATATAGTGCTTGAACAAAGTGAAGGTCCCTTCCGGATACTCCTCGAATGTAAAGAGACTCATAAACATGAAAGAGAATAAAATCGCCCACCGAAATCCCATGACTGCCTTGTGTTGATGACACGCTTGCTCCCAAAGGGTCGTGAGAGGTATTTTGCCCAAGTGGGTCCGGGGACAATCACAAAGTCAGGTTCCTTTTTCAATGCGGTTTCGCAAAAGGTTATTGATCCGATAAACTAAGTAAGCTGCAGGATGACGTGGTACAAAGTGTGGTTAGTTTTGAGATGATCTTTCCTCCTGCATTCTTTGATATTATGGTTTATCTCACTGCTCACATTGTCAAGGAGATAGATATTCTCGGACCGTGTTTCTACACAACATGTTTCCTTCGAGAGGTACATGAGTGTCCTAAAGAGGTATGTCCGTGAATCGATCTCGTCCCAAGGATGCATAGCCGAGGGTATGGCACGAGGGAGGTGATTGAGTTCTGTGTGGATTACATTAATGATCTAAATTGATTGGTGTCCCTATATCACGCCATGAGGGAGGCTCCGGGAAAGGGACACTAAGTCGGAAAGCACTTGCATGCAAAGATCTTCTTACTTTTAAACAAGCACATTTCACGGTTACAAACACCCATCAGTAGTGGCCCTTATGTCCTTCAAAGACAAGAGTATTCTATGCCGCGAATTCCTGTGAAGGTCGAGGATTGGATAACACCGAGGCACATGGGTTCATTCGCACTTGGTTACAAAACTACATCCTTTCGAAAGGGTCCGACAATGAACAGCTTGTAACGCTGGCTCGGGGACCGTCTAGTGAAATCGTGACATTCAAGGGTACGAGATAAATGGTTATACATTTTACACGAAATCCCGTGATAAGATGAGCACGAACGTAACAATGGCGTCCGTATAGACGCTGTGGACAACACCGCAAGGTGGACACATATTATGGTTTCATAGAAGAGATATGGGAGCTTGACTATGGACCTTGAAGGTCCTCTATTCAAGTGCCAATGGGTTAAACCGAGTTCAAGCGGCGTGAAGATCGATAAATATGGCATGACAACCGTAGACCTCACACAAGTAGGCTATAGGCGCGAACCATTCGTTTCGCCAATGATGTCGACAAGTCTTCTACGTAATGGACATGTCAACCAAACCTAAGAAGCGTATGACAAGCCAAAGCGACACGTGGTTCTTCAAGGCAAACGAAGGATTGTCGGAGTTGAGGACGCCACGCACGAGGAAGAGTATAGTCGATTCGACGAGCTCCCTCCTTTTGCGGTGGATGTCGACATAAGTGTCCCGAATGACACAGATGTCGATGTTCAGATATACGCCTATGATCATAACGAAGGCACACTTGTAAAGACAAAGTATGTTACTAGTTAAGATGTGCTCTGTATGAAACTTGTATATTTGAAGCATATATATAGAAATTAAGCAATGAAATTTTATACATTATTATGAAATATGAAACACAAGCACTTTGAAATTTTAAACATTTTTAAAAAATATGAAATGTATAATGAAAGTTTAAACATTTTTAAAAATATGAAACACAAGTATCGAATTTTAAACATTTTTAAAAAATATGAAACACAATTATTGAAATTTTAAACATTTTAAAAAATATGAAACACAAGTAATTGAAAATTTAAACATTATAATTGAAATATGAAACACAAGTACTGAAAATTTAAACATTATACTGAAATATGAAATGTATAATCAAATTTTAAACATCTCAAAAGTCAGTTAAATAAAAAAGGAGAAAAGGCCCTCTAGAAGCGGTTGGTAATACAAACCCCTTGCAGAAGGTAACCTCTACAAGCGGTTGGTATTACGAACCCCTTGTAGAAGGGAACCTCTACAAGCGGTTCGTAATACTGAACCCCTTGTAGAAGGGGACAAGCAAGCGCCATCTGATAGCCCTCTACAAGCGGTTTGTAATCTGAACCCCTTGTAGAAGGGACCTCTAAGCGGTTTGTAATACAAACGCCTTGTAGAAGGAACCTCTACAAGCGGTTCAGAATACTGAACCCCTTCTAGAAGGGACCAAACAGAAGCGCAATCTGGATAGCCCTTTACAAGCGGTTAGACACTGAACCCCTTGTAAGTGACCTCAAGCGGTTCAGACATTAACCGCTTGTAGAGATCCTTTACAAGGGGTTCGCTTTGACGAACCGCTTCTAGAGGGTCTATCCTATATATTTCAGCTCGTCTTCCTCGGCTTACATCTCCCCAAAATTTTTCTAAGTCCCGAGCCGTCTCATGTTGCACTCCTCTGTCGCTCGCCAGATCTCCGCCGAGCCCCGCGCCGCCGACGCCTCCTCCACTGTCTTGGCGCCTCGCCGCCGCATCTCTCCGCCGAGATCCGACGTCGCGCTCGCCGGCTCTTCACCGCCGGCTTGCCTCTCGACGCTGCCGCCACCACCGCCGTGCTGCCGGTGTCGTCGCCACCGCCGGACCTCCATCACGCCGGCCGACCTCTCTCCACAGGGCCCGCGCCCCAATCCCGGGAGGACCTAGGTTGCCCACGCCCACGCCAAGACTCTGCCTGTTTCATGTGTGCACACAGGTGTTCGATGAAACGTCCCAACGGGAAGCTGAGAGAAACTGAGAGAGAGAGAGAGCTAGGGAGAGATAGGGAGGGAGCTAGAGAGAGAGAGGGAGAGATAGGGAGAGATAGGGAGGGAGCTAGAGAGAGAGAGAGCTAGAGAGAGATAGGGAGAGATAGGGAGGGAGCTAGAGAGAGAGAGAGCTAGAGAGAGAGAGAGCTAGAGAGAGATAGGGAGAGATAGGGAGGGAGCTAGAGAGAGAGAGCTAGAGAGAGATAGGGAGAGAGCTGGAGAGAGAGGGAGCTAGAGAGAGAGATCTAGGGAGAGATAGGGAGGGAGCTAGAGAGAGAGAGCTAGGGAGAGAGAGCTAGAGAGAGAGAGCTAGGGAGAGAGAGATAGGGAGAGAGAGGGAGGGAGCTAGAGAGAGAGAGGGAGAGATAGGGAGAGAGAGGGAGGGAGCTAGAGAGAGAGATCTAGGGAGAGATAGGGAGGGAGCTAGAGAGAGAGAGCTAGGGAGCTAGAGAGAGAGAGCTAGGGAGAGAGAGCTAGAGAGAGAAGCACTTCTATAATATTGTATTTCAAAAACCGTGTCAATAGACATCACGTAAGTTTTAAGAACCGCAGGTAGTATCTCACAACGGATAAAACCATCAAATTTCACACGAATACGGCATGACTTGGATGAGAGATTAGTGGCCTGATATGCAAAGCATTGGCTAATTCTTCTTTTATCTATCCTTTCTTTTTATGATGTGCACAAGTTGCGATACTAATTTAACATTGTTTCGCAATTATGATATATAGATGGAGCAACCAGGCAATGCCAAGGATATTTTCGATGAGAATCAGTTCATGCTAGACTCAATCGCGGAGGGTACCATTAGAGAATACGACGAAGGTGACGCTAACGCTGCTACCGATGAGGCAGAGAACCAAGGCGACGGTAATGCTACTACCTTGTGTTCCGGTGATGCCGTGGACACTAGGGCCAGCGAGGTAATGCCACAATAATGGCCTGGTACACGCCGCCTTTCGAGCAATCTAAACACACTCATATTTTTCTGTAATTTAAGCAGAGTACATCGAGCAACCAATCGAAGCGAGGACCTAACAAGAAGCCGTCGGCAAAGTATGTATTTACCGATGTTAATTCCGACGGGATGCCGATTGCCCTCTTTCAAAGAATCGGGCCATTCAACAACGCCAGTGGTTTCCATGTAAGGACCACGCCCCAATTAGCATCCAGAATGGGTGAAGTCCCTCGCTACCAAGGAGCTATCAGGATGATATTATGATAATTTCAAATTCTCAAGGGTTCAAGACAAAGTAAAGAAATACACTTTGAAAAAGATGGCAATCAGATTTCAGTCTTGGAAGACGCCTCTAAATGCCAAGTATGTGCGAGAAAGGTGAAAGGCCCGACTTCAATCTATTTCCTAAGCCGGCCGATCACCGGAAGCGCTTGAGGAATACAAGTTGTCACCAAGGCCAAGCCGCGAGCCAAAAGAACAAGATAAATGCACGAAGAAGAAGTACCACCACCATCTCGCACCGGTGGTTACATCAAGGCTATACCGAAATGGGAGAAGCGGAGGAAGAATTATTGGCGAAGGATGCACCACCGCCATCGCTGACCGGGAATTTCGCCACTTAAATTGGTTCATGGCTCACGGGGGCCCTTGCAGATGATGGCGGCTTGGTGATGGCACCGGAGTGCAGGATGTTGGGCAAAGGATCGCATAAGCCGCTCAACAGCCTCGGTCAGTTCCTTAGTGACGAGATAGGAGAATGACGAGTGACACATGCCCTCCAAAACCCGGAGCACCCGGGACGGACAAGAGGTATTGGTTCGTCGACGCCATGGAAGTACGGATTCGCAAAGGATTCCCAAACGCATAGGGCCGAGCAAGAAGCAAATCCAGAGAGCTATACAAATACAACCAATTGAAAGGGAGCTAAGAGCTACCCGGTGCTAGCATCGGCGACATAGTTGCTCAACAAGTGCAGATAGCCCTCGGCAAGCTTCAGGAACAGTCCGAGCAATCGCCAGATGCCATGATCACCACAGCCTCCACAAGTGAGCGCAACAGTAAGGCCCACCGCGGCACTGATAGGGATGACCTCGGCCATTTTCCAAGGATCTACATCAAGGTTCGCCGCCATGTGAGCTACATGTCCAGCGCCAAACCTCTCCATAAAGGTGGCTTACGGCATGGCGTTCCCTGAGAGCCGCCGATATTTCATTGCAACGAGATACCCCTGTTACTCGAAAGTCGCCGTGGAGGAGGTGTTAAGCGGATTTGAAGATCTTATGCTCGATATTGCCGGAGGCGATGAGGTGGCCAAGCTTGGACAGCCCTCCACGGTATCATCCTCTGGCAAAACGGTACATCATGTTTGCAGATGGCGGAGGTGTCATCTCCACCGCGAGACATCGAGCAATTGAGCCGGCCGAGGAAGCTCGCCTCCACAACGACAAACCATGCCTCCTCCAATGTCACCTCCACGCAATGCCTCGCCGCCAATACAGAGTACTCTGCTTCCACCATCCGCTTCCACGCAGGCCCAACTCCACCAAAGACTCTCCAACAAAAACGAACCCCCAAGGAAAAGCACGCCCACCATCTCCTCCGCGAAGAAGCTTCAAATAAGAAGGAGCCATCCTCCTCCCGAAGGCCCACCCACCGATCAACAAGGTCAAAGGAACCTTCAAAAGGGCATATGATATGACAGACGAGGAGACAAGCAAAGTTGTTGCTTTGCAGAAGTTGTTGCACACTTCGCACCTAAGGTGCCACCAAGCAAGCAATTGACCGAAAAGCTTCAAAACACTTCATGACATCCCATGCAGCGCCATCGCCACGACGCCGCACCACGACCGACAATAGTAAAGGCTACACGAAGTCTAAACGGGCTAAGGCAGAGGCAAAGAAAGAAGAAGAAAGAGCAAGAACAAATTGAACAATTCATGAAAGAGGCAAACCTTGGTTCTGCAAATGAAGCTCTTAGATTAACAGATGATATCCCAATGGCGTAAGTGAGATGGCAATATAAGTTGGGCCGGAGTTGGTTAACCCTAAAACCATAAAGGATTTACCAACCAAGATGCGGCAATTTCATGAATGGTATATGGTAGAGTCCGCCAAGAAAGAAATATGTTCCTCCGTATCACAAACTAACATTTCTATCGCGGGACAACCAAATATGGCTAGAATTTGAAGACTTCTACCAGCTTTTACCATCGGGGCCATGTCAACGTGTCTCTCATGAGTTGTTTGGTGTCTGTAAGTGTCGCTAATAAGTTTACCATGTGCTTCCTCGCACGTAAAGTTGCAACTCTAATAGTTTTTCCATTTCTATGTAGAATGGAGATACAACGATTGAGAAGATCGGGGTGACTTCAACATCGGCTTCATAGACCCGAGATTGTCAACGAGGTCGTCATCGGATACACCCAAAGGTTGTTGATTTAGTACATTCTCGATGCACTCTTAGCACAAAGACTACAAACCATACATACTTTTGCCCTTCAACTTCGAAAGTAATATATATCCGCTCCTCACAACCTCTCATTCTTAGCTTTTTAAAGCATACATAATATGACTAATTACATATATATGTTGAATATATTAATAGGTTTCACTGGGTCCTTCTTGTTATCATGCTTGATAATAGCAAGATCATTGTTCAAGACTCAAAAAGGAAACCACAGAAAAATATCAATATATCATTGACGCGCTTAAATCGGTATGGTATATATTATTTTATAAGATGGTTTCCTTATTCTATTGAAATGCCTAGCTATTTAATTAATTCAAACTCTAATAATTACTATTTATGTATTAACGCATCACAGTAGCATTCGCAAGTTCGAAAGAAGCATAAAGGAGCTTTCCGAATCTAATTCACAAATTCAATTAAGCACTCGAGTATGTAATAAAGCATACTAATTAATTCATATTCTTTATTGATAGTTTTTCATCTCAATAGTTGTATTCTTTTTAAATTTCATCATAGGTTATACAACAAACGGTTGAAACAACTTATGTGGCTATTATGTGTGCCACTACATGCAAAATCTTTGCCACGGCGATGTGCCCAAAATAGACGACGAGGTGCGTGTATGTCAAAAATACCAAAGTAATGATGCATCGAAATTAATGATGCATCTCAATTTCTTAGTACTTACAATTTACGTGTTCATAGATTTATTTATTTCCTATTTTGGCAGCCTTACCTCGATGTGCAAGGTGTGATCCCGCCTCACGGTTGCAACAATTCAAGAACAACTTATCGGCTTCATTGTCGATTTAGATTATATCAACCAAAGGCGAGTTCCACACAAAGGATGGAGAGATTGTCCTTCTCTAGGACAGTGAAATATCGGAATCATCGAAGGCCACACATAGCGTACAGCAACAAATGACCTCAAGATTCACCCTTATACTCTTGAAATGTATAAACATTGCTTTGATCGATGCATGTGCTCCTTATTTCATGTATGTACATATTTTTAATTCATTCAGATTATTTTGTAAATGAACTTAATTGTGGTTGTGTGAATGATCGAGTACACATCATATTATATTTTTAATTGTGAAAAATATTGTAGTTGTATTTAATTTTATTGTCAAACTTCATATTGAAAACCCCCCGTAACATATTCTATATTGAATATAATTTACGCTCGGCCTCCACAAGCGTTGGTAACTCCAACCGCCAGGAGAGGCCACACGTGGCGCCTCCCTGTCGCCTCTTTAGGCTCTCCACAAGCGGTTCAGATGTCCAACCGCCAGGAGAGGGCACACGTGGCGAGGATGCGCCTACGAGGCTCTCCACAAGCGGTTCGTAAGTCCAACCGCCAGGAGAAGGCACACGTGGCGCCTCCCTCGCTGGTGAGAGGTCTCCAAGCGGTTCGTAATACTGAACCGCTTGTAGAGAGCACCCATGTGGCGCCCCACCACCGCCAGGAGTTCAACCGCCAGGTGTCGCACCATTGCGGTTAAGAACCGCGAGTGTTACCCGAGGGTATCACTGCATGTTGCCTACAACCGGTTCCAAAACCGGTTCTAAAACCTGTTTCGAACCGGTTGTAGTAGCCGGTTCCCTGGTAGTGCCTCCACCCCGCGGGCACTTTGCTGCCTCCCCAGACATGAGCTGCGACGGCGCCTCCCTAGCCCCTTGCTCCTCCGCTCATGCCAAGGGGAGCTCGTCCATGCCGCTCATTCGAGCGCTGTTGCTCAGCAAGGTGGGCCAGCCGGAGTGGCAGTGGGAGGGGACCGGTGGTGGCCTGAGAACAGAGAGGAGAAAAGAGCTGAGAGAGGAGGGAGGAGGGATGGAGGAAGAAAAAGAAGTGAAGGATAATTTTGTCTAATAAAGTCTAACAACCGTAGTAATGGTATTTTTGCAATGAATTTGACTTTATAATAGCATATGAGCAATTTCGGACTTCACAGTGGCATTTAATTATGAGATTTTGAAACTTAGCAATGGCATGGATGCAATTTTCCCTATTATCTATCTCCATAAATACATAACTATTTGATCCAACACTACTACAAAAATGGTCATCCGTGCCCCCCAATCACTGCCGGTTCGTTAGCCTCAGCGGGTTGTGCGCTTGAGAACCGACAGTGATAAGACTTATCACTGTCGGTTCGTTGCTCAAAACCGGCAGTGATACACCGACAGTGAAGTATCACTGTCGGTTTGAGAAAAGAACCGGCAGTGATATGTTCTATCACTACCGGTTCTTTAGGCCTCCCGCCCCCAATTTTCAACCGGTAGTAAAAGAACTTATCACTGCCGGTTTTAGACAAGAACCGATAGTTGAAAGAACTTATCACTGTCGGTTCTTGGCTAGAACCGGTAGTGATAACTCATTATCAGTGTCGGTTTTTTGCAAGAACCGGCAGTGATAAGTTATCACTGCCGGTTCTTGTCAAAAATCGGCACTGATAAGTAAAGGTTAAAAGGTATGTATATCCTTTGTAAGTAAGAACGTCGGATTGGGTTGGATGATTAGAAGGGTGAGGGTAGAGTGGAGAGGTTACAGGTTCGAGTCCTGGGTAATGTAACATTTGTATTTCACGCGAAAATGTGTCCCAATAACCTATAGTAGGTGATAGATGATTAGTGTATAGATTCCGGGCATAAAAAATATTTTTTCTATTTTTTTTACACAGTTTGGCAGGGACTATCACTACCAGTTTTTACTCGAGAACCGGCAGGTTCCAAAACTGGCAGTGGTAACCTGAGTTATTCCTACCGCTTATGCAGTGCCGGTTCAAAAACCGGCATTAATGTCAGTTCTGAACCGGCACTGATGCGGTGTTTTGTAGTAGTGCAACCTCGCTAGAACGGGCGGTCCAGATCGGTTGCTACAGCGCACCCGATTTGCTATGGAGTTTCAATCGGATTTACACAGTGTTTTTATTTTTCAAATCAGAGGATACGCATCCGACTTGACGGGGGATGCTGGCCAACGTAAGGGAGGTTAGAGCCTCCGATCCGTTGGCTGCTAGAGACCATTATTTTGTCTAGTTTTGGCATGCGGCAACCACAATAATGCTGCTGCTCTACGATTGTCCCACCTGTAACGAACGCAGGTTTGATTCACTCCATTTGTTCCCAGCTCTGGCTGATCCGAAGGATAAACGGTAGATGCCAACGTACCGGTTTTCTTTCTAGGAAAAGTATTGATTACCCCAAACTATGGTAAAGATATAAAATCAGTCCCTCAACTCTAAAACCAAATTGTATATATTCTTCGACCATCAATACCGAATAGATCTCCCTTTGTCTACGTTAAAGTGGTTTTCATGGCACCTCCTTCACTTCCTCCAGGTGGCGAGGTCCATACCACCTCCTCCTTCCTCCCTCTCCCTCCAAAGCTTCCTTTCTCCATCATGACGCCCTCTGATCCTGAGCTTCCTCCCTCTGCATAGCACCTTCCCTCTCTCCGCGAGCTAACGAAGGCTGGCCAGGGTGGGCAGTGAGCTTGATGGCAGTATGGTGCTCCTTTCTATCGGGCGTGAGGTGCAGATAGCGTGCACGGTTATGCTGAGGAGGTCGATGAGCATAACGATGACCGGATTTGCACTTCACATTGACATGCAAGGCAACATTGACGCCTCTGCTCCCGCAGCCACATCCACAACCAGCGGCTGTGGTTGACGCTAGGAAGGAAGCTATCAAGAGGACTCCACTATCGAGCAACGCTTGTCTAGGGAGAAGGTCATGGGAGAGGATGATGGTAGAGGATGCCACTAGGGAGGCCCTCCATAGCCAAGCAATAGATATGGAGACCGCCAGGGAGGAGGCCATGGCGAAGGTGGCTGGATATAGTGTGCCCCGATGCTGAGGCAATGCGGTAGCATAGCTAAGGGTGCGCACCGATACGGAGTTATGTAGCTAGAGGCGCCGCTACTGAAAACCGCTTTAACTTGGGCAAAGGAGGAATTCTATCCGGTAGTAATAGTTGAAAGATGTATAAATTCTTGTTTTGTAGTTGAGGGAGATTTTATACCTGTCGGCGACTGGGAGGCGAGCCCCCCGCAACACCAATAAGCAAGGAAAAGGGGTGCGAGGCCCGAAAGCGGCCCTGTCCCCGGACCGAGGCCCGGCCGCCTGGCCGGACGCTGCCGAAGGAAAAGACCTTGGTCCCGACGCGGCTGGCGCGTCAAGACCGGATGAATGGGAACGATGACACGAGTGTTTTATCCTGGTTCAGCCTCCATCGCGGATAACAACCCTCGTCCGCTTCGCTTAATGCCGAGCTTAAACGAGTACAAGGGGTGAAGTCCGCCTTGGGAAGCCCGGCCGAGTACACTAAGTGCTCAAGGCACCGCGTGTGTGTCCTCTGCATTACGATGCGGAGATCTACCGTCAGGAACTAGAGCTCCTACGAGGGTGCAAGTGCTCCTGTTCTACCGTAGTTATTCTCCAAGTGAGTTGTGTGTCGACATCAAGCCCTCCTGTTGTTGTGGCCTATGCGCCCCTTTTATAGGCGCCTCGCCACCGTAGCTTGCGCCGCCCGCTGAATTAGTCGTTGTTTTTTCCCATGCCGTAGCGCATCAATCCACCGCAATCGAGTGCAATCTTGATCACCGTCTTGGGACCGCTACGGTCGGCGACGTGTCTTCTGCCCATGCGGCGGTTGACGGACCGCCGCCACCCGCCGGCGGCTGGGCAGCGCTCCTCGACAAAGGCGCGCGATTTAATTCTTGATGACTCTGGGGACCCGAAGCATATCCTGTCCGTGGCGCGTGATGATTTGCTCTGGGTCCTGTCCCTTCGTACCTCAGAAGCTCGGAGGAAGCAAGAGGCCCGAGCTTCCCAGGAGGGGAAGCCCGGGCTCGAGCTTACCAAGCTCGGGCGCGGGCTTGCTGGTCCCGAGCTTACCTCCTGTGGGGCCGTGGGTAAGTAGTGGGCCGAAACTCCATGAGCCACATATTTTCCCCAACAGCTAGTCCCCGAGCCTCGAGCGGGACGGTGACGTGCCGCTCAGAGGTTTATCTAGTAACTGCCCTTGGGCGAAAAGCTTGGTTTTTCGCGCGCGCGGGGCCCCCACGGCCTCGGCGGGAATCCCAAATCGGCGCGGTTCGCGCACGCCGCCTCCTTCTCCTTGAGTTCCAAGTCTTCCAGCGGACAGGTGATGGTTCGCCTCCCCTCGCCGGTTTATATCAGGTGGTTTCCATTTTTGCCATTTCTTCCCACGCCTTCTTGTGCTACTGCGTTCCTCCGTCTTCTGCCTCTCCGCCATCTTTCCTTCCGATCCTTCCCCTCCCGATGGCGCCTTTCACTCGGAGCCTCCTCACTGAGGACGATCTGAAGGGGCTGGAAGTCGCCGGCTTCATCGAGGTCGGCGGGTGGAGGGTGGCCGGCAGAGAGGAGATTTCTGCGCCCAAGAGTAAGGAGTTCGTTTGCTTTGAGCTTTTTGCGATTCATGGGCTCCGGGTCCCGGAGTCCGATTTCGTCGAATCCGCTTCGCCCAAGTCTTGGATCGAGCCGGTGAACCTCAATCCCAACTCGATCCTGTTTTGACGATCTTCGTGCACCTCTGCGAAGCATCTGCCGGGTGGAGCCGACGGTCACCTCTTCCTCCACTTCTACGAAATGACCACGATTATGGACACAATGCGCGGGTGTGCCTACTTCAAGCTCCGCTGCGACATGAAGTCCTCGTACCCGGTGTTCAAGGCCAAGGAGAACGTCGGGGGGTGGGCGTCGCGGTGGTACTACGCCGAGAAGCCCAACAATTGCCGATTCTGGTTTGCCAACATGAACCCCGGGAAGGTGCCGATGCCTCGGCCTACGCTAGAGCCGGCGGAGGTAGCCCTGGCGGCCAAGATTCGAGACTTGGCCGGCCGGGGGCTCAACGGCTTCGATATCGTAGCCGACTTCACCAGGCACCGGGTGAGCCCGCTGAGGAAGCGGGTTTGCCCTTTCTTTGAGATCCGCGGATGGGACGACCTCTCCCGCGAAGGAACCTCCCATGAGTATTTGTTCTTACTCTTGTAGTCGTTTGTCCGAGCTTCTTCCCGAGTCGTGCTCGTGATGTTCTTTATTCTTTCTTCTTCGCAGCCTTGCCCCAAGACGATGTGGTTCGAGTCGTGTGGCTCCTCTTACCCGCGAGCCATAACGAGCCATCAGGCTCGGGCGTTCGCAATGTCCTGGACAAGGTACGTACCTCTACGGGCTTAGACGCCCTTGGGACGGCTTTTCTCGTGAGCTGACGCCCTGCGGCCTGTTTTCCGCAGGGGGAAGCGGGAGTGGGAGCCGGACCCGCCAGATCTCGCGGTGGCTGCTCGAGCTGCCATCCCGACGCCGGCGATGACACGAGCTTGGCCTGGTGCGAAAAAACAGCCGCAGGCAAGCGATCGCTCGCGGAAGAAACCGCCGGTCGCTTCCGGGCAAGGCCGCTTCCGCCGGCGGCATGCGCCTCGGCCAGCGATTCCGTCCCGACCAAATGGGCCGGAGGTTCCTGCTCAGATTCGGCGGCCGCGCGGCATCCAAATGGCGCCAAGAGGCGTCGGTTGGTGTTGAACAACGACGACTTGGACGACGAGGTGACCGAGGAGGCCGTCGCGGCTGCACGTAAGTTACTCGTGCTTGCTGATTTTTCTCGTTTCCTTTCTTCTGTTGATTATGGCCCTTGGGCCGATCGCGTTCTAATTCTCCCTTACTTCTTCAGTCGCGTTGTCCCCTCAAGCGGGGGAGCCTATCCCGGCGCGACCAGAGGCAGCGGCCCGGGAGCATGAGCCTGCCAAGGGCAAACCCGGCTCGGTTCGAGGTCTTCGTCTCTCCGCCGGTGGCGCATGGGGACGCGCGCCCCGAGCCGCGCTTCGTAAAGTGGAGACCGATCTCGCCCGAAGCGTCGGGCGCCAATCGCGCCGAGGGCGGACTCGACCGGTGGCGCCGATCGACATCCGCGACATTCGGAGCTTTTTGCCAGAGCAACATGCCCGTTCCCCGCTGACGCGAGCGACACTCTTCTTCTCGGTGGACCGCCGACCGGTCATCACGGCCGCGAGCATAGTTCCGGTGCGGTTATGGAGCGTGGCTCCGTTGATCGTCTCGGGGTGGATCTCGGCGACGCCATCGTGGGTCGAGCACCACCTTGGGATCGCCACATGGAGTCACCAAGAGGCCATCCGGCCCGGCCGATCCCGCCAAACGCCGAGGAATGGTGGCGAACCGTCTGAGGAGAGGACCTCCGGTGAATGCTCGACGCAGATCGACTCCCCGAGCCGTGTTCCATGCTTTGCTGATGCCGCCGAGCTTGTGGGAGTCGGCACAGACAGGGGGAGCTCGCGAGGTCGCGGAGGAGACTGCCGGCCGACGGGAGGCCTGGTCGTGCTGGTGGAAGGAGCGGCCGTCCCTGTGGACTCGGCCGAACCTGCAGGAGGGGCGGTAGAGCTCGGAAGACTTGGCCGAACCCAGGGGAGGTGGCCGAGCTCAAGGGAGGCTTGGCCGAGCCTGCAGGAGAGATGGCCGAGCTTGCCGGGGAGGCGGCCGAGCCTGCGGGAGGCTTGGCCGGGCCTATGGGAGAGGTGGCCGAGCTTGCTGGGGAGGCGGCCGAGCCTGCAGGGGAGATGGCCGAGGGGCCAAGCACCTCGGACGACAGCTCGGGCCGCCAGGTCGCTCTCCTCGCCAGGGTGCCAGACGCCAGTCTGATGTCGCGGTCGTGGCGGTCGCCAAGCGGGTAAGTGTCTCCGGACTTGGTTTTTGTTGTCTTGTGTTTTCCCTGCTTTGGTCCTCCACTTCCTCAGTCTGTCTTCCGGATGCAGATCTCCCGTGAACTTGTCGATATGGCTCACTCGTTTGAGACTAAGCACGATGCCGAACGCGCCGAGCTTGAGGAGGCTCGTTCGAGCTCGGTCCAGGCGACAGCTCTAGAAGCTCGAGCCGCAGCGGCTGAGGCGGCCCTAGCCGTGGCGCAGGAGGATGCCAAGGAGGTTTCTTGCCGATCGCTGGAGGCCCTTAAGGCCGAACGCGACCATTCCCTTGAGCTCGAGGAACGCCTCCGGTCAGTGGAAGCGTGCCGCGTCGCTGAGGTTGCTCGCGTGGTGGAGGAGCGCGACCTCCTTGTCATGAGCTTTCTCGCACGAAGTCTCTGCGCAACAAATGACGAGGGCTCGCCAAGACCCACCGGGATACCGTGCGGGAGCTAGAGGCTGCCAATGAAGCCTTACGGGCAAAAATGCAGACTGCCCGGGCGAAAGAGAAGGAGCTCCTCGACCTTCAGGGCCAAAACGGCGAGTTGCTGGCCGAGCTTCGGAAGCTCCGGTGCTAGCCTAAGCCGTAGGCCCCCTTTTTTTCTTTTTGTCGGGCGACAATCCGGCCTGCCTTTGTAAATACCTTTTATTAATATAGTTGACTTGTTTTGACTTCTTTCCTTCGTCACTTCTTCGGTCCGCCTTCTCCGAAATGCGAACGTCGTTTTGACTGTCGCGCCGTGTCCCAAGAGACATTCGCGTTCAGTCTTGGAAACGGTTCCACGTCGGAACTGCTTCCCGACGCCATTACTCCTGGGATCGCTTCGGCTTCCCGAATCCTGGCTATAAAAAGAGACCAATGCGTCGGTCACTTATCCTGTGCTTTTTCTTCCGTACCTTTCCTCTTGCTTCCATGGCTTATCGAAGGACCGGATGTCGCCTAGAGGAGGTGAATAGGCGACATAAATTCTAAAACAATAAACAGAGTTAATTATGGAAGTCAGATCGACAAATCCGATGGTATAGGGTCGACAATCCGATCCGCACAGTAAAACAGAGGACTTCAATTCAATTCAAATATCACAAATTGATGGATACCACCTGCACCAAAGATAGTTCACAAGCAAGTATAGGCGTGGTAGTATCACACAAGACAAGATAATAATTCAATAGCAAGATAAACAAGTAATTCAAGCTAGAAAGTGAAAGGGATAAAACCAAAATGAAGATGGAGACGCGAAAATGTTTGTTCCCGAAGTTCGGATCCTTGAGGGGATCCTACGTCTCCGTTGAGCCGGCTCGGTCACACTTGAGCCGGGGTCTTTTTCAACCCTTCCCTCACCGGTGTTGCACAATGCACTCGCCGGCTTCACTCCTTTGATTTCTTCCCTTGCGGAGGCGAAATCGAGCCTTCACAAACTTGACACGGCACACCACACAAAGCTCGGTGGCTCGTGACCAACTCCTAGCCGTCTAGGAATCCTCAACCTTCAAGAGTAACAAATGCCACGAAGAACGAACTTGGAGATAAACTCAAGTGCTCAAATATCAAATCTTGCTCAATCCCTCCTCTCAACTCTTCTTAACCCTTCTCACTAAGAGGATCACTTAGATTAAAGAGTGGAGAGGTCACTAGGGCTCAAGAACACACTAATTCCACAAAGGAATCACCTCCCAAGCTTTCTCCCACCTCCCTTAATCCCTCCTTCCAACTCTTCCAAACCCTTCTCCAAAGGGGATCACAAAGATCTAAGAGTAGAGGGTGCTATAGGGCTCAAGAACAAGGAGGTCCTTCACACGCCTTTGGCACACAATTTTCACAACGGCTATTTGGAGAGGGAGTTTTAAATAGGAGCTTCCACGAATCTGACCGTTCTGAGATAGCCACAGAATATCTGACAAATCCGATAGTCAATGGTCTGACAACCGATATGGGAAACAGAAGACCCAAGGTCGCTAAAATCGGACAATCCAAGGTTTCGTCTGAGGGTATCGGACAGTCCGATAGTCAACTATCGGACATCGATAGGAACACTCAGCAGTGACAGAGAAGCTCAAACTCTTAAAAATCGAATCAGTCCGAGGGTAATGTCCGAAGGGTATCGGACGACCGATAGTCAACTATCGGACAATCCGAGCTCGAAAAACCATCCCGATTTAAAATGGGCATAACTTTTGACTCGACTCAGTTTTGGGTGATCTTGGACTCTACGGAAAGCTAAGAACGAGAGCTACACAACCAACAAGGTCTCACTTCTCAAATCCCAAAGGATAAATGCAGAATTCACAAAGAAGGCAAGGAGACCTACAACTCTCGCTTCCGACACCACCAATACCACACTCTCTAGGTTTCACTAGGATGGATCACTTGAACACTTGACACATCTAGAAGTCATTCTCCGTCAGATCCTCTTAATAGTACGGCAATCCTTAGACTCAAATTAAATCAAAGATAATACAAGTCTAGAATAGTCACTTGTCAGTTTTTTTTTTTATTATGCATGATGACCTTCACTAAAGATTGATGACGCCTTCACCTTGTCCAACTTGACTCGATGCACCTCATGAGACTCTCGTCCTATCAACTTTGACTTGATCATCCTTCCTGATGATCTCCACGCCAAATTGATCTTTACTTTGTCCTCAACTCTTGGTGACACCGCCGTCTTGTTAACCTTGGCTTAACCGTCATCCTTTAACATACCTTGGTCATCACACATACTCACGGGACCTAATTCTTTTCAAATCACTCATGAAAGATATTAGTCCCAAAAGCTCAATGGATATGAATAAGTTAATATTTGTGAGCAATTATACAACAAGCGTTTCATATAAATAAGCACAACATTAAATGTAAACACCGACATAGAAGAGATCTCTACTAGGTGCATCATGATAAATATGTGATGGAGCTAGATGCACTAGGAAGATAATTGCCAATATGATAAATCAATTAAACCATGGCAAGTACCACAATCTTCACTAAAATGGAGCACGGATAGAATATACAAGAATTACACACGCAAATAATATTCAAGCTAGAGTGAAGTTATGGAACAATCTAGATTAAACTCCATTAAGTGATGTGCATTAGAAGATATATAAACAAGACAAGCATGCACTAAATAAATTTATAGCAATATGAAGTTTAACTCTAATTAAGACTAACATACTAGAAACAAGCCACATATTGAACTCAAGTGAATATATACACACAAATTAATATGACATAAACCAATGTGCATATATATAAGCAATATGTTACGTGAAGTTCAATATGCACTTGCTCAAAAGGATTGCAATAATAAATATAGAAGTGATCCTGAGATTGCATACCTCATCTTTGCTTATTCACTTGACTTAAATAATTCCTCCATTTGGATGAGACTAAAATAATCTTATCAATCAAACTTGTTAGTCTCATAGGATAAATAAATACTTACTAGAGGTTTGACATTAGGCAAGCACTAAGTCAAGCATTTACATATTTACTAATAATTGTCATTATATGTGTTTGTCATTAATCACCAAAATCACTTATGTGCTTAGATGCACTTTCACTTACGACCCGGAGTTGGCGGAGCTTTGGGCGGACTTCGACCTTGTAATGGCCGAGATTGCGGAGGAGGAGGCGCGCGCCCATGACGTCGCCAGGGTCGAGGCACTGGTTGAAGTCGTTCCGCGTCTTCGCGGGGCCTTTGATCCGCTCGTGAAGGCACTGGTTGGTGCCGTGCCGCGATCTTCTTCTTGCCGCCTGCCTTGGTCGAGGCTGCCCGGCGCTTGCCGAGGTGGCCGACGCCATTGTCGGGTTTCGGGACCCTTGGTCGGGCTAAGTGTAACCGTCTTGTGGGTCATCCCAGAACCCTTTCTTAATAAAATTGTTGGTGGTTGTCGCTGCTTCTCTTTTGTTTTCTGTTGTTTTTCCTGCATGCAAACGAGCGCTAGTAGTCGTATGGGCAAGAAAGGGTTGAAAACGTAGTATAGTCCTACCGATCCTAGCCCCCGAGCCATGTCCGAGCTTCTAAGGAGAAGCTCGGACGTGGCTTAGAGGAGATCGGGAGTCTTTTGATTGGGAATTTGATCTTAAAAAATTATATAAGAAATCGACCCTTACAAAATCGACCCTTAAAAAATCGACCCCAGCCCCCGAGCCATGTCCGAGCTTCTGAGGAGAAGCCCGGGCGTGGCTTAGAGAAGATCGCAATTTTTGAAAAATCGACCCTAGTCCCCGAGCCATGTCCGAGCTTCTAAGGAGAAGCTCGGGCGTGGCTTAGAGAGAATCAATTTTTTGAAAAATCGACCCTAACCCCCGAGCCATGTCCGAGCTTCTAGGGAGAAGCTCGGGCGTGGCTTAGAGAAGACCAATTTTTGAAAAATCGACACCAATCCCCGAGCCATGTCCGAGCTTCTAAGGAGAAACTCGGGCGTGGCTTAGAGAAGATCAATTTTTGAAAAATCGACCCCAGTCCCCGAGCCATGTCCGAGCTTCTAAGGAGAAACTCGGGCGTGGCTTAGAGAAGATCAATTTTTGAAAAATCGACCCCAGTCCCCGAGCCATGTCCGAGTTTCTAAGGAGAAGCTCGGGGTGGCTTAGAGAGAATCAATTTGAAAAATCGACCCTAGCCCCCGAGCCATGTCCGAGCTTCTAAGGAGAAGCCCGGTCGTGGCTTAGAGAAGACCAATTTTTGAAAAATCGACTCAGCCCTCGAGCCATGTCCGAGCTTCTAAGGAGAAACTCGAGGCGTGGCTTAGAGAAGATCAATTTTTGAAAAATCGACCCAGAGCCCTCGAAAGCCATGTCCGAGCTTCTAAGGAGAAGCTCGGGCGTGGCTTAGAGAAGATTAATTTTTTTAAAAAAAAAATCGACCCCAGTCCCCGAGCCATGTCCGAGCTTCTAAGGAGAAACTCGGGCGTGGCTTAGAGAAGATCAATTTTTTAAAAAATCGACCCTAACCCCCGAGCCATGTCCGAGCTTCTAAAGAGAAGCCTGGTCGTGGCTTAGAGACCTCACACTTTTTGAACGGCTTAGGTCTGGCTCGCCTTTGCGAGAGGCGATTGTTGGACTCTAGAGGTATCCCTGCCTGCCGCAGTTTTATACTGGCTTAAGGTATAGGGTCGGAAGCGCGCAGTTCAGGGATGTTGCGAGGTGCGATGGATATCGGCTTACCCATGTGCAAGGAATCCGGGGTTGGCCACAGAGCCACTACCCCCGCCGATGTGTCTTTGAACGGCCGGCTTTCTCCCAAGCCCGATCATAGGTTTTGGGTCACAAGTTAGCTTGAGGCTCTCTTAGGGAATAGTGGGGTGAACAAAAGGAAACAAGATAGGGGGAATGGAGACTTACGACCTTTTCTCAGGCGTAGAACCTTCGAAGTTGAGCGATGTTTCAAGAGCTGTTGAGGACTCTCCCATCTGGCATAGCCAGTCTTACGGCTCCCGGGCGTGCGGCTGATACGACCGTGTACGGACCTTCCCATCTTGGGGTGAGCTTGTTAGCGTGAGCCAGGTTCTGAACTCGTCTTAGAACCAGGTCGCCCACCGCAGGTCCGAAGTCTGCATTTTTTGCTGCGTGCCACGAGGATTGCCGGTATCTTTGCCGCTCGTAGTAGTGCTTGCTCGCGGCAGGACTCAGATAGGTCGAGGTCCAGCAACCGCTCCTCGTCGTTGTCGATCTGCCCTGCAAAATCAATACGAGCTGAACCAATTCTTAGCTCGGTGGGTAGGACCGCCTCCGAGCCGTATATAAGCCTAAACGGGTTTCGCCAAGAGCCCGATTAGAGGTTGTTCGGGCTGCCCAAAGCACGGAGGGTAGTTCTTCTACCCAGTTGTGTCTTTGCTCGGCGAGAGCGTCGTACACTCGGCGCTTAATACCCTGCATGATCTGCCCATTCGCGCTAATTTGCACCATTACTTTGTGGGTGAGCTACCGGGCTAGGGCGACCTTCATGCCGAGCCCTCGCAGAGTCCCGAATAGCTCGCCAGAACTATGTCCCATTGTCAGCGATCAGCTTACTTGGGACGCCGAACCTGGTCACGATATTGTTCCTAAGGAACCTCTTGGCCGTCTGGGCGGATATGCTCGACACTGGTTCGGCCTCGATCCACTTAGTGAAAGTGTCGATGGCGACGAACAGGTGTGTGCAGCCCTTTAAGCCTCTGGGAAACGGACCAAGTATGTCCATCCCCCATGTTGAGAATGGCCAGGTTAGCGGGATAGTCTGCAGCTCATATGCGGGCTGGTGGGATACCCGAGCGTGATATTGGCAGGCCGGGCAGTGTTTTATGAGCTCTCTTGCGTCGGTCAACGCAGTTGGCCAGTAATACCACATGCGAAAGGCTTTTCCCACTAGGGTTCTGAAAGTGGCATGGGCCCCGCAGATCCCGTCGTGAATGTCTTGGAGGAGAAATTTGCCTTCCTCCTGGGTCACGCACTTACAAAGTACGCCGTTAGAACCCCTTCGGTACAACAAGCCCCGAGTAATCGGTAAGGTCGAGCTTGTCTTTGGAGCCGGATTTCTCACCGTGTCTGTGGCGTTGTCCCATGCGCCAAGAACCGGACGAATGGCATCATCCAGGTGTCGCGCTGCTCTAGGAACGAAACGGTACTGGTCGTTTGGGTCGAGGCAACCGTCTTCTCGGGGGCCTCTTATCCGGAGGGAATAGAGGGCTTTAGTAGGTGCTGCACGAGCACACCACGGGCGGTTTTTGTGAGGAGCCAAGCTTCGTGAGCTTATCGGCCAGGCTATTAGCCAGTCTGGAGACGTAGCATACTTCGAAGTTCGTGAAGTGCTTTTCCAGCTTTCTCACCTCTGCCAAGTATCACGCCATTGAGTCGTCGCAACACTGATACTCCTTGTTTACTTGGCGACGACCAACTTCAATCCCTTTTTGTTAGTCGCTAATGCCGAGCGCGATGCATGCTCGAGGGTCAAGCTAGGAGGCCTTCAGACTCAAAGATTGTTCGCTATGGAAAATGGAGTCTGTATTATATGCTGAATTTGTTCTCCTTGGGGGGAAACGAGAACAAACCCGCAGCCTGATCGCTCGAATTGGCGCGACCCATCGAATAACATGGTCCAGTGCGCTTCTTGGCTAGCGAGTTTGGGCGAGCCTTCCGAGGGGTTGGCCGGTCCGGTCCACTCAGCCAAGAAGTCGGCCACGATTTGGGATTTGATCGCTGTTCGGGGTACGAACTTGATGTTAAATTCACCAAGCTCGACTGCCCACTTTGCGACCCTCCCGTTCGCGTCTGGGTTCCGAATGATGTCTTTTAACGGGAAACTCGTCGGGACAGTAATTGGATGGGCTTGAAAATAGTGACGTAATTTTCGCGAGGCCATAAGCAAGGCGTACAAGAGCTTCTGAATCTCAGGGTACCGCTCCTTAGGCCCGTGAAGTACATCACTTACGTAGTAGACGGGTTGCTGCTTGCCTTCACGTTCGACTACTAGTACAGCACTTACAACCTGCGGGGCAACCGCCAAATAGAGGAGTAGAGCTTCCCCGAGCTTTGGCGTGGCTAAGACGGGAGACGTGGACAGGTAACGCTTTAGCTCGCTAAAAGCGGCCTCGGCCTCTTCCGTCCATTCGAAACCATCGTGTTTACGCAGGATCTTACAAAAAGGTGCCTTCGCGCCGCCGAGACGAGATATGAATCTGCCGAGAGCCGCCATCCGCCGGTGAGGGCTCGCACCTCCTTAGTGCAAAGTTGGCGACCTCATATTCTCGATGGCTCGATTTTCTCGGGGTTTGCCCCGATACTTGCCTTTCCTATCACATAGCCAAGCAACATCCCGGATCGGACACCAAAGACACATTTTTCAGATCCACATTTTAACTCGATGCTTTCTAAGATTAGTAAAAGTTTCTGAAGGTCGGTCACATGGTCCCGTGGGACTTTGCTTTTACAACAACATCGCTCTACATAGACCTCTACGCTATGCCCTATCGATCGAGGACCGTCTTCGCATTAGTCGCCGAACGTGGCCCCGCGTTCTTCGCACCGAAAGACATGGTCGTAGCGTATGGTACCAAAAGGTGTTACGGCGCGCTTCTCTTCGCCTTCCCGTACAGTAGCGATCCGGTGATAGCCGGAGTAGGCGTCCAGGAAGCTCATGAGTGCCGAGTCCGCCGTTGCGTCGACCAGTTGGTCTATGCGTGGCAGGGGGAAATTGTCCTTAGGGCAGGCGGCATTGAGGTCGCGATGGTCGACGCACATTTGCCATTTCCCGCCCTTCTTCTTGACGACGACCGGATTAGCTAGCCAGTCGGAATGCTCGACTTCTCGGATGAAGCCGGCTTGGAGGAGCCTGCCAAGTTGCTCCTGGATGATGTCGGCCTTCCATTTTGGGAAACGCCGTAAGGCCTGTCTGACAGGCTTTTTGTCAGGCTGAACAGCTACCCTGTGCTCGATGACCTCCCTTGGGACTCCGGGCATGTCGGACGGTTCCCACGCGAACACGTCTGTGTTAGCCCGGAGGAAGGTGACGAGCTCGAGTTCCTATTTGGACTCGAGGTTGACCCCTACGTGGACGACCTTGGCTGGGTCGTCCTCGGAGAGGGGGACTGCCTTGGTGGGCTCCTGAGGCTGCAGGGCCACCTTGGGACGGACGGGTGGCCGCTCGGCCTTGGCCGGGCCACGCTCGGGAAGCTGTCCGACCATGGCCAAGGCGCTCTCGTCGCAGGCCATTGCGGCCTTGTGACTGCCCTTGATCGTGATGACCCCACGAGGGGCCGGCATCTTCAGGCAGTGGTAGCCATGGTGGGTAGCCGCCATGAACTTGGACAGCGCGGGGCGTCCGAGGATGGCGTTGTATGGGAGCTCGGAGTCCACCACCTCGAAGGTGACGTACTCCGTCCGGAAGTTCTGGGGGTCCCAAACGTCACAGCAAAGACGACGGTTCGACGGGTCAGTCAGGGACGACCCAGGGACAATGCCGTGGAAAGGGATGGCTATGTCCTTGATCTTGGACCGCGGGACCTGCATCTGCTCAAGAACTTGAGCAGTGACGATGTCCAGGGAGCTCCCGCCATCTACCAACACGCGATCGACCCGCGTGTTGCTGATGGTGGGACAGAGCACCAGCGGTAGACGCTGGGGCCTGGTCATTCCGGGGGGACAATCATCCCCGGAGAAAGTGATTGACTGGTGGGACCACCGCAGGGGTGCGTCCCCAGGCTTACCTTTCTCGAGGTGGTAAACCTCCCGGGCAGCGGCCTTAAGCTCGCGTCGCGAGCTATAAGCGGCGCCGCCAAGATCACGGGCGACGCAGCGCGAGCCTCTGGAAGGCGTCGCCATGGGCGCCCTGAGGCGCCCGGTCGTCCGGCACCCCATGATCGGGGAGCTCGGGCAAGGGCCCGCGCCCGGCGTAGAAGTCCTCTAATCGCGCGCCCACGCCCCGCGATTCGCGAGTCATGGCCGCATCGCCGATGGAGGAGGCAGAGCGATTGTTCGGAGGGTTAGCCTGGGCGGCCGAGGTCGAGGCCGGGAGCTCGCCGCCTCGGGCAGCGCCCGCCGTTCCGCCACCCGCCGGTCGGGCTGGCCGCGGAGGCGGCCGCTCAGGAGGAGCGGGCCTCTCGGGCTCTACCGCTGCGACGTAGGCGGGGGCGGTAGGTTCCTTCTTCTTCTTCTTCTTCTTCTTCTTCTTCTTCTTCTCGGCGTCGTCCTTCTTGGCATCGGTGCCAGTCCGGGCCGCCGCCTTCTCCTCAATTCTCCCTCTCTTGCGCTCCACCGCCTCGGAGGCGTTGATGTATCCTTCCGCAGCACGAAATAAATCGGCTGCGGTGTGGACCGGATGGATCTCAAGGTCCTCGGTGAAACGGGTGTTCCGCACTCCTTCCTTGAAGGCCTCAACGATGGCCTCGTCGGAGATTGACGGAATGGTGTTGCGTGCTGACGAACTGCGGGCGTAGTCCCGCAGTTCCCTCTCGCCCTTTGGACCACAAGCTTGAGGTCCTAGGCTTCCTGTATGCGTAGCAGCCCTCGAAGTTTATCCGGAGCGCCTCCTGCAGCTGTTCCTAGCTGCGTATCGAACCCCTACTGGTTGAACAGCCAGGTTCGAGCCATTCCCTCCAAGACTGTAGGGAAGTAGTTGACCATTACGGCCTCATTACCGCTGCGGTCGATGGCGGTAGTATACACGGCGAGATATTCGCCGATTCTTGCTCCGCCGAACTTCTCAATGCTCCCGCTTAAATTTGCGGGGCGGGGGCCTCACGAAGCTTCGGGAAAGCCGGGCATCCGGAGGCGGCCCCGTTATTCCTAGCGGGAGCTCTCCCGCCTGGAAGCGGCCCGAGGCGGGAAAAAACTCCGCCGGTGTCTTGAGGAGCGCCGTCCGCCGTGGGCGTGGGCGCCGCCGCGCGATCAAAACGCTCTGGCCGCTGCCGAGGAGCCATCAGTGCAATCGGGCTCGAGGTGCTCACCGAGATCCCCAGCGAGCTCCTCTAGGCTGTCAGCAACCGCGGCGCCTAGATCGACTATGGTGAACCCTCGCGGGTCCTTCTCCAGGTCACGCATGACCTGGGCAATCGCCTTCACCTCTCGCTGATTCTTGCAAAGACCGGTTGGTGACGGTAGTGGTGGCGAATACGCTCTGGCGTGTAAGCCTTGCGCGGCGTCAACGGGCTCGCGACGGATATCCGGCAGGGTTCGCCCAACCGACCCAGCAAAGAGGCTTCGAGCGGCCTCACGCCGCTGGTGCTCTTCGCTTAGGTCAGCACGTGGCTGGTGCGGGGTCACCCCGCCTGACGCCGCAAAGACATGACGTGAGGCAGGCTCCCGCGAAGGGGACATGTCGGTGTCACCCACGGAGGCGGTGCCCTCGGCACCCTCAACTGTCATGGGCTCACGCTGGTCCGCTGCCGGCCTCGACGGGCCGGCGCGCCAGTTGCGTGCACAGGTGATAGTGCATCTAGGCCCCTTGTTCATTTTGGTGATTAATGACAAACAATTTATAGATTAATGAGTTTTATTGAGAATATGGACAGGTACAAACATCTAGTCGATTTTTGGTTGAACATGCACTCTGTCCATGGAGTTTTTGGTGAGAAAGTTGTCTCAAGCTTGGTCCTTAGAACTTAGTTCCAATTGTTTTAATTTTGAGTCTAAGGACAAGCCGTACTATTAAGGGGGATGCGATGAAAAATGGTTTTTACATGATTTGTGTGTTTATTGGAAGAAACTTGCACTTAGATTTCATCCCAAACTTTTTCCAGGTCATTTGGACACTTTTCACATCGGAGTATCCGATGTCACTCCGATGTGTATCCGATATGACCCCCTCTGTCTCTATTTTGTCTTTTAACATCGGAGTATCCGATGTGTGTCCGATGTCACTCCGATGTTACCCCTTCTGTTTGAAATCTTTTTAAACATCGGACTATCCGATATGGTTCCGATGTGTATCCGATGTTGACCCCTCTGTCTGGAATTCAAGAAAACATCGGAGTATCCGATGTGACTCCGATGTATGCTCCGATGTGACCCGCTCTGTCTTTTGACATCGGAGTATCCGATGTGACATCGGATACTCCGATATCCTCCAGTCACAACGGCTCTGTGAGGGCTGGTATTTAACCCCCTCCTCACCTAGCTCAATATACAATGGTTCATTTCTACTCTTCCACGAGTATCTTGAGTTCTTGAGCTTCCAAACCTCCTCTCTCCCACTCCGTTGAAATCTAATCCATCCCATCATTTAGTGAGTTGGAGAGATTGAATCTTAGTGCAAGATCTGAAGAACTTCATCTTCCTCAAGCACTCTTCTCATCTTCAAGCAGTTTTTCACCGGATTTGTTACCCTTGGAGATTGAGGGCTCCTAGACGGCTAGGAGTCATCCTCGAGCCACCAAAGCTTCGTGTGGTTGGCCAAGAAAAGTTTGTGCAGGTTGGATTCCACCTCCGCAAGGGAAGGAATCAAGGAGTAAGCCCGAGAGTGCATCGTGCAACTCGGTGAGGAGAGGGTCAAGAGTGACCCGGGCTAAAGTGTGACCTAGCCTTTCTCAACGGAGAGTAGGATCCCCTCAAGGATCCGAACTTCGGGAAAAAATATCCTTGTGTTCTTGTGTTCATTGTTCTACTTGCTCTAGTTTAGTTTTTCTCAGATCTACTTGTGTAGCAGAAGCGTGTGTGCAAAAAGATTTGTTGCAGGGTCTCTACTTGGTGCCTCAAAGCTCAGATTTGCTCAGATTCACTTTTGCCCTAATTTCATATCGGAGTGTCCGATATTGATATCAGATAGTCCGATATCTGATATCTACATCGGACAGTCTGATATTTCTTTTCCGCTGTGCTATCTTATAACTTGAGTTAAAATTTTTAATCGCCTATTCAACCCCCCCTTCTAGGCGGCATCTCGATCTTTCAATTGGTATCAGAGCAAGGTTGCTCCTAAGGAAGCTTCACCGCTCGGAGCATCAAGATGTCGATCGTAGAGAAGGGCCGGCGAGAAGAGATCCTTTGCCGAAGTTTCTTTTGATTATAATTCTATGAACACATCTTCATCTCATCTTTCCTTGCCAACAAATAGAGCGCCTTACTTTGATGGCACTCATTATGCGGCATGGAAGCATAAGATGAAAATGTACTTACGCTCACTTCACCCCCAAATTTGGCGCATTGTTGAAACAGGTTTTAGCGTCGAAGATCCCAATGCCTTGACCGCCGAAGAGGAGAAGCTTCAACATCGAAATGATCAAGCGGCAAGTGCAATTCTTTGTGCAATTAGTCCAACCGAGTTCAACCTGGTCAATGGGCTAGAGAATGCCAAGGAGATATGGGCGACTCTCATGGTTGCTCATGAGGGCACATCAAGTGTAAGGAAGACCAAGACCGAACTCATCATGGGAAAGCTTGAAAGATTTGTGATGGAAGAAGGTGAGAGCTACAAGGACATGTACACCCGGCTAAGTCTTCTCGTCAATGAGGCCAAAGGGCTTCGAAGCAAGGACATGACCGACACGTTTGTGGTCAACCTCATGCTTGGGGCCATCACACCAAGGAATCCAACATTGGTGACACTAATCCGTGAACGCGACAACTATGATACACTCACCCCACATGATGTGCTTGGGAGAGTACTTGCACATGACCTTATGAGTGAAGAATCCAAAGAGGTGGAGAACCTTATGAACGCTAGCACCAAAAGGAAGAACATTGCCTTAAAGGCCACCTTGAAGGGAGAGGACTCCGAAGAAGGTTCAAGTGAAAATGATGGAGATATGAGCTTTGAGGAGATGGCACTCTTTGTAAGGAAGTTCAACAAATTCCTTAGAAAGAGTGGCTTCAAGTCCGGTGGCCGGTATAAGGGTGGACATAGCAAGTCAAGAGGAAGGCACTCCGCGAGAAGGTGCTATAAGTGTGGTGAAATTGGTCATTTCATCGCCGAGTGTCCTCAAAAGAAGAACAAAGATAAGGACGGCGATGTCAAGAAGAAGGACAAGCACCACAAAAAGGAAAAGAACAAGAAGAGGGAGAGCAAGGGACATGCTCATGTTGGCGAAGAATGGGACTCAAACGACTCCGACTACGACTCAAGCGATGATGAGGGAGTCGCCACCATCGCCTTCGCCACCTCTACTCCACCAAGGTCACTCTTCGATGACCTAAGTGATGAAGACACGCCTACTTGCCTCATGGCAAAAGGGCGAAAGGTAACAATCAAGTCTACCACCAATAATGATTGCAATACCTTGATTAGTGATAGTGATGATGATGAGATTGATATACCTAGTTTTCTTAAGAAGTTCGATATCTCTAAAATGAATGCCATGCTTAAGGAGATTGAGAGGCAAGAGAGTCTTCTCGAGAGTCAAGAGGACTTGCTCATACTTGAGAAGGAGAGAAACCTTGACCTCGATAAGCTTCTAGCTCTAGAAAGGGAGAAAACCGAGGAATTGGCTAAGGATCTCAACTTGGTTAATTCCAAGGCGGCTAGTTTAGAGATCACCAATACTTCTCTCAACAAGAATCTTGATCTCCTTACAAAGGATCATGAATCTCTTGAGAAGAAGTTTAATGATCACTTCACTAGCACTTCTCTCTCTAGTGAGGCAACTTGTGCTCCTAGTTCTTCTACTATTAACAAATGCACAAAATGTGTTGATATTGATATTGTTGACTATACAACTAATCTTGACACCATGAGATCACTTGCTTGTGAAAATGAAAGGTTAAAGGGTATCATTGCAAGACATGATCAAGGACTCACAAAGCCTTGCAAGGATCTCGAAAAGGTAATGGCCAAGGACAAGAGGAAAATTGAGAGACCATGCATTGGCTATAATTCTCCAAAAGGGAGAAGAGGAGAAGTAATCCATAACTCTTATTCCACTCCCATCAAATTTGTCAAGGCGCAAGTTCCTAAGCGTTATATGCCTCATGACAAATTTGATACTTCTTTTGTTTTAATGAAATCCAAATTTAGACATGTTTATGCTAAATATGTCGGCAATCGTAGAAATGTTGTTGTACCTAGATCTATTTGGGTACCTAAGACTCTTGTTACTAATGTGAGAGGACCCAAACAAGTTTGGGTACCTAAGAGCAAGAATTAATTTATTTTATAGGCATATCTCTCCGGTGGGTCAAGTTGGGTGTTGGATAGTGGATGCACGCACCATATGACCGGAGATAGACAAATGTTCTCACAACTCAATCTTGACGCTTCAACTCATGAAAGCATTGTGTTTGGAGACAATGGAAAAGGAAAGGTACTTGGTCTCGGTAAAGTTGCTATCTCTAAAAATTCTTTCATTTCAAATGTTCTACTTGTTGAAACCTTGAAATACAATTTGTTATCCGTCTCACAACTCTGCGAGGCGGGTTACAATTGTGTTTTCTCTAGTGAGGGTGTGGACGTCTCTAAGAGGAGTGATGGTTCTATAGTTTTTAAGGGTCGTTTAGAGGGAAAGCTTTATCTTGTGGACTTTTCCATAGATAAATCCAACCTCACAACGTGCTTAATGGCTAACACTAGCATGGGTTGGTTATGGCATCGCCGACTAGCCCATGTTGGTATGAGGAACCTTCGCAAACTTGTTAAAGGCGATCACATCTTAGGACTAACAAATGTTACTTTTGAGAAAGATAGGGTTTGTAGCGCATGCCAAGCCGGAAAGCAAGTGAGTGTACCTTACCCAGTCAAGAACATCATGACGACTACAAGACCATTGGAGATGCTACATATGGATCTTTTTGGTCCAATCGCTTACTTAAGCATAGGAGGTAACAAGTATGGTTATTGTCGATGATTTTTCACGTTTTACTTGGGTATTCTTTTTACATGATAAGAGTGAGACCCAAGAAGTACTTAAGAAATTTATGAAGAGGTCTCAAAATGAGTTTGAGAAGAAGATCAAAAGGATTCGAAGTGACAACGGGACGGAGTTCAAGAACACCGGCGTGGAGGATTATCTAAATGATGAGGGAATCAAGCACGAGCTCACGGCACACTACTCCCCCCAACAAAATGGGGTTGCCGAAAGAAAGAACCGGACCCTCATCGACATGGCAAGGACGATGCTTGACGAATATAAAGTCTCCGACGTCTTTTGGGCGGAGGCAATTAACACCGCTTGCCATGCATCTAATCGACTCTACCTCCACAAGTTACTCAAGAAGACATCTTATGAACTCCTAACCGGTAACAAGCCAAACATTTCCTACTTTAGAGTATTTGGTAGCAAGTGTTACATTCTCAATAAGAAATCTAGATCATCTAAGTTTGCTCCTAAGGTAGATGAAGGTTTCTTGCTTGGATATGGATCAAATGCCTATGCATACCGTGTTTTCAACAAAACCTCCGGTATTGTTGAGATCGCGCGTGATGTGACATTTGATGAGACTAACGGCTCTCAAGTAGAGTAAGTTGATTCTAATGTGCTAGGTGATGAAGAATTAGCTAGCGAAGCCATCAAGAGACTTGCAATTGGGGAGATCAAGCCTCAAGAGCCTCAAGAAGTCCAAGAAGCCGAGAAAGAGCTAGATGATCAAGTCAACTCAACTCAAACGGAACCTCCGACCTCTACACATGATGAAGACCCCACCAAAATACTTCTTGAAGAAGAAGAAGACAACACGGATGTCGATCCAACACCTCTACCACCTCTTCCGAGGATACATCAAAGCTTGCAACGAGATCACCCCGTCGACAACATTCTTGGTGACATCAATAAGGGGGTATCCACTAGATCTCGTCTTGCAAACTTTTATGAACATTATTCGTTTGTGTCTTCTTTTGAACCTTCCAAGATAGAAGAAGCACTTGAAGATCCGGATTGGGTGGTGGCAATGCAAGAAGAATTGAACAACTTCGCAAGGAACAAGGTGTGGAGCTTGGTGGAAAGACCAAATCAAAATGTCATAGGTACAAAATGGGTCTTCCGCAACAAGCAAGATGAAAACGGGATAGTTACAAGGAACAAAGCGAGACTTGTTGCGCAAGGATACACACAAGTAGAAGGTTTGGACTTCGGTGAAACTTATGCACCCGTAGCTAGGTTTGAATCAATTCGAATATTATTATCCTTTGCTACTCACCATGGTTTCAAGCTTCATCAAATGGATGTGAAAAGTGCGTTTCTTAATGGACCACTCACCGAAGAAGTGTTCGTCGAACAACCACCCGGTTTTGAAGATCCCAAATATCCTTCACATGTTTATTTCCTCCATAAGGCGCTCTATGGGCTTAAGCAAGCACCAAGAGCATGGTATGAATGCCTAAAGGAGTTTCTTATTAAAAAGGGTTTCAAAATTGGAAATGTTGACTCTACATTGTTCACTAAACATGTAAATGATGATTTATTTGTATGTCAAATATATGTTGATGACATTATCTTTGGTTCGACTAATGACGATTTTTGCAAGGAGTTTAGTAGGATTATGACCAAAAGGTTTGAGATGTCAATGATGGGCGAGTTAAATTTTTTCCTCGGATTTCAAATCAAGCAACTCAAGGAAGGCACCTTCATTTGTCAAACAAAGTACGTTATGGACATGCTCAAGAAGTTTGACATGAAGAATGCCAAGCCCATAAAGACACCCATGCAAGCCAATGGACACCTCGATTTGGATGAAAATGGTAAGAGCGTCGACCAAAAGGTATACCGCTCAATAATTGGCTCCTTACTTTATTTATGTGCATTTAGGCCAGATATAATGCTTAGTGTAGGTATGTGTGCAAGGTTTCAAGCCGCTCCTAAGGAGTGTCACTTAGTGGCCGTTAAGAGAATTCTTAGATATTTGGTTCATACCCCTAACTTTGGCCTTTGGTATCCTAAAGGGTCAACCTTTGACCTAATCGGCTATTCGGATGCGGATTATGCCGGTTGCAAAGTGGATAGGAAGAGTACCTCCGGTACTTGCCAATTCTTGGGTAGATCCCTTGTTTCTTGGTCCTCCAAGAAGCAAAATTCCGTTACCCTATCCACCGCCGAAGCCGAGTATATTGCGGCGGGAAGTTGTTGCGCCCAATTGCTTTGGATGAGGCAAACCCTAAGAGATTATGGCCTTAACCTAAACCGAGTGCCACTCTTGTGTGACAATGAAAGTGCCATAAAAATAGCCAACAACCCCGTCCAACATTCCCGAACTAAACACATCGATATTCGCCACCATTTCCTAAGAGACCATTCCATCAAGGGCGATATCGACATTAAATTTGTGAGAACCGAAAACCAACTAGCCGATATATTTACCAAGCCATTAGATGAGAAAAGGTTTTGTGAGTTGAGGAATGAGCTAAATATACTAGATTCTCGAAATGTGGCTAGACCTATTGCACATGGTTGATTGATTTTTTTTTAAAATAATCAAAATGATATTCAACAAAACCTTGTTAAAATTATTTGTTTCCTAAACCAAAATGGTATTTTAGTCAATTTATTTGTGATCGTAGCTTGCATGATTGTGTGATATCCGATCACAAGTGAAATGGCTTCCCTAAAGCTTCCACTCTTTTTCCCCGGAGGACATCTTATCTCAGCTGCAATATCTGGTGTTTCCAGAGAGGGGCACATCGGAGTATTCGATGTTAACATCGGAGTGTCCGATGTTCCTGGTGCGCGCGAGTTCAGTTTCTCTCTCTATGGGCAGTTCCCTTATCCCCACCTTTTGTGGAAACTGCTCCACTTCCCTTATTTCATTCCAGTGCGCATGCCCTCTCTCTTCTCCTCTCAAGCCGCCGCCGCTGTCGCTTGGAGAAACCGTCGCAGCCGCCGCCGCCGCCTGGGTGCACGCCGGCCCGTCCTGGTGGTGTTCTAGGGGTCGCGGCACCTCGGAAGGAAGTCCTTGCCTCGCTCATTTCGTCTCAAGGTGAGATTTCTCCTCCTCACCGCATTCTAGGGTTTGGCAAAGTTCTTCTTTCCCCACATTTTCACTCTTGGGTAGTTCATCTCCTGAATTGCCTCTCTAGGTTGCACATTACTTGCTTGCAATCTAGATCTGTTTTTGAAATAGCTCTATTAATTGGTCAAAATCACGTGCTCTAGTGATTCTAGAAGTTAGGTGTGTTTATGTGTGTATTAGACAGTCCCTGATCCAATCAGATGTTCCAAGAACGTTGGATCATCTGGTTTCCTAATCAGATGTTCCAAGTTCATATCGGAACATCCGATCTGGACATCGGACTATCCGATATATACATACTGCCTAAATCCTGGTTTGACCCCCTTGAACTTCCATAGAGCTATACCTATCTTAATCCAGTGCTGTGTTGTTCAGATGTCGTCAGGGAAGCAGCCCAGGGACAGTTTGGGAGGTTCAGCTACTTATCAAAGGAAAAAGAAGAAGGCCAGTCACTCTGCCAGCGATGACACCTTTGAGATTGCTCCTTCTTCCTCAGAGCAGCCCAAGCTTCCAGTGAGAAAGGTTGTCAAGAAAGTTCCCCACAGCAGGCAGCAGGCCTCTAGCCATCTTGGAGGTTCATCCAGTAGAGGATATCCTCCTCCTCCTGCTAGGACACCTATTGGTCCACTCCAACTCCGTCGGGCTATCAGGACAAGCACAATTCATGTTAATCCTCCAAGGGAAATAAATTACAAGAATCAAGTGGCCCAGTTAAGGATCAAGCGAAGGATTGATCCTACATTGTATGAGAAAGAGGAAGGTACTGATCCTAGATTCTGGAATGCCTTTCAGCTTGATTTCTATAACTCAGTTATTCTTGAGAAGAAAACTCCTGTAGTTCAAATGCAATACATAGATTGGATGTATATGGAAAATGAGAATGACCCTACTTTTGATGAAGTGATTGCATTGTGTGACAAGTATGACCTCAAGGACATTATGGAATTTGCTTACAACTGGAATGTAGAGGTCATAGCTCAGTTTTATGCTACTTGCTTCTTTGACACCGATGAGGATGAGACCTTGAAGTGGATGACTGAGGGAAAACCCTATTATATAACCAAGGCTCGCTTTGCACAGTTGCTTGGTTTTTCTCAAGATTCTTTCAGGAACAAGGACAAGCTGCATGTGCATGCCCCTCTTGATGCTACCTCAATGGACATCCTGTATGATGAGTCAACTGTTTTTGAACTTGGTCGTGCCCGTGGTCTTCTTCCTATCTATTCCATTCTTGCCAGACTTTTCAGGAAGACCATCTCTCCTAAGGAAGGCGATGCCTCTTCCATTTTAGGGTACTCCCGAAATGTGCTGGTTCGCATTGCCAAGAAAGGAAGGCCTTTTGATGTTGTGGACTTCATTTGGAGTGAGATTAGGCTCAGCTCCATTGATGCTAGGAGAAGCTGCACTCATGCTCCATACATCATGAAGATAGTTGAAGATGTCTCGGTCATTATTTGTGAAAGATGTTATGCATGACCCCTCAGAGTCGGGAGTTTCAAGTCTCTGCTAAGTCTGCAAGAAGCTCTCGATCCACACCTCCAAAGAAATGTTCAAACTCCTCCAAAGAAGACCAGTGCCTCTTCTTCCACCTCTTCTTCGATCAAGGATATGTTGAGGGTTATCTTCTGTCTTGGAAAGAAGGAAAGGGAAGCCCATCAGAAACTCACTATGAGGGTGAAGGAGAACACCCTTAGGTTGAAGCAAATTCAGCGTCAGCTTGAAATGTCTTGTTCCCCTAATGGTTCTGAGGCCGAGGGCAGTGAAGATGAGGATGAGATAGCCGACCTTGAGGCAGTTTTTGACGCTGCAAGTGGTGATGAAAAGGATGCCAGTGGCAGCGACGACGACGCTGAGTACGTCGACAGCGATGATGACAGCGAGTGATCCTCGGTGGCTCTTCTCGCTTCACTCTCTCTTTTTGGTGTCTTGATGCCAAAGGGGGAGAATGAAAGCTTTATCTTTATCTATCTATCTAGTAGCTATCTTTTGTTGTGTTGCCCGGCGCCTTCCTGCGAACCCTTGTGTGGTGTTTGTCAAAAAAACTCCGTTTTATTATCTTCATGCTCTGGTCTGTAATATGTCGTATGTGGTTGTGACTTGATACTCGTTTATGTTTATGTTGCACTATGGTATCTTGAATGAACCTGTTTTAATTCTTCTAGTATTTGCTTTTGATCTCTAGTGTTGGAATTCAAGATTGTGCAAGTTCTCAGGGGGAGCTCTCCTTTGTTTGTCTCTAAAGATGTGCATTTCATATTTCCATGTTCATCCTTGTAAATGCACATATTTAGGGGGAGCATCCTCTCTATTCATCTTTTGTAAAGCTTAAATTGTATTGTCATCAATCACCAAAAAGGGGGAGATTGATAGTGCATCTAGGCCCCTTGTTGATTTTGGTGATTAATGACAAACAATTTATGGATTAATGAGTTTTATTGAGAATATGGACAGGTACAAACTTCTAGTTGATTTTTGGTTGAACATGCACTCTGTCTATGGAGTTTTTGGTGAGAAAGTTGTCTCAAGCTTGGTCCTTAGAACTTAGTTCCAATTGTTTTAATTTTGAGTCTAAGGACAAGCCGTACTATTAAGGGGATCACGATGAAAAATGGTTTTAGATGATTTGTGTGCTTATTGGAAGAAACTTGCACTTAGATTTCATCCCAAACTTTTTCCGTGTCATTTGGACACTTTTCACATCGAGTATCCGATGTCACTCCGATGTGTATCCGATATGACCCCCTCTTCTCTATTTTGTCTTTTAACATCGGAGTATCCGATGTGTGTCCGATGTCACCCGATGTTACCCTTCGCTTTGAAATCTTTTAAACATCGGACTATCCGATATGGTTCGATGTGTATCCGATGTTGACCCTCATGCGAATTCAAGAAAACATCGGAGTATCCGATGTGACTCCGATGTATGCTCCGATGTGACCCGCTCTGTCTTTTGACATCGGAGTATCCGATGTGACATCGGATACTCCGATATCCTCCAGTCACAACGGCTCTGTGAGGGCTGGTATTTAACCCCCTCCTCACCTAGCTCAATATACAATGGTTCATTCCTACTCTTCCACGAGTATCTTGAGTTCTTGAGCTTCCAAACCTCCTCTCTCCCACTCCGTTGAGATCTAATCCATCCCATCATTTAGTGAGTTGGAGAGATTGAATCTTAGTGCAAGATCTGAAGAACTTCATCTTCCTCAAGCACTCTTCTCATCTTCAAGCAGTTTTTCACCGGATTTGTTACCCTTGGAGATTGAGGGCTCCTAGACGGCTAGGAGTCATCCTCGAGCCACCAAAGCTTCGTGTGGTTGGCCAAGGAAAGTTTGTGCAGGTTGGATTCCACCTCCGCAAGGGAAGGAATCAAGGAGTAAGCCCGAGAGTGCATCGTGCAACTCGGTGAGGAGAGGGTCAAGAGTGACCCGGGCTAAAGTGTGACCTAGCCTTCCTCAACGGAGAGTAGGATCCCCTCAAGGATCCGAACTTCGGGAAAAAATATCCTTGTGTTCTTGTGTTCATTGTTCTACTTGCTCTAGTTTAGTTTTTCTCAGATCTACTTGTGTAGCAGGAGCGTGTGTGCAAAAAGATTTGTTGCAGGGTCTCTACTTGGTGCCTCAAAGCTCAGATTTGCTCAGATTCACTTTTGCCCTAATTTCATATCGGAGTGTCCGATATTGATATCAGATAGTCCGATATCTGATATCTACATCGGACAGTCTGATATTGCTTTTCCGCTGTGCTATCTTATAACTTGAGTTAAAATTTTTAATCGCCTATTCAACCCCCCCCTTCTAGGCGACATCTCGATCTTTCAACAGGACTGGTCCTCCTCTTCGGGCGTGGCCGCGTATGCGCGTGGTCCGTCCGGATATGGCACTGGTGGCGGTGCCTCCAACCCCTCCATGAGGGTTTCGCTGACATGAGTCAGCGAAGTGCCGAGCAAAGCTGGGGAGCGGACAGCTACTCCTGAGGCGGGCGTTGCCTCCACCTCCATCTCGTCGGACTGAGCTCCGGCGAGGATACCAGCCTGCCATTCCTTATACGACTCGTCGACATCGTCGAGATCGTCGCAATCGTCGAAGTTGAGGTCCACAGTATCAATGTCGTCGTAAGACAACAAGGCCATCCTCGACTTGATCGAGGGGAGAGGACCGAAATCCCCTTGTTTTTAGGGGTAATCTATATTATTTCAGGGGTAATCTATATTATTTCCTTGTTGTCTTACGACGACATTGATATTATTTTGACCGAAATCTGCCATATTTCAGGGGTAATCTATATTATTTCCTTGTTTTTAACATTGCATTAGGCCATGTACAATGTAGATGTTTAGTGACATGCTTAAAAAATATAATCAAAATATATTATTAGGCTTTCAAAATATAGTCAAAATATTAGCATTAGAAAAATTACTCTAATAACCTTGAGGTTTTTCTTAGGCCGGCATAATCATATTTTGGACATAAATAGTTATCTGCGTGCACTAAGTTAACAAATAAATCCATAAAAAATTATTAAAATATTAAATATAGAACATTTCTCCAAAAAAACCTTATAACTTTCATAGGATGTCATGGTAAATTTAATTTTTGATTTTTTAAGAAATTATTCCCATTCATTAAACCACAATTGCTTACATTAAATAAAAATATATAAATATAACTGAAATATTAAAAGTATCAAACCAACTCTAAACATCATGAATTAATGCCTATGTAATCCTAGAGGTGGCCAGACTAAGCAAGGCCGGCCAGATTGGCAGGGTCTTAATCTGGCTTAAGACCAACCGCATAATGGGCGAGTTCTAGGCCCAGGTTCGGTTTGTATAGTGAACCGAACTGAACCGGGCCGGCCTAGTTTTATATGGGCTAGTTTATTTTAATTAAAAATATATAAATAAATTAAGAAAAACCACTATATTTCACACATATACACTATAAATTGAATAAATACATTACACATTATAACGAAATATATATAGAAATAAATATATTTAATTAAATAAATATGCTCTGATGAGCGAACCAACAGGGCGAAACCAAACCGGCGCCTTGGGATTACTATCTGAACGAATCGGCAAGGCCGACAGCCGAGGCCTCGGCCGAGTTCGATTCGGTTTATCGAATCAGGCCGGCCGGTTTGGTGAATGATCTTGGTGGCCGGTTCGCCCCTATTACATGGCCCATTTGGCCAGCTCTATGTAATCCTAAAATAGTTTATTTATTTTAATATGTTTACTATTTTTAATTTGAATATAGTTTCTAGATTTATTTGTTGATTGTGTATAAATAACTGGAGATTGAATAATGCATATGGATAATTTATTTGCATACTCAATTCATCCTAAAATAATTCAATTTTTTTGGAATAGGCCTGGTACTTTAAGTATTTGAGAGTTGTAGTTTATGGAATTATTTTTTTTCTAGGCATGTCATCAAAGCCGTGTGTCACGCACTTTAAGGTTCATATTTTGGTCAAAGTTCGCAGGTAAAAAGGACTTCCCCCAAGAACTAAATGATATTGAAATTATGGGTCTTCTATTTTTTGTGAAGGGTTTTGAGGTAGCAATCATATGATTACCATACAAAATCAACATAGTTAACATTAGAAATCATATCAATTACTACTAGTAGAACACAGCTTTATTTATTAACAAAATAAAATTGAGATCCTTACCTACAAAAAACTAGGCGCCCCATGCATAATTCCCAAAAAAAAAAAGATCTTATAACAATGGAATAATTACACCTTATTTGGCTGCCTAGAATTTAATGGAATTTATTTAATTGGATTCCACATCCAATTCTAGTTGGATTTGAGTCTGAATGATGAAGATTTCAATTCTAATTTTTCCTGTTTGGTGCCATATGGAATTCAATTGTGTTGTGGGTCCCACTTGTGCACCCTAGCTTGTCAATTTACAGAAAGTAGCTTCTATATATGCACACTAAACCACCTCTAAAAATTCAATTGATTTTATAAAAAATTATAGTGTGAACACGAGATTTGAATTTTACGTAGGGAACTTTTATGAAAACAATTTTCACAAGGTCATACGGCGCACGTATAGATCTAGTCATGTAAAATTGTATGAATTGACTTCTCTACCCACTAAATCATCTCCAGCAAATTTTAGTTGATTTCATGAAAATTTGATGGTGTGACCACAAACTTTTATATGAAATTTTGTATGTGTGAATTCTAGATATATTATATGTTTAATTTAGGAATTGATTCTAGTTATATCATGACTCTTGAAATTGGATTTTGAATCATTAATTGAATTCTACGTGGCAGCAAAACAGTTGTATCATTGGAATGAAGTTATTGGATCAATACATAGGAGCCAAACGAGGTGTCCGTGAAATTACTCACTAAAAAGTATAGCTGAAATTAATTTCACCAAAAAGTATAGCTGAAATTCATGTACCTAAACGAATAATTTCAAGGTATATGTGACCTACGTACGTGCATGCATGCTATGATATATCAAAATCAAGAAAAGATATCCTTCTTCAGTTAGATCAAATTGGGTGATTGCTTACCACCACAAATGGTATAATTTTGAGATGAATGTAAAATTGGTGAGTGGCCAACTAGTTTGTCATAAAGCTAAACAAATTCAAAGGGGGCATGCATGTATCGGATGAAATTTTCACTCGCAGGGCAGACACACTTACATGATTATGGTATTCAGCGTAATGTGACCACAATAAGCATGATGTGAGGTGTGCTTTCTCAAATGTAAGTACATTTCCATTGCGTTTACACATGTATGCTAATTTTAAAGCTATTAACCCTTTTGGCTGATACAACTCTTGCAAGGGATCGATTGATGTCGACAAGATTAAATATTGTTTGGTTGGATTGCCAAACATCCCCTGTTGCACAAATGTCTGATCGGACGAGGCTAGTGTTTGAAATTAACAATGTCAAAAGTTTCAGTGTGCCTCGCTTAATTTGTTAACCGTCGGATCCACGCATTGTACATTTTTCCTATGCCAAAATATGCCATAGTTGTCGGCAACGATCCATAACTGTAGGTCATTGAAATTAGGGAAAATTGACCTTAGGGCACTGTACTTATGACGTGTACCACAACAATTGACGCTTTGTAGTATAACATTATAGTTTTGAATATATATGCTGTCCTAGGGCATTTTTGTATACTGCCACCAATAAAAAAAGAAAAAATTAAGAAATCAAAAAGATTATATGCCAAATACAAGTGTATTTAACCGTCAAATTGGGAGCTCCACAACTCAGTATTTAAAATGCTAAATCAAATGAATTACAAAACAAATAAAAAATTAGAAAAAATGTTGAGGCGTACAATACAATTCTATTCAATCCATCAAATTCTAAACCAAACAATTTAACATTTGACATACCGATCAAATAAATTTCATGATTTCAAAAATCCATTTGAATTTACAATTTAAAATGTTGAATTGCGAAGTTCAGAATTTGATGTGGTGAATGAAAGTGTGTTTGACACTTCAACATTTTTTGATTTATTTTATACTTATTTGTGGATTATTTTGATTTTTCTAAATTTTGTTTATTTTTTGGCAGCACAAATGAGTTGTGGAGTTCACAATTTGGAGAACTGAACATGTGTGTACTTTTATTTGTCATCTCAAACCTTGTCGATTTTTTTCTAATTTGTTTTGAATTTTTTTACTAGTGGCTGTATACATATATATCCTAAATTTACAACGTTATGTTTAAAAACATCGATTTTGTAGTGATACATAGCACCTCTTTTGCATTGAAATTATGGTAAGCCATTGTTTTGAAGGGAAAAAGATGTCTTTAAGGTAGATCTGATCATGGGCCGGATCGAGCTGTGTTTTGGGATGGCTTGAAAAAGCCCAGTACTCTAGAAGCAAGCCCGAGCCTAGCTCGGCATGACTAAATTTTGGTAAACTTGGACCCGAGCCCAACCTATGCAACAAGCTCGAAGCTTGAAGCCCAACAAAAATGGTTGGGTTGTAGTGCTGCATGCACTGCGTTGCTATAAATTTTTTATTTTTTATACTTTTTATTATTCTGAAATAAGTAAATAATATTTCATATAATTTTATTAAAAAAATAGACGCCCGTTACCTTTTGGTCGGGCGAGACTGAAATCCCACCTGACCAAAGGGTAGGTTTTGTATAATCCACCCAACCAAAGGGCGGATAGGGCATGTTTCCACATGGCCGAGCTCATAGGGTAAATCCTACCCGTTGGTTGGGCGAGATTGAAATCCCGTCCGACCAAAGGACAGGTTTTCTGTCTTGCCCAACCAACGAGCGAAAATTTTGTCCTCCCCAATCAAAGGGGTTTTTTGATACGATATAGAGAAATTTTTCGTGTTGCTCAAAAAAGATAGACTTTGGCCTATTTTATGTCCCTGGCGGGGCATCCACGATCTCTCTAGCATACTGGAGCAGGTGCCTATCACCGTGTGGCTGTTTGTGTTTGTGAACATCAGCCATCCGAACAACCAGCCATCCGAACAACCAGAGGAGGTAAGCCTCAAAGTACCTCGAGACGGTGGGCTCGTCCGCATGATAGTGGATGTGCTCAGCCTGTAAAAACAAAAGAAAAGGCATGTCAGCACGTATCGAAAATGCGAAGTAAGGGTTGACATTTCTTACCATGAACTATAGACTTTTGTTCTTTTTCAAGTAAGAAAACAACTTAGACCATCCGGGGACCGGCCACCAGCCTGCCCAAAACGGAACCGCACCTCTTCGGTGGACCACGTGTCCACCGTCAGGCGGACAAGCCTACCATCTGGAGGCACCTTGAGGCTTACCTCCTCTGGTTATTCGGGTGGGTGATGTTCACAAGCACGGACGTCCACACGGTTGACAAGCACTTGGTCCAGCACACCAAGGAAATCGCGGACGCCCTGCCAGGGATATAAAATAGCCTAAAGTTTACCTTTTTTAACAAAATGAAAAATTTCTCCATATCATATCAAAAACCCCCTTTGGTTGGACAGGACAGAATTCCTGCCCGTCGGTTGGGTGAGACAGAAAACCCATCCTTTGGTCGGGTAGGATTTCAATCTCATCCAACCAACAGGCGGGATTTACCCTACCAGCCTAGCTGCATGGAAACATGCCCTATCCGTCCTTTGGTTGAGCGGATTATACAAAACCTGCCCTTTGCTCAGGCGAGATTTCAGTCTCGTCCAACCAATGACGATGGGCGTCTATTTTTTTAATAAAATTATACGAAATGTTATTTATTTATTTTGGAATAATAAAAAGTATAAAAAATAAAAAAAATCACACTACTGCACACTCTAGGCCGCACATGTGTTGAGCCGCTGCGTGCGTTGGGCCGCTGCCTCGATAGGTTGCTCGTTGTTGTTACTGAGGTGCTGGGTTGCTCGCCACTGAAGGGGAATGGGTAGGCTACACTAGCGCAATTTTAAAAAATTTTATCACGAACACCCAGGACATCATGCAAATAGAGGATCACAGATCATTATCCTTGACGCACAGTCACAATGGAAAGGAGAGTCAAAGTAGCTGAGTTCAACGTCTCACGCGTTGAGGTACAGGAAGTAGTTGTTCACGTCGAGCCGAATGTCCCCTCCTCGCCTATCACCACCACAGCAACGTTGTACGTACTGCCTTAGAGAAAGTAGTCTATCTCGCTAACCTTCTCCTCCTTCTCGTCGATCAGCACCGCAACAACCGTAGTAGCGCCTCTACAGTATCCACATGTCTAGAGGCGAAACGCCATGCGCCGATATGCTAGCACTGCACGCGCTTGGCTAGGGTTTCTAGGAGTCGGTAGGGGGACGTGATGGCTAGAGTTACGTGGTAGCAAACTCGTATATGTGCACCGCCCTACCTCCCTCTTATATAGAGCGTACTAATGGGTTTCTATGCTAGAGATTCATTAGGACTCTAATCCTATATAGATCAGTATCCACAAAACTAATCCTATATGGATCAGTATGCGCGAATCTAATCATACACATATCAATATCCGTGAAACCCACTAATGAATCCAATCCATTAGATTGTTCCAACCCGTTGAATGTGTGATCCGTTACGTTTATGCGCAAGTGGCCGTGGCCTCGAAAACTCTTTTCCGAACCACAAGTCAATAGCGGTTTCTAGCATGATATATTAACATACTCATCGCTTTGCTAGACGATACCAGTTAACTCAAGGCAAGATGCATGCCACCCTTGTGATAGCTTGACCATGCACTCGATTTTGTGATGGATTTTAAACCATGATTAACTCTTTAATCACATTGGCATGGCCATGTAGTTTCCAATCTATCTTGATCGCTCACATCCCACGACATGTTTCATAGCATATCTAAAAACTATCTTTATAACTATCTAGTTACGATGTAGCGGTTGATATCCCTAAAGTATACAACTACGCATATTAGGATTCAATGACGATCTCAGGTCTAAGGATCATATATGTATACCACTCGAAACTATATGCTGATGGCATATTAAGATAATAATCTCTGCAGCGTCTCGGAGTAGGTCTATCTAATACCATGTTCTCTAACATGTGTCTACATTATTGATTTGATATCTCTATATCTATGGTATGTGAAACATTACCATCAATCAATATATGTGTTAATCAAATCATTACTGTTCTATATAATGATCTGAGACCAAAGGTCATTTAGAATAAAATTATATAAATAATGTGTTTCACAACCAAGTCGTACTTGATAAATAATGTGAACGATGTTTATTTATAAAACTAATAATATATTATTAAAGAGTACATAAACATAGATATGATACAATCATATTACATGATTGCCTCTAGGGTATATCACTAACAGCTGCCACTACTGAGACGATGGGTTTCACCAGGATTTTCTCGAGTTGAAACAAGAAGCCCAAGCCCGGACTGTAAATGGAGATGGGCTGCCAGCCCTAGCCTAGCCCCTTGGTCAAGTTCGACTCGGCCCAGCTCGAGAAAATAAGGCTCGGCTCGTGCCAGGCTATCCATGAATAGGTCTATATTTTAAAGAAAATTCCTTCTATGCCATTGTAGAAGCCCCCAAAAGCAAAAATGCCATCATTGAAGGACCTCACTCATCCGAACCATCACATTTGTAGACTGGTACCTTCTTTGCCATCGATAAAAAATTGTCTTTTTATTTAATCTATATAAATATTCCAAAAAATCATATAAAAATTATAATGCTACCAAATATGTAGTACTTTCAATATGAATTGTTTTGTTATTTTTATGATTAAATTTTGGTGTTTAAAATAAAATATTGACCAATCATTTATACATTGTTTTGGTAATATATTTGTTCATAAAAATACCAAAAAAATCCATATTGAAAGTATTACATATTTGGCAGCCTTATGATATTTTCTAGAATTTTTGCGAATATGTATATGGCTTAAACAGAAAAGACAAATTTTCATCAATTGGCAAAGAAGAGAATAGGTTGCAAAATGCGATGACACGTAGAAATCGATACTTAAGTGATGACAGTTATTGGATTTAGCACTTCTGTGGTGGCATATAAAAAAACTGCCCTATAGTTTAAGGTAAGGCAAACTTTTACCTGTTACCATCCAACCCATCCATGTTTATTCGATGAAATTTATCCTAGGTCACAACGATGATGATACTGTTCCCAAACATGCCCAGGTCAGCCGAGCCTGTTTTAGCAAATTTAGTGATATTAGAGCATCCACGCCTTATACTTACTAAGTTAGTACTGCTACAGTGTTTATAAGGTTTCTAGAGCATCCATAGCAGAAACCCTATATGGGTGTAGAAATAGAGTTTTAGAGATAGAGTTTCTGGTGGAGGGAAGAAATCTTTTAGGGTGTAGTGTAAAGTGTGAAGGAATTTTAGAGTAATGGAGAGAGAAAATAGAGTAGAACAGAGAGAAAATAGGGATAGAGTTTCTAGTGTGGATGCTCTTGGACGTACGAGCACAACAGAGCCCTGGCCCTACCGTCAGAGTTTAAATAAAAGTAATGGTGTATAATAGATAGAGATCCCTAGGAGAGAGGCATACAAAATTCCCAAAAAAAGATAAAAATTTCGGTTCGTATTTAAATCGGACGATTAGGTGGCGACAAGCCGCAAGGCGACGTGCTCCTCCCTCCGGAACGGCGCCACCCAGCTACACGACGACCACCGCTGCCGCCGCCGCGGCCTGCCTCCGTCGCCCCCGCGCCCCTTTTGAATACATGCCCCCCGTCTCTCTCTCCCCTCTCTTTCCCTTCTCAGCGCCGCTGCTGCGAGGAAGGAGAAGGAACCAGCCGGTGGCACGCCGCTGTTGAGCTCCGCTTTCTTACGGGATCACCAAGTAGCTGCTGCCTGCTGGTAGGGGAGGATGGAGGCGGCGGCAGCGCCGGAGGGGCACGACCACCACCACGGGTGCTTCGCCCTCAGGACCGTGTCGATGCCGCCAGGGCCGGGGCCGGCGACGCGGTGCTCCCACGGCGGCGCCGGCGCTGGCGGCTCCTCGCTGACTGGATCCTCCGGTGAGAGGCTCCTCTTCTTCCTCCCATTCTCTCTCCCCTTCGTTCCTTCCATTCTTTGCTCTCATTGATTCCTTCCGTTCTGCCATGTATGATGATAATCGTGTACGGCACTCGCAAGTTCTTGTCTTTCTGTCCAGTTTTCCCATGCTCTCTGCAATCTGCATTCAAGATTACTTCTTCTTTTTTGCGATTTCTTGGTGTTTTTCGACCCGGGAATATCTTCCTCTGTTTCGAATACTGTGCAGCGGCTGCTGCTTGGAGACTTTCCATGCATCCATGCTGGTTTTTGTTCTGTACTTGGATTTTTTTTTTTTTTGTGGTTTTGTTTACTGCTTTCTGAAGTTCTGATGCTGATATTTTCGTTCTTTTCCATCACTCTTCTTGCCCACTCCGCCGTGCTAATCTTCCATTCAGAAAATTCTCTTCTTCTTCTCCCGTTTCGACATTTTCGATGGTGTTTACGGTTTTGTTCTGTCAATTGCACGAAATCCATGCTGCCTCATTCAGATTTTCAGTGTTTAGTTTCACATCAAAGTCAGCATTGGAGGATCCTAGACAAGAGAAGATCTTATTAAACGCGCTCCATTAATCTCGGCTTTGTACTTGCTGGCGCTTTTTGGCCATGTATTTGTGGCTCAGAGACGCAGCACAATCTCCAGGAACGAACTAATCATTGTTCTTGTCCTTTTTCCTTTTCCGGTGTCCATACTCCATAGTCCCCCCGGTTTACGTTTCTGTCACCACGTTGGCGACTTTCAATGAATTTGCTGTACTGCTTTAGTACTGCCTTCTCTTCTTGGCTTTTTTTTTCTCTCTCTTCATTAGATTTAACAGCTTGTTGATTTGATAAGTGTGGTAATTTGTGTTCTTAGTTAGCTACCTGTCTCTCACTCACAACAGCAGCAGAGGAAGATACTTTGCCTCATAATTTTGTCAATAATCTGTAATTTTAGTTCACATCCTAGCAGGCTGCCTTCTGGCTTTAAGCCATAAATTCTAAGAATTCCAATCAAATCTTGCTATGTTCATTGTTAGTGCAGTAAACAATTAATTACCCCTCCCATATTTATACTTCAGTATTTTCATTTGAGCTCTAGTAACTTTTAAATCGCCAGATTCGCTTCTTGTCCTCCACACCCTATTGGTGCTTATCTCAGTACTAAATGATGGCGTCTTTTCGCTGCTCTTTTGGTCCTAAGATGCATATGACTAGGCCACATCAACCAATTGTGAGTGTACATTTGCAACAAATGCAGGACCATTAGCTCATCAAAAGGGCACGCCAACTGCTGCTTTTGCTTTTGGGCTTAGTTTTAGTTGGGTTCATATGTCTCTTTGTCGGTGACGGGGGCAACTAGATTGGTAGGACAAATCTGAAACTTTCATGGCTTCCTTGACAGTTTGTTCAGAAATCAGGGTTTGTTTGGTGAGAAACCTTAGGGGGGGATTGGGGCATAACTCAGATTAAGAACATTGTCATGTAACATCATGTGAGGGGTGGTATCAGTTTGGTAGGCTACAAAAATACTTGTCATATCCTATCCTATCATGATAGATCCGTTTGTTTATAATAAGCATTAAGCTAGAGTATTTAAGGTAGCATATTCCCATGCTTTGTGTATCAGTGTCACTAGCCCTGCAGCGGCTTTTGTTCTGGGATGTTGGGGCAACTTGAACTGTGGTCTAAAATTGCCAGTTCAGTCATCCTCCGATTAGCTCAGCTCACCTTCTTGTTATTTTTTAATCTATCATGCACATAAACAATTTTTATCTTGTAATGCATATACTGGTGTCTTTGCATCAATTATTTACAGAACATGTGATTATCTTCTTTCTATTGGTGTTTCGATGTTCTTTGCTTCTTGAGGGTACTCTCTAATCATCCGTGGGAATGTGGCTGTTTTGTTGTGCAGATGAGGCGTCGTGTGGATCACCAAGATGGATAGGGAAAGGCCTATCTTGTGTATGCATCAAGCGAAAAGGGGCATACGAGCGAATATGCATGAACCTTACACCGGTGCAGGTCGGCTAGCTAAATCTCAGAATTATGCTCCAAAAAAAAATGGCAATGGCTCATGTCAGTGTGAACATCATGCACTTCTCTTTTTCTGTTTGTAGAATAGGCTGTGATTTACGAACCAAGTTAATCAATGCGTAGGTCAGCTCTTTGGGTGAAGATAACCACAAATAATTGCATATAGAACAGAAAAGGATTTCTTTAAGCTTTTTGCGTTAAGTTGTTAGTGTCCTCTCTTCATGTGAAAGGAGCTTTAGGTGGTCCAGTCTGTGATTTTAATGCACAATCAAACTCCATAGGACAGGCATTGTCCAGTTCAGAGCTTTCTTTCTAAGATTTTTTTGTCTTTGAATGTGTCAACTTGAACCTGTACTTAGCTGAATAAGAATGAAATCACATATATATCAATTGGACGGTTATTTACAGGAAGAGAGGCTTCAGAGGTTGAGGCATCGCATGAAGGTTTATTTTGATTCATCTAGACGAGATCATCAGGTAAATTTCAGCGATGCACTTGTGCCCATCTAATGCACGTCACACTGAATTTCATAAAGTAGTTTCTCCATGTAGAAGCCTTGGACACTTGTCTCGGCACCACTAATCTTGGAGAACGTCCTGTAATGTAACTTGTGAATATCACACAGCAGTGCAGTCTGAATTGTCTCGCTTAAACTGTAAAATGTCTAGTTCTGCAGAATAGATACAAATAAGCTTCCAAACATATTGCTTGATGATCGCTCACTTTCATATTTTAGGAATGTATGACTACATGTTTGATTTGGAAACAATGTTACTGCTAGAGTTTGACTTCATTACTAGTTTGAGATGCACTTAAAGCTTGCATTTTGATTATATTTGTGTATAACAATTGACAAATGGCTAATGTCTGAAATTGACAAATGGCTAATGTCTGCTATTGATGGTAATTTTGATTACGAGTACTGAGTTCTGCAGTAGCATCTATACCTGGATAGTTATATTTTTACGTAGTCAGTCTATTATCTCCGAAATCCTGATGAGTAGCAATTTATGATGACAGGAAGCCTTGAAAGCTCTTTGGCATGCAACATATCCTGATCAAGAACTGCAAGGCTTGGTTTCTGAACAGTGGAAGGACATGGGCTGGCAAGGAAGAGACCCATCAACCGACTTCAGGTAGACAATACTATTCCAAAGTCAAAACTAAAACTTGCCGGAGTAACTTGAAAAGTATTCAGCTTTGGTGTGAAACTATGTGGCATGGCAACATTTATTCCAGAGGCGCAGGATTCATCTCTCTAGAGAATCTTCTATTCTTCGCAAAGACTTTCTCTGTAAGCAATATATAACTATGGCTTTAGTTATCTTCATCTGTTCTCTGGATGAATAATGACCATCTTCATGGATTATCTCTGCAGGCCTCGTTTCAGAGATTACTGAAGAAACAGTGCGGTAATCGAGCCACTTGGGAGTACCCATTTGCAGTTGCCGGTGTAAATATCACATTTATGATCATGCAGATGCTGGATCTTCAGTCCAGTAAGCACTGAGCCGAACTTGCCAAACTGTTCAGAATCTACACTTTAATTTTACTAATTAGTCAGTAATATTGACTGCAGCTAAGCCAAGAACGTTTGTCCGAGCTGTTTTCATCCAAATGCTCTCAGGTAGGACCACAGTGAAGTAAACTCTTTTTGTCTCCATCATTCAAATGAATCATCAGTTCCAAATACATTGTCTTTGATATCTTCTTTTTCCAGAGGATGAATGGGCGTTTGATCTGCTCTACTGTATCGCCTTCGTTGTGATGGACAAGCAGTGGCTAGAGAAGAACGCCTCCTACATGGACTTCAATGTAATGCTCTCCCTGTGTGCACCTCACCCTTCATCTGCAACATGTCAGCTCGCATGTTTCAACCGATTGTGCTGTCATTTTTCAGGATATACTAAAGTCCACGCGAACGCAGCTGGAGAGGGAGCTTCTGCTGGACGATGTGATGCGGATCGAAGACATGCCGTCATACAGCCTGCTTTGCTAATGGCCATGCGTGCTGAAGATCATGATCTGAGCCCATGGTTTGAGTGTATAGCCCCCCTCACTTAGGAGGAAATTTTTCGTGACATGTTGCTGTTATGCTGAATTTGGCCCTCTCTGTAAACAACTGATCCGTGTATCGGCATAATGAATCAGCCAATCAGAATTGCTAGCACCTGATGTCAAAGTTGTTGATGATGTCCTGCCAATTTATGCCTCATGCGTCTTCACTCCTTGCTGTCAGCCATTGCTGCCAATGGTGCTCGAGCCGGGGATCTTCGAGCCCTTGATCGCCTTCCTCAGCCTGTCCACGTCCTGCCACCTCCCGGCCTCCGCGTACATGTTGGAGAGCACCACGTACCCACCATGGTTGGTTGGGTCCAGTTTCAGCATCTCTTGCACAGCCCGCTCCGCGACATCGATGGCGCTGATGTCGCCCTGGTTCTTGCAGGCAGTCAGCAGCGCTCCCCATATGACGTTGTCTGGCTCACACGCCATTCCCCGGATCATCTCCTCCGCTTCCGCGAGTAGCCCGGACCGGCCGAGGAGGTCGACCATGCAACCGTAGTGCTGGATGCACGGCGTCACCCCGAAATCCTTCTCCATGGACGCGAACACTCTGCGGGCCTCGTCCAGCAGCCCCGCACGGCAGTAGGCCGAGAGAACCCCGACGAGTGTGGTGGCGTTTGGCGGCACGCCCTCCCGGCGCATACGCTGGAACACCGCCAATGCGCGGTCACCACACCCGTGGTGAGCCAGCCCCGAGATCAGCGCGCTCCACGTTGCCGTGAGCCGCTCCGGCATCTTTTCGAACACCGCCACCGCCTCCTTGATCGCTCCGTTCTTCACGTACATGTCGACCAGCGCCGTGCCGAGGATCGCCTCCACGGGCGCCATCATCCCCCTCTCCTCCATGAGGTCGTGCACGCGCCGCCCCATCTCGAGTCCGGCCGACCCCGACCGCGCGCACGCCGACAGCACGGACGCCAGCGCCGCGTCGCGCAGCTCAAACCCCTCGTGGACCATCTCCACGAACGCCCCCATCGCGTTCTCATAGCAGCCATTTTGCGCGTACCCGGAGACCATGGTGGTGTACACCATCGAACCCCTCTCGGGCAACTCGTCGAACACCTTCCGCGCGACGCGGGCGAGGCCCCCCACGGAGTAGACCCGTACGAGGCCGTTGGCCACATGCCCGTCGAGCTGGAGCCCGTGCTTGAAGGCGAGCGCGTGGACCTGCTCGGAGACGCGGAGCGGGAGGCGGGCGGAGGCCTTGAGCAGGAAGGTTAGGGTGTGCCTGCCGGGTGAGAAGGAGACACCGTGGCGGATGAGGGAGAAGAAGGGGAAGGCAGAGGAGGGGTCGGGGGAGGAGGCGAGCGCGCGGAGGGAGGTGTTGTGCATGAAGGAGTTGGGGGCGAAGGGGAGGGAGGAGAGGAGGCGGAGGACGGCGTCGGGATGGGAGAGCGCGGCGTAGGCGGCGACGAGGCGGGAGGCCGCGAAGGCGTCGGAGGCGAGGCGTCCCGAGACGAGCATGGCGGCGTGGACGGGCGCGAGCGCGCGGAGGCTGCCGCAGCGGTCGGCGAGGAGTGAGAGGTTGGGCCGGCGCAGGCCGGCGAGCGGCGGCGCGGGCATTCTCGCGCGCTCGAGTCGACTCTGTCGCCCTGACCGTGAAATGCTTCAAAAACTAGTGTTCGCGGAGCCATGCACAGATGCACTTGCAACTGCAGCAGTTTCTGTGTTGTAGCCTGGTTTAGGCGGGTGCCTTGCCCGGAACCGATAAGTCTGCTACTGGCCTGTTCATGGGTTGAACCTCTCGGGTTAGAGCAAATAATAAATGGGTCGGGTAGTTCCAGTTTAGGTGACTTTAAATAGGTTAATGGATATTAATAACAGTAGGTCCGATGGTTCACTAGTTCTCTGCGCCAGCGATGAAAAACAGAGCTGATGGGAGGCGCAGACATGATAAATGGAATGTCCTCGGCAAGATGAAGACAGTGGCACATATGGTTCGGCTAACGGCGAGCTTAGTCGACGGCAGCAGCGGCGACAAGGGGATGATGATGCTTCAGCGATGGGATGATGAACATTATATACAACATGGCATATGATAGCTAATGGTGTGGTCCTTGCCAATGGAGACCAAGAGAAGTTCGTGTAGTTGCCGCAAGATGACCAAATCAGCGACCGCAATCGGCGAGCTTGATCTCGTTAATCGTCGCTCAAAAATCAAATCAAACTAAAGAAAAAGTATATGGGATCTAGGAACACATAGTGACATGATCGGATTTGACGTAGATCACCGGCAAAATGGGAGATGTGAGAGGAAGGCCAGTGGCTACACAGCTCGAGCTCGGCCGGTGTCAGAGCAGATGAAATGGGGAAGGGCTAACACCACACAGGCGCTCTGCTGCCTAGCTAAGGGGAAGATTGATGAGGTGAAGGGAAGGCCACTGGCTAGATGCTGCCCGGCGGCGTGAGTCGAAGAATGCCCGTGCTCGGTCGATGCTAAGGTTGGCTGATACTCACTCGATTCGGGACGCAAGCAACGTAGGCGGTCCAGTTTGGGTTGGTTCTAACCATACCCACCTGATTGATTAGATAGACAAATGGGTTATCTTGTCAACCCGGCCCAACTCGGCCCTTGATTTTTCATACGGGTTTAGCCAGGTCGGGTGGGATTGGTTGGGTGGGCTTATCAACCCATGAACAGGCCTATGTACTACTGTAGCAGTTTATATAACCTAACAATATGTATTTATATACCTATTTTCGTAAGATACATAATTTATTTATTCAATTTATAACATAAATTTTCAATTTTAGACATTTTTTCTAAATTTTTGAATTACTTTTTACCAAAATTGGTTGCCCTGTTGGTAACTGAGCCGACTTGGTTCGGCTTGGTTGTCTCATGAATCGGGTTTGTGTGACATCGTCAAAATTTTGGATTCAAAGTTCAATTAAAAAGCAAAACCAAATTTGAATTTCTAATTTCAAACTCAAATTCCAGCAAATTCCCATTTTTTCCCTTTTTTCGTTTTCCTTCTCTAGCTTTTCCTTAGCCCTAGCCTAGTCCTAGTTGTGCGTTCTCCTGATCGAGCTAGCCCTTCCTATCATCTCTCTTTCTCTCTCTCTTCCTACCTCTAGTTCCTCCGACATCATTTATCCCTAAACCCTAAAAGCCCAATCCCACTCAAATTCGAGTCTATCTCGAATCAGTTTATACCTAAACCGATTGCCCTCTATCTCTGATGTTGTTGCCATCTCTATCCCCTTCGTCCTAAATTGGCCACACTCTCCTAGCCACACCATATATAAACCTACGGCCCCTTTCCCTCGAAATCACACCAATCCTGGAGCCGAAGCAAGGAAGACCTATATGTGATGCCGTCATCACCATAGATAGTAGCCGACGCAGACGAGGTAGCCACCATCGCATCCTCTCCCTTGCCTCCCTTTTGTCCTCTGCCTCCCATGCTGCTGAGCATTGTTGCCGTCATCTCCCACCACCACCATTGCTATCATTCCTGAGTGCTGTCTCTACTAGAGCTCTCTACCACCATAGACCCAAGCGTTGTCGCCAGAGCTTGCCACCAGGGTGACCCCGACCCTGAGCCAGCCCCTACCCCTTCCCTTGCCCTCCCTTTCTCTTTGTTTCTCCTTCCCTCTCTCTTGCCAGCCGACCCAACCCTTTAACCCAAAACGAATTGGGCTACACAGTGTTGACCCAAGATGAACAGTGCACTTTTCTAATTTTTTTTAAATGAACAGTTCCACTTCATTTTTTGTATCTCAAGATCCATAGATCCAAATATCTCCCAATAAATTCTATAATTCTTATTTTATTATAATCTACTCCCTGTATTTTTCTTGGATTTTTTCTGAATTGTCGTTTATTTATTGTGCCTTAATTTGCATGTAAACATTGTTGCTGATGACACCAGAGATAAGATGGCCATCGATTTCAAGGGAGAAGCTTGGTACTAGGACTAAGGTAAGCTAGTTACATATTGATCCCAGTTTTTCATAGAAGTTCTCTAGATCTTAAATCTGCATTGCTATTTAATATCATTGTTTACATGTTTTAACAAATAGTTATTGCCTATGTTGTGTTAGACATCTATGAGCATGTTACCAATCTTTTGTTGCCTAGTATGATTTAATTCTTATACAGTCAATCCTTGTGTTTTACTTATGTTAGAGATGCTTAGTTTTGCCACGTTGGATATTGTTACATGATGGAATTGGTTCAAAAGATTGGTAGAGAGAATCTACTTTCTACCCTGCTGTTTTGGTAAACTTAATCAAATTAAATGAATGTGGCGTGAGTACACACGAGGTGGTGGCTATATGGTTCAGTGGTGACTACCTCGTCAACATAAGGACCGAGCATAGTGCATGATCTAGCTAAGTACAACCGTACAACCATGGACGCTAATAATGGCAAAGCCTTAGCCTACTAAATTGCAAAATCTTGTTTTGGGTCTGTTTTGGTGGTATGGCTGTGCTTGATCAGCACCGAATAACCATCTAGCACATGAGGAGACCTTTGACTTGGTGATGAAGCTGCTAAGGTGAAACCTTAGTGAGGCATTCTCAAGACTATATGTACATCGGTAATGACTTTGTAAGTTCAAGGTAGCCCTTATGTGATTTTGGTAAATAATGACAAACACTAAGGGATGTCAAATATTGTTTTATAACAAGCATTTATTAATTAATCCTTTTGAGACTAATATGTCTTATTTGATGCTATCTCTTTAGTCTCTATTTAGATATAAAGAATTGTTCATCCAAGCAAGGTGTGCAATGTAAATTTATTGAATGCTTGATTTAGTGCTTGATTAAGACTAACAATTTAATTAATGAAAGATTCAAATAAAGGTATCCTATTTGCTCTTATGTACATATTGATGTGAATTGTAATTTGCTACTTATGCTACATGAGCTAACTTCACTCAAGTTACTCATTATCTTTCTACATATTTCATTCTCTTGTATATTTTCATATGCACCTATTAAGTGGAGTTTACTGTTTGTAATGTGTTTTTGAGGACATAGTTATCGAGTTGCTTTCGGCTAGACCGCCATGGTCTAGGCCCGCAGGACTGCTGCCTAAACCGTGTGGCAGTAGCACTTAGGGCGGGCTACCGGAGCTATGCAGCCAGACCTCGCTGGTTTGGGCGGCCGGACCGCCACCCAGATCGGGGTAAGTCAGCCCGGTCCGGCCGTGTAACCTTGTGATAGCTGTTTGAATTTATATTTTTTAAGGTCTTCCTAAGCTCGGATGGAAAACGTTTACACATGAAAGTTGTAGAGACTTTCAAGACGCATCTTTTTCACATTATGAAGTTTTTCATTTGAGCTATATATGATTTATTTAAATTAATTGGTGTGATGTTGTGTTGTGAAAGAAGCTGAAAATTGCACTGTCATGTTGGGTTGTTAGGTTTCTTTAAGCTCCTGTTTAGCATTGTGTTAATTGTTGATTCATTGATACTTTGTAGTAGCATAGGCAATTTCTAGACTAATGAGGATCAAGATGAAATCAACATGACTTGAATCGATAGCTATATGAATTGGATTATAATATGAACATATTTTGCAATGTTGCTATCTTGTGCATTGTGATCTAGTGTTCTATTCATAAGATGCACTCATTTGCGGTCTTATTCTATAACAAGTATTTCTCATGCATGATAATCTTTATTTTGAAAGACTTGTAGTGCTTAAATGGTAAAGCCTGTTAAACTTACCCATCTTCTATTAGGCTTTTGGGACTAATAACTTTTATGAGTGATATGAAGAGAATTAGATCCCATGAAGGTGAATGACGACTAAGTAACATCAAGGGATGACGGCCAAGTAAAGGTCAACAAGATGAAAGTCGCCAAAGGTTGATAATTAAGTCGGAATTGATAGGACGAGAGGATCATTGGGTGGATGGTCAAGTCAAGGTCGATGGGATGAAGGAGTTCTTAAGGATTGGTGATAGTCAAGATTGATTAAACGAAGGCATTATCATGTATAGAACGTCATAAAAAAAAGGACGCGCCATGTGAAGGTATAGCTAGTAAAGTGCTAAAAAATTTTCCTAGCATTTTATCGGTCTTGGTGTTGGTTGAAAGACCGGATTGGTAGAACAGACCGCCATACTATTAAGAGGGGATGGACAGATTTTTGATCATCTTGGATTTCTCTCCACCAAGTTGCACACTCCTAAAAACCTTTAGTTGGTCCCATGTGAGTGTTGTCGTGGCATTGTGTAGCCGGACTGTGCTTATGCAGCCGAACCTCGATCAAAAAAGGAATATTTTAACAGAGTAATTATTGATTGGGTGTTATCTAAGAAACTAAGTGATTAGCATTTTTAGTTTTAAATATAACATGCATTTTGTAAATTTCTAGAAATTGAGTTCTAAAATCATAGGGGCACAAGGTTCAGCACTTCTCTTGATCAGCAAAGTCTTGGGGATCCTCCGGAGGATTGGCCGCGAAACTATCGTCGTTAGAACTTAATAACAAAATAACCAAAATAAATACACAATGCCAAAAATTAAATATGGAATGGTATGTATGCAAATGGATATTCATAAATATGATGGTGGTATTTAAAATTGAAATTTGGGTAAATTCTATTTTACTTCTTTTTATAAATTTTTGCAAATCCCATTCCACATGGAATTTAACTAATATACATATGTAGCAAAAAATATTTCTTTTAATTGAGGAATGTAGAAAATAAATAATTTCCTAAAATAAATGTTTATTTAATTCTACTTAACAATTTCAGAAATTATTAATTTATTTTCATTTATCATAATTAATTTAAGGTTAATTATTACATGTTTTTGCATTTTTAAAATAATCTATGCATTAATATGCATTTAAATTATTTAAATAATATTTTTAAATTAAAGTTCACATTTTATGAGTTTTAGAAATTTATTTCACTAGTTTTGGATTTATATTTTTAAGGATATGAATTTTACTAATTCTGATTTTAAATTTAATGGAAAAAGGAAGAAGGGGCGGGTGGGCGATGGCGGCTTCGGCCATTAGGAGAGCGGCTTTGGAGTGCGTGGCAGTGGCGGCTCTCCAGCATCTTGGGGCGTGGGCGGCGTGCGTGGGCCCACGCCAGTCTTGACTTTGGTGCGGTGGTCTTCAAGACGTGGTGGCTCGGCGGCGAATCCGGCGATGGCGGTGGCCTCGGCGAGAAGAGAGAGGGAAAGGGAAGACGGGAGGAGGGGAAGCTCAGGGTGGAGTTGGCCGGCCAAGGGGGCGATGGCAGCGAGCTTGGCGGCGGCTGAGGCGGAAGAGGGCGGTGGCGTGTCACGGACCGGCCGATTGGCGGCGGGAGGAGGGAAGCGGCGGGGCCAGTGAGGGAGAGGGAGGCGCGGGGAGGCTCGTGGAGGCGACGACAGGGAGCAGAGTTGGCCGAGGGGATGCGACTGCATGGCCGAGGTGGCGCGGAGGGAGGCGCCGGCGGCGGCCGGTTCCGGAGGAGGAGCGACAGTGGTGGCGGAAGAGTTGCTAGAAATTTGGGGGTCTTTGGGGAGGCAAGGGAGGAGGCCTTACAGGCGGCGGCCTCGATAAGCGTCTTTGGGAGAGCGGCTCGGCGATGGCGAGGCGCTCTCCAAGAACGATGATGGCGGCGGCGAAAACTGAGGAGGTGAGAGGAGAAGGGTGGCGGCAGGAATCGTCCAGGGAGGGCGTGTACTAGCGGGTAGAGTGAGAGGCAGTGAGGGAGGAGAGATCGAGAGAGGAGGGAACGGGGCAGGATTAGGGGGGGCAAAAGGGAAATGGCCATTTTGGGAAAAATCCCAAAAAGGAAAAAGTGCTGGAAGGGGAATTTCCTAATTAGGGAAATAGAATGATAAATGGGACCCATATGTCATGGGGTATGAGAAGAGGGATTAGGGCTAGGGCCTATTTTAAAAATTAGATTTTTGCTAAACCTACTTTATTTAATTTGTTACCAAACTTTATTTAATTTATTTTTAAATTGGGTAATTGCCTAACTTATAATGAACTTATTAATCTACAAATTGCTAAAATGGATTCCTAGTAATTAAAAATTTTGAATTTAAATATTTTAAAAGCTAAACCCCTAATTAGGTTTTTAGGAAGTTAAAATATAGTAGCATACATATTTTCAAAAATGGTTTTTGATTTTGATGATTTTTCATGTTGCCCCTACTCTACATGCCATGATTATGTTCTTCTTTTTAAAATTTGGAAAATGGGGATGTTACAAACCTCTCCCCATTAAACGGAATCTTGATCTCGAGATTCGGAAGAGCTCAGAAAAAGGCTGGGGAATTCCGCCCGAAGGTCCTGTTCGCGTTCCCAAATTGCTTCCTCTCCGGAGTGGTTGCTCCACTGAACCTTGCAGAGCTTGATCACCTTGCTCCCGGTCTAACGAGCGGCTTCGTCCAGAATTTGAACTGGGTACTCCTTGTAGGTCAGATTTTCTTGCAGGTCTAACTGTTCCAACGGCATCTGTTCCTCTAGAACTCGCAGACATTCTTTTAGTTGGGACACGTGGAACACATCGTGCACAGCTGATAACTAGGGTGGCAACTCAAGCTGATAGGCCACTTCACCTCTTCTGGCCAAAATCTTGAAAGGTCCAATGCACCTCGGTGCGAGTTTTCTGCTGACTCAAAAACGTCAAACTCCCTTCATCAGTGACACCTTCAGGTAAACAAAATCTCCTTCAGCAAAGATGAGTTCCCTTCGCCGATTATTTGCATAGCTCTTTTGCCGACTTTGAGCAGTTCTCGGTCGTTGTTGGATAACTCGGACTTGTTCATTGGCTTCCTTGAGTAGGTCAGGTCCAAAAATCATTCTTTCTCCAGTTTCTTTCCAGTAGAGGGGGGTTCTGCACTTCCTACCGTATAGTGCCTCAAACGGGGACATCTGTAAGCTTAATTGATAACTGTTGTTGTATGAGAACTCTGCATATGGCAAATGTTTATCCCAATTCTTAGATCTTGCTAGAGCACAAGCTCGAAGCATGTCCTCTAGAATTTGGTTAACTCGTTCTGTCTGACCTTCAGTCTGTGGATGGAATGCTGTACTGAAATTGAGATTGGTTCCTAGCAATCCATGCAGCTTCTGCCAGAACTTAGATGTGAACTGAGTTCCTTTGTCAGAGACGAACTTCTTAGGAACTCCATGCGGACAAACAATCTCGGCCAAATATAGCTCTGCTGGCTTATTTCCATTGTAAGTTGTCTTCACAGGGATGAAGTGAACAGACTTGGTGAGCCGATCCACAATGACCCAAATGGAATCATGACCGGACTGGGTTCTGGGTAGGCCGGTGATGAAATCCATTCCGATATCTTCCCACTTCCACTCAGGAACCTTCAACGACTGAAGCAATCCTGCAGGTCTTTGATGTTTCGCTTTGATCCACTGACAGGTATCGCACAAGGCGACGAACTCGGCGACGTCATGCTTCATGCCAGTCCACCAATAGGATGTCCGAAGATCCAAGCACATCTTTGTACTGCCTGGGTGAATTGACAACGCTGAGTCATGAGCTTCTTTTAAAATTAGCTCCTTGATTTCTTTCTTGTTCGGTACAAAAATTCTCTTTTCGAACCAGAGGATGTCGCTCTCGTCCACTAGGAATCCTAGGGCTTTTCCTGCCTTGATCCTTTCCTTGATTTCTGCCACTTCTGTATCATCCTTTTGAGTTTCCCGGATCTGATTCTCCAAGGTCGGCTAAAGTTCCAGCATATGAACACAGCCTTGTTCCACTGATTCCAAATTTAACTTTCTAAATTCTTCATACAGTGTAGGTTGACCTGCTTGAATCATGAGGTTATTGCAGTAGTTTTTTCTGCTTAAGGCATCAGCTACTACATTGGCCTTTCCGGGGTGATAGTGGATGCCTAAGTCATAATCTTTTATCAGTTCTAACCATCTTCTTTGCCTCATGTTCAAATCTGGCTGTGTGAAGATGTACTTCAAACTCTTATGGACCGTATATATCTTTGTTCTGTTGCTGACCAAGTAGTGTCTCCAAATCTTGAGGGCATGAACCACAGCAGCCAATTCCAAGTCGTGAGTTGGGTAGTTCACTTCATGAGGCTTCAACTGTCTTGATGCATAGGCTGTAACCTTTCCTTCTTACATCAACACACATCCAAGTCCTAACTTGGAAGTATCGCAATAAACTTCAAAATCCTTGCGAATGTCCGGTAGGGTGAGGACTGGGGCTAATGTTAAAAGCTTCTTTAGCTCTTGGAAACTTTCCTCACAAGCCTTGTGTGAGGCTTGTCTTTTGCCACCACTTGATCTGGAATTTTCCTAGGATTTTTAGTGCAATTAAGCATATTTATGCTTATGTGAATATGACTATATGGGTGTGTGTGTATATATATACATATACATATACATATATATATATATATGTGTGTGTGTGTGTTTGTGTGTAAATGTTTATGTGTGAGTGAATATATTCACTTTCTAAGATTTATTAGAATTCACATTCCAATCCTTTCCTATATTACTATAATTTATAAAATTCCTAAGCAGGACCCAGTATATAGTTTTTAATAATTTATTCAAGTAAATTGCCAAATTCAAATGGCTTTTAAAAATCTTGAAACGGTGTTGTCACATAGAGATTTAACGGAAATCGTCATAACCTTACGCAACATCGCAAAAGTGTTTTCAAAATACTAATACAACTTTGGGTTATTACACCTTGGTCCATTCAAACTTCTTGTCCTTTTTCAGGAGCTGGGTGAGTGGTCTGGCAACTCTGGAGAAGTCCTCAATGAACATTCTGTAATACCCTGCCATTCCAAGGAAACTGCGGACCTTGGACACTGTCGTTTGAGGCGTCCAATCCAAAACATCCTTCACTTTGCTTGGGTCGACAGCGACACCCTTGGCTGATATGACGTGGCCCAAAAACGTCACTTCTTTTAGCCAGAATTCACACTTACTGAACTTGGCATACAGTTGGTGCTCTCTGAGCATCTCCAACATTAACCTCAAATGCTCAGCATACTCTTCTTCATTCCTGGAGTAGATGAGGATGTCATCAATAAACACGACCACAAACTTGTCCAAGTATTTTATGAATATTTTGTTCATCAAATTCATGAAATAGGCAGGTGCATTGGTTAATCCAAAGAACATAACTGTATACTCGTACAACCCATACCGAGTAGTGAAAGCAGTCTTAGGGATGTTCTCTTTTCTGATTTTGATCTGATGATAGTCGGACCTCAAATCAATCTTGGAGAAGACACAGGCTCCTTTAAGCTAATCAAACAAGTCATCGATCCTGGGCAAAGGATACTTGTTCTTGATCGTAACTTCATTCAGGGACCTGCAATCCACGCACATCCTTAGGGTCTTGTCCTTCTTCTTGACAAAAATTGCTGGGGCTCCCCAAGGTGATGTACTGGGACGAATGAAACCATTGCCTTCTAATTCTTCAAGTTGTTTCTTGAGTTCTGCTAAAATATTTGCAGACAACCGGTGCGGCCTTTGAGCTATTGGGGGCAGTCCCAGGTGCCAACTCAATGATAAACTCAATGTCACGGTCTGGTGGCATACCGGGCAGGTCATCTGGAAATACATCTGGAAACTCTCTGACCATGGAGACTGAGTCCAAGGTTATTCCTTCTAACTGGTTCAGGGTATTGACAGCTCTTGTAGCAAGATTAGAGGAGAATTCTACTCGGACTCCATCACTATTGACAAGAGAAATAGTACGACTGGCACAGTCAATCTGGCCATTGTACTTAGTTAACCAGTCCATGCCTAGGATAACTTCTATCCCTTGAGAGTCAAGCAAGATAAGGGTTGCAAGGAACTTGACTCCATTAACTTCTATGTCTAACTTAGGACACATTTTATCGGTCCTCGTAGACTTTCCCGATGATTGAACAATCAGAGGGTGCTTTAAGCTCATTATGTCCCAATTATTTGATTCCACAAAACCTTTTGATATGAAAGAATGCGATGCACTGGAATCAAATAAAACTGTAGCTAGAACTGAATTCACTAGGAACTTACCAAGGACCACATCTGGTGCATTCTGCGCTTTTTCCGTAGTGATATGATTGACTTGACCTCTCCCGGCAACTTGAGGTGCCCTGGGAGGTTGAGGTACTCCACGGTCTCTTCTAGCAGCTGGTGCATGAACAGTTGTTCCGGTGTTGAGAGGAGCGGAAGGCACTTGGCGCTTCTAGGGACACTTGGAAGCAAAATGACCCCATTGGAGGCAGTTGAAACACTGAACTCCTGTAGTAGTGTTGTTCTGAGGAGCCTAGGGAGCTGGAGCTTAGTGAGGGCTCTGGGTCATCTGACGGGGCTGATTTGTCGGTATCCTTTGACCTTGTTGGAACTATGGCATTGGGGGCCTGTTAGGTGGAAATTGGGAGAAGCGAGGCCTTGAGCTGCTAGAACCTCGGTGTTGCTGTTGCACCATCTTCCTCTTGTGCTTCTCCATGCGCTGCCGCTCAATATCTTCCAGGACCAAGGCCTTATTGACCATATCCTAGAAAGTGGCATAGTCGTTGGAAGCAATAAGAGCCTTGATGTCGGGATTCATTCCTTCCATAAATTTCCATATCTTGTCAGATTCTGAAGCTACTTCTGTGGTGGCATAGCGGGCATGGTGGTTGAATTTGTTCAAATATTCAGTGACCGACATGTTGCCCTGCTGGAGACGGTGAAATTCGCGCCTCTTCATCTCCATTATGCCCTTGGGAACAAATGAAGCGGTGAAGGCTTTAGAGAAGTCTTCCCAAGTGAGAGCTTCGACATCCGGGTGAGAAGCTCGAAAGTTTTCCCACCATATGGCAGCATCGTCCTGGAGTTGATGACCGGTAAAGTTGACACTCTCCTGGTCAGTGCACTGGACCATGTCTAACTTTCGCCTCATTTCTCGAAGCCAATCCTTAGCAACCAGGGGTTCCACAGCTCTGGTGAATACTGATGGTCTTGTTCTCATGAAGTCATCAAACTTAGACTGGTGTTGGTTCTGTGGGGGCTGAGCTTGAGCAGGAGCAGCAAGGTTATTGAGATTATTAACAATGGCTTGGAAAGCTTGGAGGTGCATTGCCAATATTTGGTCAAACTATGGAGGATGAGGTGGTGGGGGTGGCAGATTGACATTGGCCTGATCGTCAGCAGCTAGTTGATTTTGGGGCTGACCAATAGGAGGAGGCTGACCCTGAGGTTCATCCACTACTAACTCTCAGCCTCTTCCGTGACCGGCAGCAGCTCCATTCCGGATCTGACAGCAATGTTGAAAACGAGATGAGAAAGGGAAAAACCAGGGAGGAAGCTAACAGGGGAGATCATAACATCCACAACACACCAGTACAAACAAAATACCGGAAGAACTCAGAAAGACACGCAAGTGACAGTTGCATGACCAAGTCAGTGCTCACTATCTCAAAATCCAGCCGGAAAATTCAATGTCGTCTAATACGGTTACAGGTTACGGGACTCCTATAGGCCTAAGTGCAAATCTTGCTTTCTTGAGGTCATCCGACTCCGTCATGCTTCTTGCACCTTAAATGCTTCTCGCGAGCTTGTTCCAGTCGGCGACGACTTGTAGCTTCAGGCATCCTATTAAGAGCAGTGGTGTCACTAAAAATTTTGAATCAGGGGAGATTTTAGAAACGACCTTTTTGCTTTGAAAGACAAATCATTTAGAAGGTGATAAGAGAGGAAAAGGTAAGACCAGATAGAAGTGAAAATTTTAGGCAAGAAAAGACAAAAGAGGATAAGTTTCAAAAACTGTCGAAAGTAAATTTATTAATTAAATAGGTCCTTAGTGCTATACCATTTTACCTAGATTGTGGCCTACAGCCTAGGCTCTGATACCAACCCTGTCGGGACCCCCCTGGTAGAGGCGGATCCCACCTATGCTTTGCCAGTACTAGTCTCTGGATCAGTAGCTAGTACACACAGATACCGAATTTGGATCACAACCATGACGATTAATTTACATAAATTTACATCAGAGTGTGCCTAGCGGCGGGGTTACAAAAGAGGAAGTCTTTATATTACAACTGAAACTCCGAAAGAAATAAACCGATATAAGTCCCCACAGGCAGAGCTGGAGGAGCGCAATCCTAGGCGTCGAAGTAATCTTTGTCTTAGGTTTCGGCGGCGAAATCTTCATCATGATACATCTCCTCCTCAGGGTTCCACTTTTATTCGCATCCTGCTCGTTGGAATGAACAACCCCGCATAAAAAGCGATGGTGAGTATACTTTATACTCAACAAGCAAGGCTGACTAGTATGCATCTAAGGTTTATCCAAGGAGAGGTAAGGGTCTTTTTGCATAAAGCCAATTTTGCAGATTTTCACCTAAGGTTTTATAAAATGATTTAAGACGTGTTAAGGAAGACAAATGTTTGAATCAGTTTCTTTGAAGTTCCGGCACCAACCGGTTTTTGTCCAACCTGGCTACTCACGGCTCCCACCATGCAAACACCCTCATCGCTCACAGCACCTACTGTGAGGAGAAAAACCAAAACGCACAACTGCAATCATGGTTTTCCTTTGAAACACCATTTTGAAAAAAAAATAGATAAGAAGTACCATGACGCAGCTCCCCGTCGTCCGTCCTTCACCGTGGACACGGCTATCATAATAGTTTTACATTCTGCAGATGTCGCACGCTTTACCCATGCGATGTGGTTTTTCCCGGGGGTGCACCCAAAGGAAAAATGATCACCACAAGGCCTTTCTCCGACCTCCTCCTAGTTAAGGCATTCCCGCTAAGGTTTCCACTGTGGTGCCCCTCTTGTGCCAATAAACAGCACCGACTATCTACTCCACCGACTGGAATGCCAAAGCTAGGAGGCCGAAGGATATTAAACCAGGGCCCGCACATACAGGCACGCATGGTCGCACTGTTGTACTTAGCTCGTCTACCTCAAGGAATCGGTCCTTAGAGACCAGGGTGGTTCCCACGCTGGGCCTAAGTCTCATGCTTGCTGCACCCACCTTGCATCCATCCACCCCGATCAGGTTTTGCAAAACATTTTTACTCGATATCACCCACTATCTCAACTATACCCATTTCCAAACATGACAACACCCACTGTCCTTTTTAAATCCACCATTTAAACAAGCATTTAATAATTGCAACTATCAAGAATAGGCAACAGTTCAGTACTAAGCATCTCTAAGCATTGTGCAAAACCTAATTCAAGGGTAATGTCCAGTAGTAGCAATTTTAATAACCTAGGATAGCAAAGAATATTTTAACAGAATAATTATTGATCGGGTGTTATCTAAGCAAGTAAGTGATTAGCATTTTTAGTTTTCAATATAACATGCATTTTGTAAATTTCTAGAAATTGAGTTTTAAAATCATAGGGGCACAAGGTTCAGCACTTGTCTTGATCAGCAAAGTCTTGGGGATCCTCCGGAGGATTGGCCGTGAAACTATCGTCGTTAGAACCAAATAACAAAATAACCAAACTAAATACACACTGCCAAAAATTAAATATGGAATGGTATATATGCAAATGGATATGCATAAATATGATGGTGGTATTTTAAATTGAAATTTTGGGAAATTCTATTTTACTTCTTTTTACAAATTTTTGGAAATCCTATTCCATATGGAATTTAACTAATTTACATATGTAGCAAAAATAATTCTTTTTAATTGGAAAATGTAGAAAATAAGCTAATTTCCTAAAATAAATGTTTATTTAATTCTACTTAACAATTTCAGAAATTATTAATTTATTTTCATTTATCATAATTAATTTAAGGTTAATTATTACATGTTTTTGCATTTGTAAAATTAAACTATGCATTAATATGCATTTAAATTATTTAAATAATATTTTTAAATTAAAGTTTACATTTTATGAGTTTTTAGAAATTTATTTCACTAGTTTTGGATTTATATTTTTAAGGATATAAATTTTACTAATTTACAGTTTTAAATTTAATTGGACAAAGGAAGAAGGGGCCAGGTGGGCTGATGGCCCGGCTCGGCCTAGTCGGGAGCGGTGGCCCAGGCGCGTGGCATGCTGGCGCGGCTCCAGTGCATGGGGCACGTGGCGGTCGTGGACCCGCCCACGGTGGTGCGTCTGACCCACGAGAGCACGGCCGATGCGTGGATGCAATTTACCGGACGGTTCCAAAGACACGCCGAGCACGGCCCGGCAAAGGTCTTTGCGTCGTGGCGGCCTAGATCTTGCGTGAAAAGGGCGGCCGATCGACGGGCCAGCCGTCGGCCGTTCGGCCCATGAAAAGCGGGGCCCGCTGTCAACAACGACGAGCGAGGGAAAAAAGTGGCGGCTCGGGCAACGGTGAATCCGGCGATGGCGGTGGCGCTCCGGCGAGGGAGAGAGAGGGAAAGGGAAGAGGGGAGGAGGGGAAGCTCAGGGTGGAGTTGGTTGGCCAAGGGGGCGACGGCGGCGAGCTCGGCGGCGGCCGATGCGGAAGAGGGCGGTGGCGTGTCGTCACCGGTGATTGATCATGGCGGGGAGGAGGAGGGCGGCGGGGCAAGAAGGGAGAGGGAGGCACGGAGAGGCTCGTGGAGGCGACAGCAGGAGCAGAGTTGGCCGAGGGGACGCAGAAGATGGCCGAGGTGGCGCGGAGGGCGCCTGGCGCCGGTCGGCTCGGCGGGGAGGCGGCGGCGGTGGGGAAGAGTTGATAAGGGGCTGCAGGTGCTAGAGAGGCAAGGGGAGGGAGGCCTTACCTGGCGATGGCCTCGATGGTGTGCTAGGGGAGGGCGGCTCCAGCGGCAGCGTGAGGCACACTCCGACGATGACGATGGCGGCGGGCAGCGAAAACGGAGCTGGGAGGTGAGAGGAGAAGGGTGGCGGCAAGAATCGTCCAGGGAGGGCGTGTACTAGCGGGTAGAGTGAGAGGAAATGAGGGAGGAGAGATCGAGAGAGGGGGGAATGAGGCAGGATTAGGGAGGGCAAAAGGGAAGGGCCACTTTGGGAAGGGCCATTTCGGGAAAAATCCCAAAAAGGGAAAAAGGGCATGAAGGGGAATTTCCTAATTAGGGAAATAGAATGGTAAATGGGACCCATATGTCATGGGGTATGAGAAGAGGGATTTTGGCTAGGTCCTATTTTAAAAATTAGATTGTTGCTAAACCTAATTTATTTAATTTGTTACCAAACTTTATTTAATTTGTTTTTAAATTTGGCAATTGCCTAACTTATAATGAACTTATTAATCTACAAATTGCTAAAATGTATTCCTAGTAATTAAACATTTTGAATTTAAATATTTTAAAAGCTAAACCCTTAATTAGGTTTTTAGGAAGTTAAAATATAGTAACATACACATTTTCAAAAATGGTTTTTGATTTTGATGATTTTTCATGATGCCCCTACTCTACATGCCATGATTATGTTCTTTTTAAAAAAAATTTGAAAATAGGGATGTTACACGGACCAGCATGGTCCGGCCACATAGGGCAGCATCTATGCCGCCGGACCGGCCCCATGACGCCAGACCAGCATGGTCCGACCGCATAGCAGTGATCCACCCGCATAAGGGCAGCATGTATGCTGCTGGACTAGGTCGGACCTGCTGGACTAGGTCGGTCCGACCGTGGTGCTGCGGTCTGACCGCTTGGTCTGGCCATGAAGAAGTTGTGCCACCGGACCGGTCCGGCTAACCACGTTTGCAGCTCATGCTTTTTAAGGCCTCCTGTAATGTAATTTTTTGGGTGTGACTCCCATTTGCAAATTTTCTGAGTCTCCTAGGGTTTGAGTTGACTAGTGAGCTAAGAGGAGTGCTCTTGTAGACCCTAATCCTAAATATCTATTTCTCCTTGTGAGTGTGCTTCAAGGTTTGGATTAATCTGGAGTGACCGATTCATCTCGGTATTATTACTCTTGGTGCTTGCTAGCACCAAGACGGCGTGGGAGGCATCGTACACTGATGATCTTCTCAAAGGAGGTTGTGAGAAGGTCTGAGCGAACTTGTGTGTGGTGTTGGTGCTTGCCACCTCTAGGACGAAGGAAGTAGGGACCACTAGTGGAATTGAGGTGGTTGGCTCGAGAGGAAGCGGGTTTGAGTTGGTCGGACCTAACCTCAACGTGGATTAAGGGAGACTGGTAAGTCTCCGAGCACCACGGTAAAAAGTGCTTGTGTCATTTTTGGTTTGATTTATCGTGCCTATTTATTTTGAGCAATTTACTTCCTTGCAATTATATTCCTAGAAATGAATTGCTTGATTGTCACCCTAGGATTGCAAACCTCTATTTAGACTTAGGTTGTTGGCTTAATAAACTAACTTAGTTGATTTAGAGCTCTTGTGTTCTAAACCACTTTACACTTAGCTTCCGCACATTTTCTAGGTTTTGAACACAAGTTCATAAATTGGTAATCAATTTTAAAATTTGAAAAGCTCAATTTACCCCCTCTTGGGCATCCGATTCCTTATGGACTTCGCATCAACTTCCGGTGGTTCCTATGGGTAAAGTGTATATACTCTCAGAGTTAAAACTATCATGATATCCGTGCTCACGGTCAAGATCAGGCTTAGGAAGCTCTACAATGTTAATCTCATCTTTTTAATAATTAAACTGTTGTAGAGATAGCACAGAGAATGCCAGGCAACGAGTGTCGGGCAGCAAAAGTCATGCATGGTGTCTTGTAGAGTTGGCAGCGAATGTCAGCTTAGGGAGAAGGCAATAGTATTGTGTTGAGAAAACATATGCAAAGAAATAAAATTTAAATTATTATTATTCTATGTAAATGATGCTTTACAACTGCTAAGAAAATTTTGAAATTGTCTATTATGCAAAATAATCATCCTTGATCCCTTTGTAAGCTTGCATTCATGTTTAAGGGTGTATGCTTGCTGAGTATGAATGTCTAATACTCACCCTTGCATTTTCTTCAGGAATGTTCATTCCAACAAGAAGGTGCAAAGGAGACATAGATGGAGGCGATCTAGACTGCTAGAGGTGTACCCGGTCATATGCTTGTAGCGCATTGATGGGACATCACCGACGTGGTTATTTATGTTCGTCTGCTTGCTGTTACACTCGGATATTGTCATAAATGGCTTTGAGTCCACGATACTTATTTCAATTCAATAAAGTGTATGGTTTGATCATCTGTTTATACCGTGTGTACTAGCTATGATTACTTAGGACTAGTACGAAAAACACAAAGTCGGTTTTGCATAGCCAGGCCCCGATAGTTTGGGCCGAGACCACGGCTCATTGGTTTGTTAGGCCTGGTTCATATGCACTATAGGGACGCATTTACATCAGCCAAAACTATTTACGCCGGCCTACAGAAAACCGACGTATATAAAAGATTTTTTACATTAGCCCTTGTCAGGCCGACGTAAATAAATGTATTTACATCGGCCTAGAGCAAAGCCGACATAAACACATGCCCATCCCGCCAGACCAAATTTGAAATATGATAGGGAAGTGTTTCTGTCGACTAGGTCGATGTAAATAGTGGCCACGTGAAACCGGCTCTGTTTACATCGGCCAGCCCGATGTAAACATGACACATGGCATGTACGTACGTCGGCCTGGTTGACGTAAATAGGCTTGGTGCCACGTGCCCTTAATTACGTAGGCTCGACCTTGCGTATCGATAATGGCGCAGGCTGCCCTAACTGCGTGATACACGTGCCCGCTCACCCGACGTAGCTTCCTCGCCCATGCCGCCACCGTCGCCTGCCTCCCGTGCTGTCACCTGCCTCCCGTAGCGCTGCCACTGCCGCCGTCGTCACCGCCACTCGCTGCATGCCCCCCCCCACTCACTTACCTACCTCCTGCGCCACCCTAAACCCTAAACTCTCACTGCACGCGCCGCCATGTAACAGCCCAATTTGAGCCAAATTTTAAACTTTAAAATTTTAAATATTTTTCTTGCTAAAAATGCTAAATGCAAAACTACGTTATACATTTTTCCTATTTTTAGAAATATTCGAGTCTATTTAACTGGCTTGTATTTTATGTGAGTACCTCTATTTTAGGATGGTGAATAGTAACACATCAAATAATCAATAAACATGGTTTCTCCATTACTAGGATGCTGCAAATTTTCAAACCATGAATAGTAATAGTGTTTTCAGATTCCAAATAGTGACATAACTCCATCAATTCAAATTGGAATGGTATTCCAGACATTGAATTGAATCATAGCCCCATCAAATCTAATTCACATTATTAAAAGTCTTATGGGCTTGTTTAAGCCGAAAATCTACAATTAGGGGTTCTACAACATGTGCGAATAATGCAGAAGCTTCTAGAAAGGGTCGGGGAGCTACCTGCGATGACGCGAGGACGGAGGAGGGCTGAATTCCTCTAGTGTCGTGGAGGTCAGCGGCGCCCGAAGCAGAGTCCTCGTTGGCAGCGAGCTCCGGTGAGACCTAGACCAAGAATGAGGCACGGGGGTGAGGGCGATACCAGAATGCTTCCAGAGCATGGGATTGGGATGGAACTCACTGATGGCGACGAAATTGAAAAGGGGCTAATTCCCTGTAGGCAGCGCTCTATAGCGCTCCGGCGAGCTGCAAGACGAGAAAGCCCGATTAGAGATAGGACGATGTAGAGGAGAGGGAGAGCTCTTGTCCGAGCTTAAGTTCGGGCAAGATGGCTCACCAAAGGAGGCAGGAGGCTGTGCTGGAGCATGGTAGCAGAATTGGTCAGGAGGAAGAACGACGGGAGGGGGCACCTCAGGCTTTATACTGGTCGAAGGCACAGGTGGCGGCTCGGGGAGCTGACCTGCGGGTCCAGATGGTCAGGAGAGGTTGCCGGCAGCAACGACGGTGAGCAAGGCCACGACATTGATGCCTTGTTACCGGTTAGCTAGGCAGTTGAGCTAGCTAGGGGCGTGGGGAAGTAAAGGTGTGTAGTAACCAGGCGGTGAGGCACGTCGCTCGTGTCATGCTATGTGGTGTGGCCTCGGGGAGAGCCACTAAGGCGACGACGCGGGTTTAGGGACATGGCGATGGTGCAGGTGGTCACCCAAGGAGGAGGCAGGCAGAGGACCACGCGGTCGCGTCGGTACAACCGCGCACGTGCGCCTGCCGGTGCGTCGTAGTGCGCTTGTCACGCGTGTTGCACGGGCGAGGGAGCAAATTTTTATGCCCTTGGCTTTTAAATCTTAGTTTTACCTTATTACTTTATTATAGAATTTTGAAAATTTAAAAAATCCAATTTTTTATTTAATAAAAATTGAAATGTTACATAATTCAAATAAAAAAATTGTATGGAAGAATGCATAAAGTATGAAGGTCAATTGCTGCTCCTCTTGAACTTGGGATTCGATCCCAAACTCGATGGACCAACGAAAACTGAGGCAAATAAATAAAGACAAATAATTGAAAACATTTGGAAGTTACCAAAATTACCAGTCAATTTGAATTTTCAAAGATTCATGAAATTTATTTCAATCAATTTGGACTTGTAACTTCATAGATTTGAAATTACCAAATGCATTGTTCTTAATTTTAATGATTTATTTGCACGCGGTGTCCAACCCATCGGAGGCTCTCTCGGGTAGATTCCCTACTATTTGTAGGCCCGTGCATTGTGCGTCGTAGCACACGTGTGCACATCCACACTGCCCGCATGGCCAGCCATGCTGAAACGTGGGCCCACGTGGCTCCACCGGCCTAGCTGAGTTATGATCGTCTCATGTGTGTAGAGATCGAAGGCACCGCGCCAGTGGACTCTCCTCAACAAAGGAAGCTCATAGGTGGACTCGATTATGCTAGGGGATGATGGTGGCAAGCACAGCGGTAGCAGGGGTAGATCCGGCGATGGGGCGCGCAGCATGGTGATGCTCCGGCGTCTCAGGATAGCTTTGCTGAAGAAAGAGGAGAACATGGGGGAAGGCAACGGAGCAAGAATTCAAGGTCTTACCCTCGGAAACTCTGGCGGATGTTGAAGCAAAAGGGTGGCGGCGACCTTGAGCCCTTACCGGCAATTCTGGTCTCGATCGTCAATGGTGTCCTTCAACTAATGGTGGGTACACGTCGGGAGGATGGAGAGAAGCTCGAGGAGAAAGGAATTGGGCCAATTCGTGCCGAGGCAAAGCTGGCGCGTGAGGAGGTGTTGGCGGCTAGAAAAAGAGATGGTGAGCGGCTTAAATAGGGAGAGGAGAGATGGTTTGGTTGCTACGATCTTGGGGAGGGCGAGATACTTGGGTGTTGCGGATGTGACGTGAGAAAATTGTGGTTTCAGTATTAGCTTTGGCGGGACAGCATGAAATATTAGAGATGAAGAAAAGTAAAGGAGGGAAAATGGAAATAGGGATTTAGAAAGTTTTGCATGTTTCATGTTTTTAAGATTTAAAATTTTTGTTTTTAAAATTAATATATATCTTTCTTTCCAAAATTGAGTTGATTGCAAAGATCGAATTTGATTTGATTTTCAAACTTTGCATAATGGAAATCCGCCAAGACAAATTTTATTTATTTCTATAAAATCTATATTTAATATACTTTTAATATCTCCACAATGTTTTATAAGTTTTTTCAGAGATTGCTTTTTCCTCAAATATTGATGTAAAATTTTCATTATTTTTAAAAAAATTCAACTTCTATAATTTATTTCATTTTTACACAATCTTACTCGAAATAAATTTTATATTAAACTGATTGTTTTAAAAAAAATATTTAAACGACAAATTTAGAAAATGTGGGATGTTACAATTTTCCATTCTATGGAATCCTTTGAATTCCTTCAAAACATCTATAGAAAATTTTTATTGGATTAGATTTCTCCATTTTCTTTTAAAATTCCTTCAAATCCAAGAGGCCCAACGACATAGGATTTTTTTTTTTATTCTTGCTGAGTTAGAACTTTCAAAATAAAATTCTATAAAACTTATATGTCCAAATAGGGCATTAGATTTTGTCATTATTTTTTCAAATACTTGTGGTTCTCGTTAGGCTCAAGTTACATTACACCTAAGGTATCGACAATAATTAGAGACAATATTGCCTCTAAGATAAAACCCACATTTAGCCTTTAGAGCTTATAGGCTCTTCCCGTAGACCCGCAATAGTTAGAGCAATATTTCCTCTAAGGTTAGATCTATTGGTCATGGGCAACAATTTGATGCATTCTATGCTTCGAGGATACCTCTAGCTTAGAGACAGTTCTTGAAGCATCCACCACAGCAAGATGTTGCTTAGTTAGATGTTGCCTCTAAGCAGGAAGGATAGTGCTTAGATGTAGCCTTGGCTCTATTGTGGATGCTATTATGTGACACCATTCTGATTGTTGAAGAAGCTTATTTATACGCTGATAGAGTTGTACATGGCAGATTGGCAGGAGACAATATACTCTCTCAGGTTGCGGAGAAGTCGTAAAAGCATCATCGCATGCAAATACATGTCAGACACGCAATTACATGCTTATTTGCTTATTTGGCCATTCCATATTTTCCAGCTTATTGCACTGTTCTTTCATGATAGGTGATATACCGTTATAGCAACAAGTGGTCCAGGCGCAATAGTAAGCCACAGAGCATGACATCCCACAGCCAGAATACGTGCTTGTCACACCCAGAATCCATGCTTGTCAGATCTCGCTGAAAGACTTGATAGTGCGGAAACCATGATTCTCAGGAAGTGGTGCATTTCCCGGGCGGATGGAGATTATTACCTCCAAACCTGAGAGAGGCAATGTTAAATAAACAATGATACGAAATTTCTTCAAAGGAAGAAAAAATGATATCAGAGAAAACTGTGCAATAATGAGCATAATAGTGCAAGCTAAGGGTGCCCCAGTTGTGCCTATTTCACAATGTCATAAGGACCTATAACTAGAATGTTACCAAGATTAGATGATTGAAACGATACATAAGACAACAGGTTAAAGCAAAAGAATATTCTGCACCAAGAAAAAACATAAACATTTCTAAGGACGCAGGCAGTATGTTTGCAGGATTTGTCTACAAAGGTCCCAAGAATAGAATGGAATTAGTCATCACCTGCATCTTTTGCAGCAACAGCCTCTTGGAAAACATCGGTTATAAATAAGATTTGAGAGGGATTGTCCACCCCAAGTGACTGCGAGATCTCAAAGTAACTCCTTGCTTCTCTTTTGTTACTGTGTATATGAGAGAAAATAATCATAATTCTACACTCACTTTTCAATATATAGGAAAGACAAATGGAACAAGAAATCAAGATCTTACCCTGTTGTGGTGTCAAAATACCCACACAGGTACTGTCGAAGATCACCATAGGTCGTATTGCCAAATAGAAGCCTCTGTGCCTCTCGGCTGCCACTTGAGTATATGTAGACCTGTTGACAAGTATATAATCTTGTATCAAGTCAACAAGTGATTGGTGTTATAAAAAAAAAACAAGTGATTGATGACACTACAAATTTAGGAGTAGATACTGCGGTACTTCTAAAGAAGCCTTCAGTATAGCCATATACATGGCCCATAACTTGATGTTACATTTTGTAGGTTTACCTTAACTACCATTTATATTTTACAACCCTATCACATGACTGAACCAATATATATTTATTACATATATCATTATTTTTCTTCTTTGCTCCCTTTTTAATTTTTTTTCTTTCCTAGATATGACACAACTCGCCAGTTATCAACCATGTTCAACTGTTGAAAACCTAGACAACACCATTATGTTCTTTTGCAAACCATTTTGACGTGCTTTGTTCAATGCTTCGCTAAGTTTGGTAGACTTTTAACAGACTATATCAACAGTAAAAACAATTTATTTCTTGGCATTGTGAATAATTGAATTTTGTAGCATTGATTTTATTTATTTAAATCAGTATTTCTTGCATGTATCATTCATGCCTTCTGAGTATGGAAGTAGCGCAATGAAGCAAGTGAGTGCTTGATGGTGACTACAATAGCTGAAACACATTGCTATGAATGATGTACACAAATTTTGCTATGAATGATGTACACAGTTTTGTAATGTATATTGTTTTAACACTATCAAGGGTCATCTTTCTTGACCTACGTCGCTTAACAACTAAGTATGAATGTGTCACGGCGTAGTGGGAATTTTGGCGAAAAGAAGAGATGTATCGCACAGAAGAGAGGAGGCAGGAGCGCTCCTCACACCTGGGCGATACAGGAAAGGGATAAACCCAAATATGACTTGCTTTATTCCTTCTCTTGCTGACTATTTATAGCCGGGCCAGGGCTTTACAACTCTATCCAAAATAACTAACTGAGATATTTATTCAATCTACGAACTAACTGAGATATTTATTCAACCTACTAGATAACTCCCCTATCTAGTGTGCCACAGGCCTAGCCCCCAGCTGTGCTGGTACCAGGCTGTAGCTGGTCCGGCACGGCCTTAGGCCTGGCCCGACGGGGACAGCTATACACATGGCCATAGTGGCCTGCCGTGACAGAATGCTAAACACATCTTAAGAACAAAAGTACTGTAATGCCTGAAAAATCTTAAAGTTCACACTTCACAGGAATACCTTCGTGCCGCTAGCATGCCAGTTCTTTAGCGCCTCAGGAACATCCTCAAAGACAACTCCTTGCAGTTCTTTCCTTTGAAATCCAGTCCTCCATATATGACCCTGGAATTATCCATTAAAACAGTTGAACTCCACCGAAGCAAAAGGAATATGCTTGCAACACTGGAAAGAAAAATGAGAAGATACCTGAAGTTGTTTCAATGATGTAATCTTCCGATCTGCTTTTATCATTGATTCAACGTTAGCAACTAATGAATTGATAACCTCTTCGTTGCTAGCATCATCGGGTGGAATTGGAACAGACCCAGCAATTCCATTTCTCAGGTCTTCTTCAACCTGCAAATTGGTCGCTGGTGTGTTAGAATTTAATTGAAACAAAATAATTTTTGCATGTACAGTTATATATTATGACTTAAATATAATCAACATTGATTCTAGATGCTACAAGATCTACAGCTTTGCTGCGTATGCCAAATTCCATCATCATAACTTACTTGCATGCGCAATAGTTTGATGTCTTCTTTGGTTTCTTCGGAATCATATGTAGAAGTCAGATGCTTACGCACATTATCACGGGCATAAGGAAACATAACATCAGTCACAAATGAAATTGGAGTAGTTGTTCCCTCAATGTCAAGTACAACACAATGCTGCATGTGGGAAAAAGATGTTTTCAGTACAGGTATTCAAGAAATGTCATGATGAGTCAAACAGACATATCAATCACAAAGCATCTAAGAAAAAACAGAAATAATAATACCCACCCGTTGCAAAATGATACATTATGTGGTCTACAAGTACCACGTGGAAGATTTCATCCCTAAACTACCAGGAACAAAGAACTGACCTTTGATGATTCAGCAGCATGACATCCATTAGAAATGCCAGTGCTTAAAACACTGCGGTGTCTTTTGGCACTGTTTATAGGACCATGATCAGGAGAAGCCCAATCAATACCCAACTGATATAGCTTGATGGCAGCATCAAAAAGATAATGATAGCATTCAGCCTGAAAAGCAAGGTCATAACAATGAAGTAGATATCTGCCCTGACATAAATTTTAAAGACCATAAGAATTAACCCTCAACATAGCACACATAACCACAACATTTATACCATGCTATGATCACAATACTCTCATCAAATATCAGGCTTGATATGAATATTTAAGAACAATTTTCTCTCTTTTGATTGTCATGGGATCCAGTTCAAGGTATTTCATATTTCATTTCAAATCATTAAATGATAATTCAAATAAATTTGTCTGTTGGTAACCAGAAATAGAAAAGGCACATGTACGACTGATGGATTCACTAAAATCATCAAAACAAGTTCAGAGCATTACAGATCAAGCTCCATTCCATTGTGGATTCTACTAACTAGAACCCATACTGCAAGCAAGTCAAACTTTGAGCAATGACATTATCAGTTTGCGATCATGTTAAGATACTGCCAGGGATTAAGAAGTCTGCACACAAGGTTATAGAGAAAATAATAGTACAGGAAGGTTACACACACAAAACTTTTAAGTGGCATCTGAACATAAAGCAAAATATGCTATAACTATTCCTTTTGTTATTTATTATTATTAAATGACAAGTTCGACTTTTCATGGTGTCCGAGACATGACTTTGACCAATACTTTTTTATAACTTTACATTTGTTGCGAGCCAGATCCCAAGCACACAGTGGCCCTTAACACGGGTGGAACAAACTGTTGTTGAAGCTAACACCTAGGCTGTTAATCGGAGCCACCGCCTACGAGATTGAATCTCTCAAATTAATTTGTTGCTTCATTGCTTGATTCATAATGTATATGACATCCTATTTATAGGGATGAAGTGATTGGCTTGGACCCTAAGAAAGTAATCCCTAACTAATAGCAACTAATCTCTAAATCCAATAGATAGAAACTAATAATCCTATAATATCCTAACTTTCTAATCTAGCAGCTGGGGGCCACGTGCTTAGGTACTGTTCACACGCTAAAATACCCGTGGGTACTGTCATGAGCGCCATAGATGGGCCACGGAACGAGGCCCATAACAATATTAGATGAAATTAAAACTATAATATTATGAAAAGGTGATTTTAACAAAAAAAAATCTGGTGATATAGTCTTTGTATGGCTAATCTAGATGGTTTGGACATATTGATAATTAAATTTCATAAAGTTTGACTGTGCGGATTGTCAAATGTCAATAAAAAATAACAAGGGAGCAGCATATGGAGATCCAACTAAGAATTTTTAAAGAACTGATTACCCAAAATGAAGAAACAAAGAAAGCTACAGTGAGTGGTTATGAAAACATACCTGTGTCTTGGCATTGATCCAGGAGTCACCCCACACATAAATTCCATGGTTCCGTACAAGGACCGCAGTTGCCTTTGGGTATGCTGCAATCTGTTAAATAACTCCACATTAGTTGCCTAGATCCATCCAAAACATTGTTAATGACCTATTTGTGATAAAATACTTCGGTAGTTGGTCAAACTCTCCATACTCTAAACTCTAAAGGAATTAAACATGCCTTTAATCATCTTAATTATAAGGAATTAAATATTGTATTCATACCTAGATTAGAATTCTTGAGGATTGAAATAACTGAAACTCAAAAGAAAGGGCATTAGTAGCATACCGCTTCACTTAGTGAGTCAGTGAGCTCATACTCATAAGGTGTATTCTCAATAATAGGAATCACCAATTCATCATGGTAGCCATGGCCTTTGATTCCTTTAATCATTTCCATATGTGTTAACTGCAATAAGATAAGTGGAGCTGTATGTGGTCAAATAATGGATTTCCATACATCAAATACTTTAGTAACAGATTGTAATCAAAACTAATTGAATGATAGGATCTACTATCCTGTCAGTCTGTAAACCCAGGCCACACGCAAACAAAATTTCAAATAGCGCTACAAACACATTAGCCAATATGTCACTGCGACACTGTCATCTTGAAAACTCTATGGTATTTTAGTTTGTTCTGAATTTTGTTTTGGAACTCATTAGCTGATACAATGGAAATGGTGCTGATATAGCAAAGGTGTGTACCGTGTGTTGGGTATACTAAGTGATATCCTGGGTAAATTAGTCCACATGATTAAATTTCAGACATATCAGTGCATCACATTCACATATTTTCTATTATTTATCATTGACTTTCAAGGCATATATATTGGAGATAAAATTTATCACATATTTATGGTTGTTGAACTTAACTTCTACATTATATATATAAGCCAAAACATACAACCCACACTCCACCACGAGACGTCCCAATCAACACCATAGTTATTAAGGTGTCGTTTAAGCAACGTTTAAATGCTAAGACAGTCGGATTGGGCTGCCACAAGCTTCGTCTTAACAGAGGAGATGCTAGAGGAAAGGGAAGGGAAAGCGCAAGCTACTGCACCACTATGGTTGTCGCTGTTGCCGGATCCGGGGTCACCGATGAATCCACAAAGAAGACAGCTATGGGACGTGCCCCCGATCTGGCAGAGATGACCAACATCAGCCGATCATCAGCTTCAAGAGTGGCATGTTGTGCCGGTGATGAGGCAGAAGCCAGCTGCGGGGAGTTGAGAGGTGGCAATGGGAAGGCGGGAGGTGGCCATGGGAAGCCAGGAGGGGGAAGGCAGCAGCCCAGGGATGTGCTCAACGCTCATGTGCGCAGGGACCAGGAGTAGGGTTGCTCATATTGGCTGGTCCTTTATATGGGCTCATGTTGCCAAGGTCAGTCTAGATGCCACGTACGGGCTAGGCTAAGAGATGCATGCAACCAAAAAGGCCCTACGGGTTTGTGAACTGCGTAGCACTTTAGGGTGTATGTATGGTGTCGTCTTGCCGCGCACCTTACGTGCTTCAAAGGTAAAAAGGTCACAGGTCGCCTTGCCTCGCCTTATCACCGTAATAACCATGCTATACACAATCCTGAACATTGGAATCTATATAAAATCACTGTGCAGATCACTGGTCCAACTAGGTCATGTATCACTGTGCATGAAATCACTAGTGGACCGAATCTACATAAAATTCATGTGCTACTCTTTGTGGTAATCTTGTGTAGCATCCCATGACATAAAAGAAATGCAGACCAAACACAAGTCCAAATTATTGAATTACTTGACACCCTGCTCAGAACGCAAATGTCAACAACTCTTGGAGTACTTGTAATGGAAATGGAAATTTGAAAAAATATAATAGTGACCCTTTTCTGTTTCACACATTTGACCAGATAGAAAAAAGTGTCTACCCTGCCATATGCTTTACTCTACATGCATTGCATCAGGCTAGCAATTTATCGTCCTTAGCATCCCATCAGAAATAATGTGTGTACTATTACATCACTAGAGTGAGCACTAAAGCTAAATTTCATGGAGAACATAAAGGAGACTGAACATTAGGTAAAAGTCATGAAAAAGATCAAGACAACTAGGATGAGAGGATTCACCCTGAACTCCTTTGCACCAGGATCGAGCATGGTTGCAATGCAAGTCTCCATCCCATGGCTATGAATGACAGCCCCAGCTCCTCTCATAAGATAAGCCTGCAAAACCCCAAAGTTACTTACACTACTCAATCCAAAACAATGTGATGCACCTATGCAAATTAAACAACATGTAGCATTGATAACCACAACCTTCATGAACAAAGGTGCACAGTCTGTACACTTTGGAGGCTTATGTGGCCATGGCTTTGCTACTGGTGCAGAGAGCACCTTCCCATCTGCTGACATCACGTACATGTCTTTTGCCACCATCCTCTCCTTCTGCACACCTAAAAAAGGTAATAACTAACACATTTCACTAAAATTTCACATGTCAACTAATTATCCTCAAATCTAAAACTCACTGTTGGCAGAATATCTGATATATTGGTACAAAAATATTGTTTTTTTCATCTATAAGCATGCAAAACATAATATTTTGAAGAAAAAATCACTTGATGGCTTTAAAGATACTCTAAAGCATGAAATGAGTAAGATTTAAGGTTGTCCAAAACTGGACATTCCATAGAGATTTTCACAAGTATTTTAAGAGTACAACCATAATAAAGAACTTCCAATGCACTATCCACTCATGCTTGAACTGCATTATCTATGAGCATAATAATGTACACTTCAAAAAGTTAGAACTAAAATTTTTCCAGGTTATCGGTTTATAAATGAAACTCAAATTACATTTTCGACGTAACAGATTTCGTAGGTAATTTTTTTATTTTTAGAGCAGAATTCATTTCTTGTCTCTAACTTTGATTTCGACAATTGGACTTCTAGCTATCAGATTGTTCATTGTTGTTGACCTATTTCCTGCCTCTCAGCAAAACACTTGAAAACATCCCATACTGATTCCATTTGGATAAATAGAGTTGACCTTAAAGTCTAACCTCTAGTGTGGTACTCTTTTCTTTGGAAAGAAAATCATGATTGATCCATTTCATAACAACTGAAAAGATATGGGTAGAATATGACAATACTTTTGCACCCTATTACATGGCAATATTTCTCTCTCTCTCTCTATCTCCCGTTGTTCCCAACATACAGTAACAGCTGCCAATATTTATGGAGAAATATACCCAAAAAAAATTAAAGCACAAACATGTATAACAAAATAATTTTGTAGTAATTAAGTTATTGCATATGCATATGCCAACCACATGTCTTGAAGCAAATAATTGCTCAAAAAAGGAAGTGCACAATGAGATAAGCACCTAACATCCCACATCCATTAGTCCATCCAAACGGACTGACAGGCAGCTTATATAAGAGCGATAAACCCAACTATAATAACAAGCTTAAGTCACCCTCAACTGAACTTCTTTGATACAGACAGCTCAAGCTTCAAATTTATGTGGATATGGACTATGATAGTTACAAGCATGATTGAGCACTGCTAAATCCAGCATGTAACCCTTCGTAGGCACGGTCAGTGCAAGGGGGTGATTCTGCTTGTAATAGCGTTACCAGAGCAACGCAGGAGTAATTGGATAAAGAACACGTTCTCACGAGTCACGTAGAATCAGACACGGCAAGTCAATGGCATCAAACAAGGAAAAAAACAGCACTTGCCCGATCACACACGCACCAAAAGCTCATTTTACCCTTCACCTGAGTGGAACGAGCAAGCGGCAATCTCGACTCACGCGTCGGCAACATCCACGCTCAGCTGCTGACCGCCCGAGGAACGCACAATCCACCGTGGCAATTCATCGAACAAGTGGGGGGCCGAGAGAGAGGCGAAGGGGAACAGCGAGCAGAACGGGCCAGGAGAGCGGGGAGCAGTAGTTACCGGAGGGCGACATGACGATGAGCTGCTGTGTGAGGGGCACGGCGGGGTCGTTGGCCTTGACGGTGATGCTGCCGCCGGTGCCGGTGACCCACCCCTGCGCGTAGAAGTGGCGGCAGAGCTCCGCCACCAGCTCCCGCGCCTCCCGCACGGGCCCGCCCGCCAGGTACGCCTCCGAAGCCAACGCCGCCGCCGCCTCGCCGCCGGCCATGGCCCTCGCCTCTTCGGGGAGTCGACTCGAGCTGCGTGTGGTGCGTGGGGGTGGTAGCGTCGCTCCTCTGTTCCGCTCGTCCCTTCGATGCCTCGATGCGCGCCTATATCATATAGGCGGCTCGATTCGCCAGCTAGCAATTGATTCCCCGAATTTGTAATCATGGCCCACACGTCAGTGGGTAGCTGTTGTGCATGGTGGGACTGGCTGCGCGTTGGTTCCGATCGGAGCTCGTCGTCGTGGGCAGGTGAGTGAGGTCAGACCGTCAAAGGACGGCACGCTTCGTGATGGGCCGATGGCCAATTTTGTATTCACTCTGTTCAAAACCGCCGTAGATGCATGCCTGTTTCAAAAAGAGGAAATTTTTTACTCACTTTACAAAACTCTTAAAAAAAAGTAACAAACAATTCTCAAGCTCTCAAAATCCAGCTTATTTTTAAGCTAAGCGATAAGCTATGCGGCTAATACGCTTTGAACAGGGCCACTCTTTTATTTGTTTTTTCTCTTTTTTTGTTGCGTATTTTTCTTTCCGTTTCTTTGAAGGTAAATTTTTTTAAGGTAGGTTTCGTTTCCTTTCCTAATGGTTGATGACTCGTACCTAGCTAATGGCATCCAACCTCTCACAGGTTGTGATCATTCACGGATTAACAGCTCTCTGTCTTCTAAGCGTTGAGCATTGGACTTTAGAGTTTGCTTTTACAAGAACACCTCCCTCTCGATGATTAAGATTATCTCCAACCCATTCCTTTCCCCTCCCCAATTCCCATCACGAAGGGATTCCCGTTCCTTTTAACATTTCAACAGATTCTCTTCAGCAATTCCTTCGCGAAGGGATTTCTCTCTCCATTCTCTACAGGAAGAGATTCTCTCCCCTTTCTCTATGTCATTTCCTTCAAACGGATGCCGTTAGAGATGTGGAAAATGAAGAGAACAAATATGGGGAAGGGAACGAGGAAGGGAAGGAAATGAAGAAAAAACGGTTAGAGATAGTCTAACACCCTGCCCAGCAGTAAAAGCTGAAAAAGTCGAAGCCATTTATCCAATCTCTTAAAGTCCAATCAAAATAAATGCTTGGCCTTTTCAAAACCGTTTTTCTTAAAACTCGACGGTTCAGTCGCACTTGCTCCAAGTGGGACAAAATTTGTTGGATAGGAATAAGGTCGTGAGCATTTGCTCCGTTCCCTTGATTTCCTCTCCGATGGAAGCATGAAACTGGTATGATTTCCACAACCAATTCGATCCCCGATCTGCAAAAAATCATAGAATTATAAAATATTAAGTACTTTAAGTATAAAAAACGGCTCCATAATTAATTTTATTTTACTTAATTAATCTAGTTTTTTTGAAATTACTAAGCCGTTTAAATCTTTTTAAAAATCAAATTATAAAATATTTTAAAGTCGGGCACAAATCCCTTGGCGCATAGGTCATAGGCAGCAATCACGTCACCCCAGCATGAGGAGTGCACATAAGACGAATCCATCAAGGGTAAAAAGCAATGAACGGCTTAGATTGATGTAGTGCTCTTATCCCCGATAATTTTTTTTACCCAAAAAAAATTGCAAATATGGAAATACCCATAATTTTGGAGCAATTATGAAATGCCCTCCATGCATGCACTGCATCACAAGAAAACAAAACCACAGACACATCACAAGAAAAGGCTATGCTTGCCATCACACCGCAAGATTGCCTTTGCCGCACTATCATAAAGATCTTGCTATACTGAAAAATTCCGAAAAATATATTATATTTATTATAAGTAACTATTATGTATTATATAACTATTATGTATATATATCATATGTATGTATATGTGTATATATGTAGATATTATAGTATTATGATATGTTATCAAGATATAATAGATATAACACATATTATATGAACTAAATATGATCAAGATATATGACCTCGTATTTAGTCTATTTAATCTTGAAAAAATAAAATGGAAAAATTGCATAAGTTTCAAAGCAGAGTGTTTTATATTAATAATTATTTGGAAAATGAAATAAATAGCTAGAGGAATAAACGCCTCTCTCGAGGGAAATTTTATTATCACGGTTACAACAAAGTTCCTCTTCGAGTACAACGGGATATTTCCCCTGCTTAGGTAGCATCAGTCCGACCTCCTTTGCGCGGCGTGCCTCTCGCTTTCTCTCCTCTCGGCCTCTCGGGTTCGGCGTCTCTTGTCGCCCAGATTCTCCTGCTAACGCTATGCTTGTCCTCTTATTCTCCTCATATCGGCGCCGCTCAACCATCGCCTCTTCCAACGGAACTCACACTCGATGTGTTTTTATGCGCCTCCGATTGCTCGTGTCAGCCAACGCCGTAAATCGCATAGAGGGGGGAGACTATTTGTTCAACATAAGTCAAGAGAGATCATGTGCCATGTAGGTAGATATAATCATGTAGGATAGGGTGAGCAAGTACCTTTGGACGCCGCCAAAGGCAACCTTGGGTGGATCGTGCTCAGAGTTTGCACACATGAAGAACCTCCTTCGTAAGTATATGAGAAATCTTCGTCGGATTGAACAAACTTGCAAAGGTCACCGCAGGCTACATTGGAACATTGACCCTTTAGGCACGGTGGTGTTAAACTTGCTTCATGGACGGTCCTCGTGAGTCGAGGGTCGCCATTGCCGTTACAACTAGATTTGTGCAATCAGATGGGCTGGAGTAATATGTGAGATTGAGAGGAAACTTGGAGCGCAGAGGACTCGGAAGCGGGAGGGAAATAAATAGCCAATTTCGCTTCGGTGCATGGACCGAGTTCATCTTCTTCTTCAGATTTGATGATGATTGAGGCGGTGTCGGCGGGACTCTTGGTCGCCAGCCCCGCAATTATTGATGTGGATCGACGGTGTCAGCGGTATCGTTAGTCGCCAGCGCCCGCAATTATTGATGTGACCGGTGTCCGGCGGTCGCTGGTCGGTCAGCGATGCGTGATTTATGATGGATGCCGCCGCAGCGATGTGACCGACGCCGAAAAGAGGTACTATTCGTCAGATGGCATGCAATGTTAGCAGTGAAATTAAAACAAGTGGCTAAAGCGGCCACCAAATTTCGCTTTTGAAGGCGATAATTCGAACAAAGACTCATTCTTAGGCGATTAGCACTCGAGCCACCGCGACTACTCCACCTTGTTATCTTCGGCGCACTGCTCCACCGACGGAATGAACGATGCAGATTCTGCCATGTCAAAGTGAACAGTTAATTAATGATAATTATGAGCTAATTAAATCATGTGCTGATAATGACGTAACGCCCTATATAGGGAGGAAGGAGGCAAGACCGCTTTTGCCTCTCGGTCCACATTTCTTTATGGCCGCGGGGAGCATCTTCACGCCCATATGTGCTCGACGCATGGTGAGAGTCTTTTGGCCTCGAGAGCATGCTCGTCCTCCTTCGAGCGATATGCGGGTCATACAATATGGAGACCGGAGAGATGGCCCTCCTTTGCTACGAGATCGCCACTTTCCGTCAATTTTCGATCGCCAACATGCGATCGTGGGAACCCATTGTTATGCGAAGGTTTGACCACGCACGAGAGGTTCACTGGTCGCAGGTTCTACCGATGCCCAGATTACAACGTAAGTTCCCTCCTTTTTACGCTATGCTAGCGTAAAGACAAGTTACTTACAAGTTCTCTTATTTGCAGTTACCAGACATCACGAGCGGTTGGACTCGCTGGATGGATGAGCCATACCCGGCAGCAGCGTACACCTACATAACATACCTCCACGCAAGAATCCATCGCTTGCAGGCTACCGTGGATGCTAGAGGAGGGCAGGCAGCGAAGGTCAAGGGCGGAGGTCCGCGCGCCTTCCCGCCCCTAGGCAATCCATGCCAAGACGCTAATCGCACAACCACCAATCTTGGACCAATACTATCACCGAATCGATCATGTCAGACCATGCATGTCTGCGTGCGAATGCCACTACCCCGGCACCCAACGCAGGTCGTGCGTCAAGAGCCATCATGCAAGAGACCTACCCGGTACTATGACACGGAATGGGAAGCGATCGCTTTCGGTGTCGCGCCACTTGGTGTTCATGCCAATGCCACAACCCTTTCACCCGTCCATGGTGACCACCCTTACATATCATCGCACCCTGTATGTTATGCTAGCTTTTGAAATAAAAATTAGTACGTACCTATTTGTCTAATCCCCTAAAGGCCTTAAGTTCAGGTCATGCAGTTAGACCCCATTCATCCTTCACGGCTTACACGTCACATTTTGAGTGTAATATAACCCGTAACATCGCAAAACTCGCGATATTAGGATCATATTACAAACAAAAGCGACAAGCCGTGAAGGATGATTAGTCTAAATGTAACATTCATTGAATAACCACAGAGTTGAAAAAGCTAGCATGACATTGCTTCGTATCCCTGCCGAGTGCTGCTGCTCCATTTGATGGAAATAATATGTGAGATAGAGAGGAAACTTGGAGTGCAGATGACTCGGAGGCAGGAGGAAAATAAATAGGCAAGTCTGCTCGGTGCATGGACCGAGTTCATACTGCTGCTGTTGCTGCATTTCATATTTTCAATGTCACCGAAGCACCATCGTCATCTCATTCATATCGTGCGTACCATAATCTCAAAGCCTTGAGAGACAGTAGAGTACTTATTGGCGTACAAGATAAAGAAGAAAAGAACATGAAGTGGCTAATTCGGCCAGCCAGGCCGCATTCGAAAGCGGTAATGCCGGCAAATTCATCGTGTATAGCCACCTAAGGGTTTGCGTCGGGTGGCGGGGCCCACGGGTAGCGTCCAAAAAATTTATGCGGGAAAAATGACGGGTGGCCTACGCAATGCTGGCTACCACTTGTGGGTGGACTACCCCTCGGACGTTGTTTGTCGAGCAAGCTGCGTAAATCGAAAAAGCCCCCCGTACAGGAAAGCAACGTTTCCAAGCCTAGCACGTACGGAATGTCACAATTTTAGAACACGGAATAACTGAAAAAACATAATTGTCGAAGTAATAACATAGTGCAGGTACACATCGAAAGAGTTATACAAGAGCGACGAGAAAGGTAGTCTACCCACGCCGTCCCCGTTTAGGGACTCGACGAGCTGCGACAGGACGCGGTCTGGCACCTGAAGAGGTGAAACGGTCGGGAGGGTGTGTCTTTCGTCGAGGTCGTCCGGTCCCCTGGGTAGGTGGCGGGGGTGGAGTGTCTAGCTGGGAGTGCTGAAAGGCCCCGGCGTACGCCTGCTCGACCGCCTCTGTGGTGAAGATATCTCCCATCTCGGGGTACATGTCGGGTGGGGCGAGGCCTGCAACACCTACAATGACCATAAATAGCTATAATATTGAATTTATAGTACTTTGTACGAAATGCAAAGATGGGAGGGATCTTATAAGATGGATCGCTTCAAAGGAAGACCAGAGTCGAGCCGACGTGCCTCGCTGGAAGGAGAGCTGCTTGTTGAGCGTAGGGGCGAACCCAGAGAGAGAGTGTGTCGCCGACGGAAGACGAACGCCGAGAGTGCGAAGTAGAAGAACAGGCCGAGGCCTCTGACCGCGGGGGGCACCGCTGGGTCAGTGGTGCCCGTGGAACGCCCTCGGGGCATCTGCCCCTCACTCGCTCTCGTGCCGCGAGCTCTCGGGCTGTCAAACGGCGGCCACACGACCTAGGGGGACGCATTGCGCCGGCCGTAGGGGTAGGCGCCGAGCCAAGACGCGCTCTCGCCCACGCCTCCTACAGACGCGGCGCAACCGCGTGCCAGGACCTCTGCACGGCAGTGCGCACGAACTCTGAGAGCTGGGCGTAGGTAACCTCCAGCCCGCTGGCCATCCGACCCAACAAACTTGTACCATCCCGGATCGTCGTCATGTGGGCATCTATCTGCACGGAGAACAAAGTAAGTCAGTACAACCATGTAGCACAAAATTCATAACGGTAAAGGAACGACATCATTTTTGCTTACCGAGATGTGTAGGGAGGACCCGTGTCTGGAGGAGTACGTCTCGTCTCCAGTCGGCTGGGCGGGAACCGGAGGGTGGCGGACGTCACGAAGTAGTCGTACACGTGTGCGTCTCGAGTACCAAGTGAGGTACTCCGTGAAGTCCAGCTCCGTGTGTGGCCTCGTCTCGTCCACACGATCTGCTGCGCAGCGTCCACCATCGAGCAACCCGCCAGTGCATCCGTGAATCCTGTGCGTCATGAGTGGGCCCACGACGACTGTGCCTGCAATGGAGTACACATCTTATTACGTCCGCAGAACATATATAAAAACACATAACAGATATAAAATATTTTTGATCATATTATATATAAAATATTGCTAACCTACCATGATGTCTTATAACTACCAACAGCTTAGTACGTTCACAGAACATATGGAAAAGCTAAAGATCATAGAAACATACGAAATTTACGTGCAAGATATCGTTGTGGGGGCGGTGAAACCTCTGGGCACAGGTGAACTCGAACAACCGAATCGCCACATCACACGGTGCGGGGGGTGGTACTCGACGAACACGTCAAACACGAGCTTCTTGCGGGTGAGCCAGTAAGCCTGGTCACAAAAGCACAGGAGGACAGCCGCCGGGGCTCGGTCGTCGCCATACCCAAAGGTATGGCTCCCACCGACCTCCGAGTACATCGGTGGTCGAAACTCTGCGTGAAGCTCTCGTGAGCGACCCGCCTGACAACCAACCGAGTCCATCAAGAATCAAATGTGCAACAAACAAAATGATGTTGCCTTGAAGAAGTCATAATTGCGAAAAAAATATAAACAAGCACAGCAATATTATCATACCCGGCGCCGAGTCCAAAGAGAGCCGACCGTCGGTCGATCGACGTCGTCGGCACCGTAGAAGGAGTCCCCGTAAGGTGCCGTGTCCACGAACGGGCGACCAACAGCAAACCGCTCCAGGGACCAAAGCATCAAGAAGACATCGGCAACCGCCAAAGACCGAGCTCGGCGGTTGCTAGTGCAACTGCCGCAAAGGGCCTCAAGGTCGCTAGAGAGCACCGCTGAAGTTTCAACTCAATCTGCGGATGCGATCGAAGTTGCCATCGGCGATGCACGGGCTAAAGGCACAAACCGGCGTACATCGAAGTTGCCGTGGGGGTTGGTGAACAACACCCAGCCAAAGAGCCACAACACGTAAGCCTCGAGGTGGCGTGCCTCCTGATGCACGGGTGGGATCCTCCACCATGTTGCTAACCTACATAGAAACACGATAATTATATACGTAAACACATTCAATGACATATGCGATACGACAAATAGAAGAAGTAAGATCGGAAAGCGATAAACACCGTACCTAGAACTGCCTCAACCACCGAAGGCCGGATCGTGCCGCCGCTGTCTCGCAGCTCCAGGCGCTCCTCGCCCTCCCCCGGGGGTGGAAGTACACCCTCGAAGCGGTGTCGAAGGTCGCCGACCCAGGTGGCCTCTAGCAGAGGCAACTGAGCCGCCTCCGGCCAGATGGCGCCCCAAAGAACATCGCTCGCCTGTGAAGTCGGCGCCCACACTCACCACACGGGAGGTGGAACGTGTGGGTCTCGGGCCACCACCGGTCCACAAGCGCTGTAAGCAGGGAGTGGTCCACCGGGAACCGGAGAGACCGCTCCAAGGGAACAACGCCTCTGTCCTCTCCCTCGTCGTCGTCTCCCTCGTCCCCTCTCTCATCTGCATCCGTGGCCTGGAGCATCCAAGCGAGGGGAAGCAGTCCAGCGACACGAAGCCTACACAACGAGAATGCAATATTACTAATATTGCATACTGGACAGTTATGTCAAATCCGTAGGGTCGTGAAGACGCACCTGTCCACCCAGCGGTGGTCTAGCCCCCATGGGCGGCGAGGAGTGCGAGTCACGAAGATCGCCATCTCCGTGGGTGGGTCCTGCAGCCGTGTGAGGGAACGGTGGGTCCGGTAGACGACGTCGTCGACCAGCATCTCCGTAGGCATGGTCTCTATACCTGTATTGCAATGACTAAGTGAAACAATTTGTTAGTCAACTCTGTAAAGAAAACATATTCATAATTACATGAAAATGCAATGTTTAGAGAAAGTTGTATTGAAATAAACATAATACTGTCAAACAATATTGTCATACATATTACATAAATTATGCATACAATTAAAAATAACACATAGAATTATCCAACATATTACATGAACGTTGCACATAATAGAAACGACCAAATTAGTTGGTACACACTTAAATACATGTTCGCTCAATAAATACGAGAACATACAGCAAACTAAGATACATTGCAATTGACTGTATTGCAACCAATTTCCTCCTGGACCATCTATTCATTACTCAGGGGGAACTTCACGCTGTGGACATTTATTTCTCCGATGACCTTCGGCCCCGCATAGTCCGCAGTGTAGCACTCTTCCTCCTCGCTGTGACTCGTCCATCTCATTGCGAAACGGCGAGTGTGACGACGACCCTCTTCCGTGGAGTAGAGTCTTTGGAAGGTATCCATGTACGGTGGTCTCCCCTATCCTCCGTGAAGTTTCTGAAGCGGCGAAATCCGAATATATTACCTGTCCAGGTAGCAATAATCGCCTGCTTGAAGAAGTATGGAGACACATACCGCGATGCATCCAATCTGTTGGTTGCACACGCGGCCAAAACATGTGAGCAGGGGCGGCGGAGAAGCAATGGTTTGTTGCAGGAGCATATTGTGGCAAGGTCTTGTGCCCCCAGATCAACCTCATGGGCGAGCCGCATGTTTGCTCTACCATGATCATCTTTCGATCTAATCCATATCTGATAAAGATGCCGTCCACTACCTGTGTTCAAGGCCGTATGGTATTGCGGTTTGAAGCTTTTTTCTTCCATGTACGCTGTTATCATTGCGCCGAACATTATGCCAACTCTGGAAGCATGCAGCACGGCCTTCTCATGCCTTTCACCGAGATACCTCATGATGCCATGCATTATGCCCTCCATGATGGCTACTAAAGGGAGGGGTCGCAATCCTTTAATCACCCAGTTGTACACTTCTGCGAAATTAGTCGTCATTACCCCGAACTTTGCACCACCCTCGTCATGCAAAGAATGACCATTTCTCTCGTGGTTCGACTCAATCCAAAGGTAAGAAACACCTTATGTTCCTTCCGGATCGACGAACCAAGGGGGAATCTACCTCCGTAGCGGAGGAAGAGGTTCTATCGGCTCATTGTGCTTCCTCCCTTTGCGTGCTCATCTGTCGAACACTGCTCTTCGTGAGGTCATCGAGCACCTTCCATATTGCATCGAACTTACGCTGCTGGTTCTGCTTGCACAGACACTTGAACAAGTCCATAGTTTTCTTATTTTTAAACTGCCTGTGAAAATTTGCAGCCAGGTGGCGAATGCACCACCTACTTCGCATGTCCGGCCAGTGGAAAGGGTGCTCAGAGTCTTCCTGCATTGTCTTTATTGCTTTGCATAGTCCTGCATGTTGGTCATGGATTAGGCACATATCAGGCCGGTCCTCCACAACTCAAGACATCACCAAGTCAGAACCATAGCCAACTCTCGTAGTTCTCACTTTCCACAAATGCAAAGGCGATTGGGAGCAGCTAATCATTTCCATCCAGGCCAACTGCCGTCATAATTGTTCCCTGGTACTTTCCAGTAAGAAATGTCCCATCCACACATAACACGGGTCTACAATGTTTTAGACCCTCCACACACACACCGAACGCAAAAAACGCCCGATTCAAAACCCTATAACCTTCCGGGTTCACCGACGGCGAGTCTTGCACAGCGACATAGGTCCCCGGTTTCTCTCCTTGAGAAGTTGCAGCACACGCGGGAGGTTGTCATATGAGGCTTCGAAAGACCCGAATCTCATCTCCAAGGCCTTCGTTTCACTCTCCATGCTTTTCCATAATCTATTTCATACTTAAACCGTTGTTGCCTTCACAATATTATGTCTTGAACAGCCATGTCCTTCTTCTCAACAATCTCTCTGATAGTTTGTTTATGCGATGAAAGTGGAAGTGAGATTGGGATGCTTCGCCAAGGTATTTGTTAGCACACATGTGTGGGGTTCAACGCTCAAACCGCTGTCCACTTCATGGCAAATCTAGACTTCTTTGCCGTGTATACGAACATGCGATCCTCTCTCTCACTTTGATCAGATATCTGGATTTATCGACTTTTCCACCACGAATGGTCGCTGCATTGTCATGGACCAGACCTTAACTGCATTTTGCAAAGCAGCCTTGTCAGTATACATTTGCTTTGCCTGGACTTCATCTATGCCGTAAATGCACGACGACCCATGACTATCATCGACTACAAGTTGGCTAGACTCTCCTCTGTTCCATTCTTCTAGGATGACGACACCATCTTCATGTTCGTCGTCACTGGAACTGTCATCTACATGCTCTTCCTTCTCCATTGCCCTTTCATCGTCATGCTCCATGGCTTCGACGATATCCTCGTTAATCTCTCCAGCATCCGCAAAAAAAATTCCACCCACCCCTTCATCCTATTGTACCTCTTCCACATCCTCGTTCCTCCTGGTGACAACTTGTGGCTCTTCATTCACCGCAGCACTGCATTGGCCAAATTCTTCATCATTACCTTGTCCAGCACTTGTTTCCCTAACCGGGCTTGCACAAAGATAACTGCATAACAGTTACGACGCCTACATCCACCAATAAATCTTGACAGATCCATCTGTGTGTTCAAATTAATCAACTGAAATTTAGGAACTTCTACACTTTTGCTCCATAGAGCCTGAATCCACACTTCATGTTCATGTGCGTTCCATCCGAACATATTACACATCCATAAGTAAAGTTCCTCAATTTGCAAATTTTCTGGGTCGGGATGTCTAATTATTGTGCTCCTAAATTCGCTAAGATCAATCCCATTAGGCCCTTCTCTTATGTTACCATCACCATAATACACAGTAAACCAAAACTCTGCCATAGCTACAATACAAAAGGAACCGTTCATTAATCCTATCAAAATCCTTTATTCCCTGTGAAAATTACATGCTATCAGCTAATCATCCTTATTCGCTAACAAAAGTACCACTAAACCGTAACTACAATCCCAAAATATTTTTCACTGCCAATGCTACCACTTAACCCTAAATACAATCCCTCAGTTTTTTCCCTAATCAAACTGAGACTTCAATGTATGCACAAAATATTAACCCTAACCTTCGTGAATTTTTAACTATGAACATATTTTTCATTATCGAACCTAACAGTAAACCCTAATATATCAAACAAATAACTAAACCCTAATATATCAAACAAATAATTAAACCCTAATATAACTACACAAATAACTAAACCCTAATATAACTAAACAAATAATTAAACCCTAATATATCTAACAAATAACTAAACCCTAATACATCTAACAAATAATTAAACCCTAATATATCAAATAAAATATAAACTAAACCCTAAGCGACTTTACATCTATACAAATTACATAAAAATTTGCTATCCTACCATGTTTTAACAAGAAAATAAACTAAATCATAATATATCAAATAATAAACTAAACCTAATATATCAAATAAAATAAAAACTCACCAAATATGTGTTTTTTTCCTCCTCTCTTCTCTCCTCTCCCTCCTCTCCTCTCCTCTCTCTCCTCTCCTCTCCTCTCCTCTCTCTCTCTCTCTTCCTCCGCTCGGTTGAAATGAGGCTCATAAGGGCCTCATGTGTGATAATACATATATATGGCCAATGCACAAGATCAGATCTTCTTGACAAAGCTATTGTCAAGAATATGGTATAATGACAATAGCTTTGTCAAGAAGATGATAACGCCACAATACTATTGCCGCTTATTGTCATTGCGATTATGGGCCACTAAGAATAGCATTGCCGCGTTATGGCGGCGCCATGAGGGTATTTCGCATTTCGCTAAAAAGATGGACATTTTCTTATTTACGAATTTTTTTTGGGTAAAATTTTTTTTTCCTTATCCCCTAGGGATAGGATGGTGTGTTGTAGAGCTATATAAAAAAGTACCGCTTTATTTAATTAATCTAAAAATTTAAAAATTACTAAGCCATTTAAATTTGTTTAAAGACCCATTAAATTATAAAATATTTTAAAGTCAACCACAAATCCCTTTGCACACGGTTCATAGGTAGCAATCACGTTGACCCTGGTAGCAGAGTTGCACATAAGGAAGGAGATCACCAGGAGCAGAAGGCAACTCATCGGGACAAAGGAAAATAGAGATATCGGATTCAGTCGGTCACATCCTAAATCGGGATAAGATGAATCCATGAGGTGTAAGAAGCAATGCGGTTCAGATTGATCTAGGCAAATCTCAAAAATTGGGCTTACCCTAAACTGTGAGCCCAAATTCGAAAGCTTAGGACCACCACGAAGGCCCGGTCCAGCCCACTGGTCCCGCACGGGACACTGCGGCAGGCCCGCCTTTTGCGCGGGAAGCAGCTGCCCCTTCGCGCCAACTTTTCCCGCCAACTTCCGCGACCACCACACGGCGCCGCCGCTCTCTTAACACCGCTCCGGCATTTCCCCCCTCCCGAGGGCAACCCTAGTCACCCCTCGACCTCACCACATCTCCTCTTCCGCCTCCGACCCCGGAACCTTCTAGAACCCTTTCGATCCCCGCGAATGGTAAGCACGCCGTCCCCCACGCGCGCGGCCGCCGGCGTCCGGATCTAACGCTCTCTTCTGGGTTCGGTTTGATCTTGGCAGGATGACTCCGAGAACAACGCGCCGTCCACGCCCGGCTCGCCGGGGTTCAGCACCGACCGGCTGCCGCCCAACACCACCTCCAGCCGCGGCGCCACCGACCCGTCCTCCTACTCGGACGACGACGGCGAGGCGGAGGTCGACCCCAACGTGCTCCCGGAGGACGACGGCGCCGTCCCCGTCCCCGACGAGGAGGACGAGGAGGGGGAGGACCTCTTCAACGACAACTACCTCGAGTAAGCCAAACAAGACCGAGCTAGAGATCTTCAAGATCTGACTTTTAAGGGTTTCCAGTTATTGGCGAGTTTAGGCCGTGAGATATCTCCAATTGGTAGTTGACTGGATAATTCAGTGGTTTTTGGATGGTAGTTCGGACAGAGATTGGTGGATTTAGGGTCTGCGGTCAAGATTGAGCTGATTAGTATGCAAATTGTGGCACTCTGATATAAATGAATGGTCAATTCCCCAATTGCGTTTTGGCTGTTGTGTCAAAATTGTTGTTTTGTTAGACTACATGTATTATGTGAATTGTGTAGGGTAGAATTGGTAGTGATAGTACTGCAGCGAGCAAATCTTAATCCACATGCCCAATTGCGGTGAAATGCCTGCTAGGTTATATGAATTAATCAAAATGATCTCTGTGATAGTTTAAGCCCAGTATTTTCAGCTCCTGCCATCTTGACATATTAGTGTTCAGTTACTTGCTGTCAGCAAAATAAACTGATCCAATATATTTGCCAGTAAATTTGCTAATGCATTTTCTATTTTGTGGATTGGTTGCTATTTTCGAATTTGGGGCTTGTGGTCCAGTTAGCTACAGAATTTATTTATTTTTAAAATACTCCACTGCGAAGGGATCACAATATTAAGAATGTTCTTGAAAGTAGCCGTAACAGTAAAACCAACACAAAACAGTCAAATACTGCAAAATTATTGCTAATTCTATTAGTTCCATTTGATACATGTTTCCATTTTACTCTCTTTTTATAGTGATTACCGAAGGATGGATGAACAGGACCAGTATGAGTCGGTTGGGTTAGATGACTCGATAGAGGATGAGAGGAACCTGGATGAGATCATAGCTGATCGCAGGGCTGCAGAAGCTGAACTTGATGCAAGGGATGTGAGGACTGGTGTAGCCACTGATCGCAAATTGCCTCGGATGCTGCATGACCAGGGTAATGGCATCATAGAATGTTGTGATTTTTTATGGAATATTAGAATGAACCTTACCTTTTTTTTCCCTTGTACATACACACCAGTTGCTTGAACTGCTACTTGAGCATACGAGATATGTTTATTTTCAGTACTTTAGTTGTGGAAAAATGATCTGTTCTTTAGTTATTTGGGAAAATCCAGGTAACTAGAGTTTTGTCTTCCAGTTACATGAGTATCTTCTTTTATATGTGATTTCAGGTGGGCATGGTTGGGAACTTAGAAGGTTGGCTTTTAGTGGTTTTTTTTTTGTTAAAATCTTGATTTGGAGCATGACATTTTATACTGGACTCGTTATCTGATAGTCTACGATTGTCAAAATCTGTAATGTTTCTTAGAACGTAAGAGATCTATTTTTATGTGAAAAGTAAACATGAAGTTTTGGAACAGTTCTGTTGGTGTTTATGTCAACATACTAAACATGAACAATACACAGATACCTCTTCCAATGAGACAGATCATTTCCTTCGGGTTTGCTCTAAGTTGACATGATACTAAATCGATTCAACCTTTTGCCTGCGTTGGTTGTCTATCACAAGGAATAGTACTATTTAAAAAACATAAAATTGGTTGTCTGAGAATTTTTGTAATATCCTCCTATGTTGGATTAAGAGTCTGTCTTGCTAGTGGATGTCCTTGATGGTTGTTACAAACAAACTCCAATACTTGAATGTCAGTTATAGTAAATTCAAGACTAATTGTTTTGTGATGCAGATACGGATGAGGATATGAACTTCAGGCGTCCCAAAAGGCACAGGGCTAATTTTAGACCACCAAGTGGACCAAGAACACCAAGAAGCGATGATGATGGTGATGGTGCCACACCTAGTTCACCAGGAAGATCTCAGCGTGGAATGTATTCTGGTGGTGATGTGCCTATGACTGATCAGACTGATGATGATGCATATGAGGTATAAACATTTAATGAATATAAGCTTATGATCAACTGAATATAAGCTTTAGAATTTTTATTGATACACTCCTATTTAATCCAAATAAATAAATAAATTCATGTTTAAAGTAATTAAATAACTGTCTACTCTACAAACAATCATCCTTTTCTGCAGGATGAGTTTGATGAAGAAGATGAGATGAACATGTACCGTGTGCAAGGGACACTTAGAGAGTGGGTCACAAGGGATGAAGTCAGGCGCTTCATTGCAAAGAAATTTAAAGAGTTTCTTCTTACATATGTAAACCCTAAGAATGAACAAGGAGAGTTTGAGTATGTCAGACTAATTAATGAAATGGTATTAGGTAATATTTGTTCCGTACTTCTCAAATTTACATCAGAAGGACCACATTTAGTGGTTTGCAAGATATGATGCTTGTCTAACCTTTTGCTTGCCTATTTTGCAGCTAACAAGTGTAGTTTAGAGATAGACTACAAGCAATTTATTTATATACACCCAAACATTGCCATCTGGTTGGCTGACGCACCTCAGTCAGTACTTGAAGTTATGGAGGAAGTTGCGAAAAATGTTGTTTTTGATATTCACAGGAACTATAGGAACATTCATCAAAAAATCTATGTCCGAATAACCAACCTTCCTGTCTACGATCAAATTCGCAATATCCGGTAAAGACCGTATTTTCCTTAGCATGTTATTTCTTCACGCTCAAATTAAATGTCTGCTTATATCCTACATGCCATTTGTTCAGACAAATTCATCTCAACACAATGATTCGAATTGGGGGTGTTGTTACCCGACGATCGGGTGTGTTTCCTCAGCTGCAGCAGGTCAAATATGACTGCAGCAAATGCGGAACTGTTTTGGGCCCTTTTTTTCAGAACTCTTATGCTGAAGTGAAGGTTGGATCCTGTCCTGAATGCCAGTCCAAAGGACCATTCACTATCAATGTTGAGCAAGTATGTGACGTTCAACAATGGAACTTATTCATCATTTCTGTTTTCCTTTTATATGGTACATGATGATCTTCCTGTACAGGGTGCATATGTTTTCCTTTTAATAATTGAACTGTTTTGCCAAACAGACCATATATAGGAACTACCAGAAACTCACTCTTCAGGAAAGCCCAGGAATTGTTCCTGCTGGCAGACTTCCCAGATACAAGGAAGTAATACTTCTGAATGACCTGATCGATTGCGCTCGTCCAGGAGAGGAAATTGTAATTTCTCTATGTACCTTTTGCCTTTCCATATGTTTAATTGCAGAAAGCAGATCCTGACTGTTACTATTAACATTTTCAGGAGGTCACTGGAATATACACGAACAATTTTGACTTGTCCTTGAATACAAAGAATGGTTTCCCTGTTTTTGCCACAGTCGTGGAGGCAAATTATGTGGCCAAAAAGCAGGATCTGTTCTCTGCATACAAATTAACTGACGAGGACAAAGCAGAGATTGAGAAGTTGGCTAAAGATCCCCGGATTGGTGAAAGGGTTCGTTCCTCACGTCTTGAATCTCTTGTGATAACTACAATAAACTCACGAGCATTATCTGACATCAGAACCTTGAATTTACAGATTGTCAAATCAATCGCACCATCTATTTATGGCCATGAAGATATTAAGACTGCCATTGCACTAGCTATGTTTGGGGGACAAGAGAAGAACGTGAAGGGAAAACATCGCCTAAGAGGCGATATTAATGTCCTCCTGTTGGGTGATCCAGGCACTGCTAAGTCTCAATTTCTCAAGTAAGGACAAAGCTATACCATTCATTTTCATCAGTTCCTTGACTATATGCACCACTAACTCAATATTCTGCAGGTATGTTGAGAAAACGGGACACAGAGCAGTGTACACTACTGGAAAAGGAGCTTCTGCTGTTGGACTCACTGCAGCTGTTCACAAGGATCCAGTAACACGGGAATGGACGCTTGAGGGAGGTGCATTAGTTCTTGCCGATCGAGGCGTATGCCTTATTGATGAATTTGATAAGATGAATGATCAGGATAGGTATGATGTGCCTTTTGTGTGCTATTAGTGTTTTGGTATCCATAGTACTAATACATCTTCATGTTCTGATTTTTTCCAGGGTAAGTATTCATGAAGCCATGGAGCAACAAAGTATTAGTATATCAAAGGCAGGAATTGTAACATCCCTTCAAGCTCGATGCAGTGTTATTGCTGCAGCAAACCCAATAGGAGGAAGGTAGCTTGAATTACTTGCATGCTATGTCATACTGGCACATTAAGCAAGGTATTGAATTTTAGCATGCTCCATTTCACAGATATGATTCATCAAAGACGTTCACTCAGAATGTTGAGCTGACAGATCCCATTATTTCACGTTTTGACGTCCTTTGTGTTGTTAAGGTTTGTAGCTGATACTCATGTCTGATATATTCAAGTTCTCTGTTGTCTTTCAGCACTGAATTTTCTTGTCCATATGCAGGATATTGTCGATCCATTTACAGATGAGATGCTTGCAAGGTTTGTTGTAGATAGCCATGCCAGGTCGCAACCCAAGGGTGCTAACATTGAAGATAGGGTTTCAATTGATGTGGAGGATGATCCATTGACTGCTGCCAGACAAGCTGACCCTGATGTACTTGTCCTTTATACATCAATTGAAAGTAGCTAGGCTTTTACTCAACTTTGCAATTCTATTAAAATTCTCTGTTGCCAGATCCTTTCTCAAGACATGCTGAAGAAGTACATAACATATGCCAAGTTGAATGTATTTCCCAAAATACATGATGCTGACCTGGACAAAATTAGCCATGTTTATGCTGAACTTCGACGCGAGTCATCTGTAAGTTATACTCTTGTTCTATCGGGCTATCTAAAGCTTTGTTTGGAGAAATATTTTATAATCGATACCCTTGGACCAGAAAGCAATGTAGTTTCCAACTGTTTTTTGCAGCATGGTCAAGGTGTGCCAATTGCAGTAAGGCATATTGAATCAATTATTCGAATGTCAGAGGCACATGCAAGGATGCATTTGAGGAGTTATGTGTCTCAGGAAGATGTCGATATGGCCATTCGAGTGTTGCTTGACTCATTTATTTCAACCCAGAAATTTGGTGTCCAGAAAGGACTTCAAAAGGTAAATTTGTAAATGTTGCGCTGTTGTATTGCCATTATATTGGCTTCCAATTGATGTCTGAAGGGTATGCCAGATTATAGGGATGTAGCATATACCTAGTTCTGTTTTGTTAGTAAATATGGCAATCCTTTGCGTTGCTTTGGAAGTCTATGTTTTTGGTCCAAAACTTGTCCCTTTTTCACCAGTAATAGTATATATTCTCTGCTTCCATCAAGTTTCTTGAAAATTTTAACACAAACTTCTGTCTGTACAGAATTTCAGGAAATACATGACATATAAGAAGGATTACAACGAGTTGCTTCTTCTCCTCCTGCGTACACTGGTGAAGGATGCGCTGCACTTTGAAGAGATCGTGTCAGGATCAACCACACAACTCACTCACATAGAGGTCAAAGTGGACGACCTCAAAAACAAGGCAATATGCTTAACCCACAGTTTTCTTATGCCAGTGAATTGTGCAATTGCAACGACTTAAATATTTGTGTACACTATGAGCTGACATATCTGTTAATGTGCAGGCCCAAGAGTATGAGATCTACGACCTGAAGCCGTTTTTCTCCAGCGCGCACTTCAGGGACAACAGCTTCATCCTGGATGAAGGGCGTGGGATTATCAGACATCCAGTGGCAGCATAGCAAACTAACCCGACCCCTGCCTACTACTATCCATCGTCGTCAATGATCACCTCAGGATGAAGAGCTGCAAACACCGGGATGAAAAGTGAGGGAGAAATCAACAAATGGCAGCTTCAATGTGCTTTACCAGGATTCAGAGATTGTTGTATGAGATGTAGACTTGAATCTTTGGAGGCGTTTGGTTGTGGGTTTGCTGCGTGTAATTGTCTTAGCATCCTGGTTCTGGAGTACTGTAAAGTGATTTTGGTGTGTACTCAGCGCCTCTGTCATTGGTTCGACTGGTTCGTGTCAGGTTATTCTGTCTGCTTTTTTATTAAAATGGTTAAGAAATTCATCTAAGATGATTATCTGTGCCGTATCATTGAGATGATTTCAGTATTTGTGAAATCTTTACGACTTAACCTCCACATAACAAGCCTGCGTGTATAAGCATAATACTTGTAAATGGCAAAATGCCTCATCTTAGTTGTGTTTGGAACACAACAGGTCATTGATATGTTAAGGTAACAATAAATGTAGAATTCCATTGCAAAGGATAATTACAATTGGGAGATTGTCACGAATTTGCAGCTACCTCCTACTTTCCTATGCTCACTGCAGTGTATCAGCAACAAAAAAACCTAGCTGATACTGTCTGATACAGGGCAAAGGATCTGACATTGTAAGTGATGATATAATCCGATACAGGCACTGCATCAGCAACCAAAAAATCTAGCTGATAGTCTGATACAGGGAAAAGAATCTAACATCAGCTAACTCCTACTTTCTATGCTCTCATACAGGACAAAGAATCTGACATTACAAGTGAAACTAGTTCACTGCTTCGAAGACATCCTCCATGGCAAACCATGGCATCTGGAGCGCAGCTGCCGCGGTGAGCCTCTTCCTTGGCTCGAACTCCAGCAGACCGTGGAGGACTTGGAAGCCTGCCTCTGACAGCCGGTCCGCGGGGACCATCTCTCGCAGGTTGCTCGGCCCGTCGAAGCAAAACGGTAGCCCTGACACGCTGGCTGCAACTCCGAGCTTCTTGGCGATCCTACATACTTGTGTGTATTCTTCAGCTTCATCAAATAGAGGCTTCCCCATGAGCAACTCTGCCATGACGCACCCGAGCGACCAAACGTCGACGGGCGCGCCGTAGTCTTTCTCGCCCAGCAGCAGCTCTGGAGCCATGTACCAGATTGTGCCTTCCAGCTGCGTGTACGGCGGCGGCTTCGTAATGACTTTAGCGAGGCCGAGATCGCACATCTTCACCTGCCCGTCGTCGGCCACGAGTACATTACCGGGCTTTAGGTCGCGGTGGATGACTCCCTGCCGGTGCATCATGTCCGCGCCGCCAAGAAGCTGCGTCATCACGCGGCGCGTCTCCGACTCGGTGAAGGATCGGCGTTTCCGCAGGACGTCGAGCAGGTTCCTTCCCACCAACTCCATGACGAGGTGGGGCTTGTTGGTTTCTGGGCAGCGCGCCACCTTCCGGAGCTCGACGACGGCGGGGTTGCCGCTGCACAGCGCGAGCAGCCCGGCCTCCCGTAGCAGCGCCTCCTCGTCACCGCCGTCGCGGACGGCCTTGATGGCGACCATCTCGTCCGTCTTGAGGTGGCGCGCCTTGGAGACAATCCCAAAGGCTCCCGCGCCGATCTTCTTGACGCGCTCGTACGAGCTGATGCACCCGAAGCGCACCCCGCTGGTGCTTGCGGCGGACGAAGCCTCCACAGCGGCGGGTCGCTTCGCGGCAGCCGGCGGAGGTACGGCGGAGTTGTCTGACGGCGCGCTCTGCACGCGCTGCCGGCTGACGAAAGCGCCGCCTCGTGCACAGGAGGCCTGCCTTTTCAGGACGCCCATGGTGAACTACGCGCGAAGGCAGCAATTGGTCGGCCTTGATGACGACCGACGACCTCGCCGCTCTCGCGTTGGCGCGACTTGGAGATGGACGATGTTGACGGCGGGAGCGCACAAGAGAGCAGCTGGCGGCGTGAAGAGACGACGAAGAAAACGAGAGGAAATGGAACAGATTGGGATGAGGGGAGACGGCGGCGTCCCAGGTATTAATGGACGTGATTGGGAGTGCCGATTCCAAGCCGAACTCGGGGATCTCATAGGATATAACCATATTACTCGTCCCAGGTAGAAGTAACAGAGCACGAGCAGGAGACGAAGCTGGTCCCACCCGTCACTCTCATAGGATCTAACCATATTAGTTTTTCCTTTTGTATTTTTTTTAAAACCCAATAGAAATCAGGACTCCTGAAAATCGCTTGCATAATTTGGCTTCGCTTTGCATGCCTATTCTCCACTTTTACTTTTTTTTCTTTTACTCAAAATCAGAAAAGTTCGGTTGTAGTTCGACCAATTTTCATTTTGTTCATAAAAAAGGGGGTTACAAGAGAAAATCAATTTTAGCGAAAATTGATTTTTTGGTTGAATTTTATTTAACTTTAATTTAAAATTTACTTTTTGTAGAGAAAACAAAAGTATCTTACCGAAACTGGGCTTCCCATGGATAGCATTCAACCCGTCTAAGATGCAAACACAAGGTATGACCACCGCGCTGCAAAGTATTTGTTATCTTGTATGGAAATTACAATTAATTTCTATAACGAGCATGGCAGCAAGCCAAAGAATCGTTGCCAACCAGTCTGGGTCGTGAGTCCGCCCATTGAGAGAGGCCACCTTTAGCTGCCCATGTGGCCCGGTGCCGAGGGAATTCTCCTAGTCCAATTGGAGAAGGAAACCTCACCCATTAAAGATGGTCTTTGACCCCATCAATAGGTGAGGAGGGAGTAACATAATTTTACCGCTGTCTGTGACACTATCCCACTAGTAGGAACCTGACTCTGATACCATTTGTTATGATGAAAATCGTTGCCAACTACACACAGTCACACTACACTCTGTTCTCCTTCTGCTCTGCTCTCTCTCTCTCTCTCTCCCCCCGCCCACCCCCAATGATCCTATGGTGTGCCGACCACACCTATAACAATAATTCCATACACAGGGCAATTTTGCAAAAAAAAGGCCTCTAAAAATTTCAAATTGTCGCAATCAAGTCCTCCTTCAATTGTCGCAATCAAGTCCTCCTTCGTCCCCTCCCCTTTTCCTTCTCTCCCCTTTAGCTTGGAGGCTTCTTTGGCTGCAACCACCACTGACCTAGCCAATGATCACCTTATCTCTTGCCACCCTCCGCCGTGTTATTAGTTGGGAGCACCTGGCATGGTGGTCACAGCTGTGAGGAGGTACGTTGAGGATGGCGACACATGAAGGCTCACGGTTCACGGTGAAGGCGGCAACTCCTCTGCCATCTTCTTGCGGCGGTCTTCCTCATCTCTAGCCTCGTCGCAACCTGGGTTGCCCTAATTCGCCCACGACTCATAGCGAAGGTGGATACTCCTCCGGCTGTGGCAGCGACTGCCCGCCAGAGTTTTGGATCCCAATCTTAAAAAAAAAATTGGGGTAAGAGTCTAATATAACTGTTTGTGTTTTATGGAAAATCAAAAAAATTCAACACAACTTCGGCAGTTTTTATTGTGTTCGTAAAAAAAGGGGGTTATGAGATAAAACCAATTTAGCGAAAATTATTTTTGTTGAATTTTAACGATTTTTAATTTGATGTAGCACCCATTTTGGGACCTTTTAAAAACTTTTGTAAAATTCAAAATTTAAATTGCATTTCCTGTATTTACTATTCGTCCCCTGAAAATTTCTTTTCCCATTTTCAAATTTCAATTTTGGAAATGTAAAATTCTTTCTCTGTTATTTAAAATTGCATCTTAAAATGCAAAATCCAATTTTATATCTTATACAAAAAATAAAATTTTATTTTTCAAATTGAATTTCCAAATTCAAATTATAAATCTTATATATATATATATCCTTAAGTCTTTTTTCAAAAATGAAAACTCTTTTCAAAATTCAAAAATGCCCAAAATCACAAAATTCATTTTTGGGCATTCCCTATCTAGCCCATAGCCCTAGCACTTAGGCCCTCGGGCCACTCTCTCTCTCTCTCTCCTCTCCTCCCTCCTCCTCTCTCAAGACCAAGATGGGCGTGGCGCAGACGTCCCATCCATGACGCTGTTGTTGCCTCTGCCAGTGTCGCTCGCCATGCTGCTGCCATCTCGCTTCCTTCTTGTTCTGCAGGCTGGCCTGCGAAGCCATTGCTGCGCCATTGCTTCCTCTCGCCAATGCCAGTGTGCAACTCTCTCTCTCTCATCGCCATGCTGCTTGCTGCCGCAACCTCGCTCTTTTTTACATCACGCGCTCCAGCTGCTGTTGCCGAGCACCTCGCCCCGGGATCGCTCTCTCCCTCTCCCCCGTAGCTCCCGTCGCCCATTTAAACTCGGTTCGACACTAATTGCGCCGTCCTTCGCCATTGCCGCCACTGAGCTTAGTTTCGCCCCCTTTCTCCTCACCGTCGATTTGATACGCCGTCTGCCGATTCCTTGCACCCCTAGCTTCTCTAGCTGCCGCCCCTCACTTCCCCGTGCTCAATTTTGGCCAAGGAACATCGGAGCTCCCAGCGACGACGCCCCTGTTTTGGCCGCCACCACCCTCCATGGTGCCAGCTCAATCCCGTGCTTCCCCGAGCACCCCGTCACCTCAGGTAGCTCCCTGGTAGTCCGTAGTTGCTCTCTGTGCCAGCGAACTGGCTGCCAAACCCTTCCCTCGCTAGAGAATCATGCTCCCGTAGCATTTTTCCACCGCGCCAATGGCTCCACCGTTTTGGCTCGCCGCTGGTGAAATCCGGCTAGGACATCCTAGGTCTCTCTGAGCCAAACCTATCTCGATCATGAACCACTAGGATAGTGAACCGTAGCGCCGCCTATGCACCACCGAAGTTCCGCTAGAGATCGGCCGGGAAACCTCGCGGGCCACCGCCCGACTGACATCATCCCCGACGTCGGCCGCGCGACCTGCTGCTGACAGGCTAGGCCCATGCTAAAAGTGATTAGCGTTTAAATTGCGCTCGCTTAAGTGCTGTCAGCCGCTGACATGTGGGTCCGTAACCCCACTTGGTAGTATTAGTAGAGGCGTATTCCTAGTTTACGCTTTCAGTTCGCGGGCTCGTCTGGGCCGCTTTTGTTTCGCGGACCGAACCTTATTGGGCCACACAGTACCAATTTGGCCCAGTACTATTTAGGATTTTCAGCCTTTTTCCTAATTTAATTAATCCATAATATATTTATGATTTTCTAAAAATACTATTTCTTCCCCTAAATTACTGGAAAAATTATGGTAAATACTAGACAACACACTGGATTTAATAAAATTATAACTTTGAATAGTAACCTATTTTAGCCCTCTATAATACTCCAGTAGCTTTAATTCAACCTTTTTGAATAATATTGTAAATAACCTTTTTGGTTAAATAAATTAGTTCTCATTTCCATAAATTATGACAAAATTCTAGAGAAGAATTGATATAGTTTGGAATCTAAGAAAATTATTTTAACAGTTTTAACATCATTCCTGTTCTCTGGTTAATTTGTAGAAGTAATTAAACCATTTTCCCTAAGGATTAATATTGCTGTTAATCATATTGATTTATTTAAAATATTGTTTAAACTCTAAAAATTCCCAAATTTTTACGAAAACCTTTCCAACTCAGAAATAAATTATTAAAAATATTTAATCCATTTTAAACCTTGATAAAGTTTAACACATGAATTAGGAACCCCTATTTGCATATAAGTTTAATATTTTAATTCTAAATAATTTTCAAAATTATTGTCCAGAAAAGGTAATAATACCTAAGAGTATCTGAGGCATAAATATTCATGTTTATTTAACGACTCGTAGGATTGTAGTCTCGATATTAGAATTCTTTTTCGTGCATACATGCATCATCGTTTGTTGCATTTATTTATGCATGGTGTTTATACTTTCGAGTAGATGTCGAAGATTTCAAAGGAAGGTTCCAGGAAACCGAGGAAAACTTCCAAGCCTCAGGAAAAGGCGAGTTAACATCCTTAGTTCATGTCTTATCCAGATTTTATTAAAGTTACCTTGATTCAAATAAGAAATTGCATGCAATATGAATTTAATACCTAGCTTTTTAATCATGTTATACATATGCCATGAACCTTGATACCATTACTCCCCAAGCTATGATTGCCTTGAATATCATGTCGTGACTGCCTTGATAGTCATATCTTATGTAACCCAATTATAAACAATTAAAACATTTGGACTCCTAGTCCTTTGGTAAAACTTGCTTAGATATACTTAGGTCTAAATGCTTGTTTTCAGACTATAACACCCCATAGTGGTGAACACTAGCTCACCACTATAAATACTACTACTTATTATATGAACTGGATTTGGTATAGTTTGGTTTGGGTAAAGACTGTGTTAGTTGGTCTCGAGATGTGAGCCTATGGCTGAGTTGCGGGTTGAGACCCGAAGTTGGTTTTGTTGTCTAGAGTGGATCCAGACTGCAAGGTCGTGGACCTGTTCTGTTTTAGGCAGGGAGCAAAGGTTGGACTTTGGCTCTTGGGCCATGAGTAGCGGGATCGGACGGATCCCTTGATTATGTTGGACTGTTGAATGTGTCCGACATAATGCGTGGTCATCACACAGTAGTGCAGGTGTGGAGGCCCAGGCGAGCGCTCTGCGGAGGCCCTGGCTAAAACTCTAACCTGAGGTAAGCACGGCTGGGCGCCACCACCGAGGGTGGTCTAGATCATATGCTCGCTGGACTGAAAATCTAGGAGGTATGATTCACAACGGGATTGCCAAGTCTCAGAATAAAATGGCAGGTGTTTGAAGGAAGAACTGAGGAGCAGGACTGGATGGCGGGTATTTGAAGGAAGAATAAGAACGGAGGTTCCAACAGAGTTTGAGTTTGGTCCAGTCGTACTATGGGATGGTACCGAGATTAGACAAGATTGATACTTTAGAAAATCAACACTTCCATAACTCTCTCTTTCATAATGAAAATTGGCTAAGTCATTGGTTTATTACTATAATTATTTCCACCTGCTTATTGCAAATAAACAAACCTTAACCTTTCATTAGAGCCCTTATCATTAAATGCATTAGGAGAGTGTTAACTCGCAAGTGCGGTTTGATTGCGCACTTACCCTCGCACTCACTCACTCTTTAGATGGAGAGCACCTGGAAGATTCCTATGCGTGCTTCGAGGATGAAGAATCCAGATTTGAAGATCAAGAAAAAGCTTAGCGCGTTCCCTCCAGCCACTTGTAGTTATGCATAGCCATTGGATATTTATTTTGCTGAAGACTTCCACTTTTGTACTCTGATTTTTCTGGTGGACTGCAATGCTATTTGGCCTAGACGGCTGTGTTTTAAAGCTACTCGCCATAAGGCGTTACTTTCGCAGTTATCCAGTTTAACTTGTTCATTATATGCTTTCTCGATCTGGCTATATAATGGTGTGCACTAGCCTATCAATGCAGGAACTAGTGTAGTAATCGTTGAAAGTGCGTCTAGGCACATAAGTGATTTTAGTGATTAATGGCAAACAAATATAGTGACAATTATTTGTAAATTACAAATTGATGTAAATGCTTGACTTAGTGATTGCCTAATGTCAAACCTCTAGTAAGTATTTATTTATCTTGTGAGACTAACAAGTTTGTTGATAAGGTCATTTTAGTCTCATCCAAATGGAGGAATTCTTTAGGTGAAGTGAATAAGCAAAGATGAGGTATGCAATCTCGGTATCCCTTCTATATTTATTATTACATTCCTCTTGTGCGGGTGCATATTGAACTTCATGTAACATATTGCTTATATAGATATACATTGGTTCATGTCATATCAATTTCTGCATATATATTCACTTAAGTTCAATATGTGGCTTGTTTCTAGTATGTTTGTCTTAATTTGAGTTAAACTTCATATTGCTATAAATTGATTTGGTACATGCTTGTCTTGTTTATATATCTTCTCATGTACATCACTTAGTGAAATTTAATATAGATTGTTCCATAACTTCACTCTAGCTTGAATAGTATTTGCACATGTGTAATTCTCGTATGTTTTATCATGTGGATCATTAAGTGAAGATTGTGGTCCTTACCATGGTTTAATTGTTTCATCATATTGGCAATTATCTCTCTAGTGCATCTAGCTCCATTACATATTCATCATGTTGCACTTAGTGGAGAATCTTTCTCTTATCAAGTGTTTTCACTCATATTGTGCATATTTATATGAAACACTTGTTGTACTTTATTGCTCACAAATATCAACTTATTCATATCCATTGAGCTTTTGGGACTAATGCCTTTCGTGAGTGGTTTGGAAACAATTAGGTCCCGTGAGTGTGTGATGACCAAGGTATGTTAAAGGATGACGGTCAAGCCGAGGTCAACAAGACGACGGTGTCACCAAGAGTTGAGGACCAAGTCAAGATTGACTTGGTGTGGAGATCGTCGAGGAGGATGATCAAGTCAAGGTCGATGGGACGAGAGTCTCATTAGGTGAATCGAGTCAAGTTGGATAAGGCGGAGGTTTCATCAATCCTTTGGTGAAGGTCATCATGCAAAATGAAGAAAGAAGACGGCAAGTGATTATCCTAGACTTGTATTATCTTTGATTTAATTTGAGTCTAAGGATTGTCGTACTATTAAGAGGGATGCGATGGAGAATGACTTCTAGATGTGTTAAGTGCTCAAGTGATCCATCCTTGTGAAACCTGGAGAGAGTGTGGTGTTGGTGATGTCGGAAAGTGAGAGTTGTAGGTCTCTCTTGTCTTCTTTGTGAGTTCTGCATTTATCCCTTGGGAAGACCTTGTTGGTTGTGTAGCTCTCGTTCTTAGCTTTCTGTAGAGCCCAAGATCACCCAAAAGGAGTCCGGAGTCAAAAGTTACGGCCGTTTTCGTCAGGCTGTGCTGGTCCTAATTTTAGGACCGGACTATCCGGTCCAGAACACTGGATAGTCCAGCCTTTCGGACAATCCGGACCAAATCTGACGCTGAGTTTCTGCTCCTTAGTTGCTGCAAACCGGATAGTCCGGTGTTAGGGTCCGAATAGTCCGGTCCGGTGCAGACCTGCAGCCAACGGCTAGTTCTTGGGAGGCTCTATTTAAACCCCCCTCTCTCCCCACATGCAAATAGCCGTTGTACCACCATTCCTTGAGCTATCCCATTGTTCTTGAGCCTCAAAGCACCCCTCCACTCTAGATCTTTGTGATCCCATTTGAGATGGGTTTGGAAGAGTTGGGAGGAGGGTTTGAGTGAGAATTGGAAGAAGGGTTTGGAGGTGATTCCTTTGTGGAATTAGTGTGTTCTTGAGCCCGAGTGACCCCTCCACTCTTCGATCTAGGTGATCCCCTTTGGAAGAAGGGTTGGGAAGAGTTGGGAGGAGGATTGAGTGCAAGTTGAATAAGTTTTGGATCTTTGAGCACTTGTGGTCATCTCCAAGTTTGTTCTACGTGTGCGTTTGTTACTCTTGGAGGTTGAGGACTCCTAGACGGCTAGAAGTTGGTCACGAGCCACTGAGCTTTGTGTGGTGCGTCGTGTCAAGTTTGTGAAGGCTCGATTTCTCCTCCGCAAGGGAAGAAATCAAAGGAGTAAAGCTGGCAAGTGCATTGTGCAACACCGGAGAGGAAAGGGTTAAAAAGACCCCGGCTCAAGTGTGACCGAGCCGCCTCAGCGGAGACGTAGAATCCCCTCAAGGATCCGAACTTCGGGAACAAACATCTTCGCGTCTCCATCTTCATTTCAGTTTATCCCTTTCACTCTCTAACTTGAATTACTTGTTTATTTTGCTATTGAGTTATTGCCTTGCCTTGTGTGATACTACTACATATATTTGCTTGTGAATTATCTTTGGTGCAGGTTGTATCCTTGAGATTGTGAAATTTGAATTGGATTCAAAATCCCCTGTTTCTGTGTAAACCGGTCAATCCGGTTGTTGCACCCGGATAGTCCGGTACCTATCGAACTATCCGGTCCAAAACCCTGGATTGTCCGGTTAAGCTTCCGCATTTAACTCTGATTCATTGTATTAGAATTTTTAATCACCTATTCATCCCTCTCTAGGCGACATCCCGGTCCTTTTAGTTGGTATCAGAGCCTAACCTCCAAAATTAGGCTTAACCGCTTGGAGGTTTGGATGTCTTTAGATGGGATGGGTGAATTTAGAGTTAATATTTCTTTTGATAATACTAACATGAATGCTACATCTTCTAGCTCTTATATCCGCATTTCCTCCGGTTTGGCACCTTACTTTGATGGTACTCTTTATGACCCATGGAAGTTCAAAATGAAGATGTACTTGATGGCTCTCCATCCTTCTATTTGGCGTATTGTTGCAAAGGGCTATAGCGTGAAGAATGAAGACAACCTAACCACCGAAGAGAAAGAAAATGAACACAAGAATACTCAGGCCATGGTTGCTCTACTTAGTGTTTTGAGCAAAGATTAGCGAGAGAAAGTATGCCATCTCAAGTATGTTCATGATGTGTGGATGCTCATTCAAGAAAATCATGAGAAGTCCAAGATTAATCAAGTGGACAATTCACAAGTATGGACTTCAATTGATAATTGCTCCACATCAAGCTCAAGTAATGATGAATCTCCTACACCTTCCACATCACCTAATTGCTTCATGGCTCAAGGTAAAAATGAGGTAAATGACCACGAGCCCTCTCGTGAAGAATTGATGTACATGCTTAGAAGGTTCCATTGTCATCTTGAGAAAGAAATTAGAAAATCACATGATTTGACCCTAAAGCTTAAGTTGCTACAAATATCATATGATGTTTTAAAGATAAATCATGAAAATTTCCTTCTCAAGGATATCACTACTAGCAAGATAGATGTTGGATTATCTTGTGATATTCTTAATGATATGCCATGCTTAGACTCTATCTCTTGCATACCATCTAGAATTGTAAATTCCACTCGTTGCAATGAATTGCTCAACATGCCTACAAGCTCTAATGCAAATGGTTCCATTTCCATTATGCCTTGCAATGATCAAGTTGATACTTCTTGTTGCTCAAATTAAAATGCTTATATTCCTCTAGTGTTTGTTATACTAACAATTTTGTAGAGAAAAACAAAGAGCTCAAGACTCAAGTGCTTAAATTGAAAAATGATTTGGAGAAGTGCTATAAGGGGAAAGCCAACCTAAATGCCATCTTAGGCAATCAAAAATTCATCAAGAACAAGAAGGGACTTGACTTTATCCCTAAGAAGAGAAAGTATGAGACAAGGCATTCGAAATCTTCTCAAGTTCAAGAGGGCAAGCTCAAGAGCAATCCAAAGCATCAAGCCGAAAACAAAAGACTATCAAATGCTTTGGATGCAATAAGTTAGGGCACTTTGCCTCTAAGTGTCCTAACGAGATCGAGACCAAAACTGCATCTATTAAGAGGCAAACCGACAAGAAGCAAGTCAAAAAGACAAGAAGCTCAAAGACCACTTGCTACAATTGTCGAAAAAAAGGGACACATTGGTAAAGATTGTCCCAAGGGTAACATTCCTAAGCCCCCCTTATCAATGAACGTTATATGCTTAGGAAAGATAAAAATGGCAATTTGTTTGCTAAGATTGTTGCCTCAACTAAAACTAATGCCAAAGCCATTTGGGTGGCAAGACACATAATTCGTGACAATTCTCTTGGGGAGAGGGATGCCTTGGGTAAGAAAGAAAATTATATTTTACCTAAGGATGGTGGTAGGATAAACCCCAAGGTGAACTTTGTCAAGAAAGGTGTGTTTCGCTCATTTGTAAATAATTTTAAACCAATGGCTAATTCTTTTATTGCTAAGTGCCCAATTGTAAAATCTAATAGTAGTAAGTTTTGTTACTTTCATGCTAATTCTAAGGTTAAGACTTCTACTAGGGCACCAAAAGGCATCGAGACTAACTCTTCCGGACCCAATAAGAATTGGGTACCAAAACTTGCTTGAAGTGCTTAATAGGACTTGAAGGGGCATTGGAGGCTTGGCATGTGAATGAAGAGGTGGAGTTCACTGCCAACTATTTGAGGCCAAGCATGAAGATATTCAAGTCACCATCATACACACATCTTGCCTTGTGTAGGTAATTGCATTTTATGAAATCTTTTTAGTCATTCATCTTGCTCTTTTCTAATAAAAAGGGGTTATGAGAGACAACCAATTTTTTTATTGAATTTTATCTGAATTTTAATTTAAAATTTACTTTTTGAAGAGAAAACAAAAGTATCTTCCCATGGATAGCATGCAACCCGTCTAAGATGCAAGCACAAGGTATGACCACCACGTTGCAAAGTATTTGTTATCTTGTATGGAAATTACAATTAATTTCTATAACGATCATGGCAACAATCCGAGAATCGTTGCCAACCAATCCAGTCATGAGTCCACCCATTGCAGAGACCACCTTCACCGCTTAGCGCCCCGGTGCCAAGGAGATAAGTGAGGACGGATTAAACATAATTTTACCACTATCTGTGACACTATCCCACAAGTAGGAACCTGACTGATATAATTTGTTACGGTGGATATCATTGCCAACTACACACAGTCTCTCGCCACACCCATTGATCCCATGGTCTGCCGACCATGCTTATAACAAGAAGTCCATGCACAGGGAAATTTTGCAAAAAAAAAAAGCCCTCTAGAAATTTCAAATTGTCGCAATCATGTCCTCCTTCATCCCCTCCCCTTTTACTTCTCCGTCCTCTAGGTTGGCGGCTTCTTTGGCCGCGACCATCACCGACCTAGCAAATGACCACCTTATCTCCTGCCACCCTCCGCCACGTCATTAGTTGGCGGCACCCGGCGTGGTGGTCGCAGCTGTCGAGCGCCATGGAGGAGGCACGGTGAGGACGGCGGCGCATGAAGGCTCATGGTTCACGATGAAGGCGGCTACTCCTCTGCCATCTTCTTGTGGCTGTCTTCCTCTCCTCTAGCCTCGTCGAAACCTGGGTCGCCCTAATTCGCCCACGACTCACAGCGAAGGTAGATACTCCCCTAGCTATGGCAGTGACTGCCCGCTAGAGTTTTGGATCTCAATCTTCAAAAAAATTTGGGGTAAGAGTCTCATATAACTGTTTTTGTTTTATGGAAAATCAAAAAAATTTAATAGAACTTCGGCCAATTTTTATTATGTTCATAAAAAAGGGGGTTATGAGGTAAAACCAATTTTAGCAAAAAAATTTTTTTTGTTCAATTTTAACTGATTTTTTAAATTTGATGTAGCAGCCCATTTTGGGCCCTTTTAAAAACTTTTGCAAAATTCAAAATTTGAATTGCATTTCTTGTATTTGCTATTCATCACCTGAAAATTTCTTTTCCCAAATTCAAATTTCAATTTTGGAAATGCAAAATTCTTTCTTTGTTATCTAAAATTGCATTTTAAAATGCAAAATCCAATTTTATAACTTATGCAAAAAATAGAATTTAACTTTTCAAATTGAATTTCTAAATTCAATTTATAAATCTTATATATATATCCTTAAGTATTTTTTCTAAAATGAAAACACTTTTCATAATACAAAAGTGCTCAAAGCGACAAAATCCATTTTTGGGCTTTGCCCTGTCTAGCCCAGCCCATCCTAGGCCCAGCCCAGCCAGGCCCTAGCTCGGCCCAGCCGGGCTCTCTCTCTCTCTCTCTCTCCTTCTTTCCCTCCTCCCTCTTTGTGCCGCAGCTGACGTGGCACGCTTTTCCTATCAGCGCGCTGTCGCCTCTGCCACGCCGATGCCTTCTCTGCTGCGCCGACGCTGCTACCGTGCCACTCCTCTCTTGCCCCGTTCGCTGCGAGCGCCACTGCCACGCTGTTGCTTCCCTCTGCCCATGCCAGTGTGCAACTGCTCTCTCAAATTGTCAAAATCAAGTCCTCCTTCATCCCCTCCCCTTTTTCCTTCTCTGCTCTCTAGCTTGGCGGCTTCTTTAGCCATAATCACCTTAGCTCCTGCCACCCTCCTCCGTATCTTTAGTTAGTGGCACCTGGCGTGGTGGTCACACCTGTCGAGTGCCACAGAGGAAGTACGGTGAGGACGGCGGCGCATGAAGGCTCACGGTTATCCAAAATTCTATCACTGTTATCCAAAATTACATCTTAAATACAAAATCCAACTTTACAACTTATTCAAATTGGAATTTATTTTTTCCAAATTGGATTTCCAAATTCAATTTATAGATTCTATATATATATATATATATATATATATTGTTGTAGAAATGCAACACCCATCCCTACGACACAGTGGCGGCAGACGAGAGACGGAGGAAGCGAAGCGTGCCTTGCGAGGGAAATCACTTTCGGAGGAAGGGCCGAGTTCCTTGGGCGCTACTCGACCTCCTAGGGGACAACTTGTATCAAACAAGGATAAAACATGTCAGAAAAAAGCATCATTGCCTTCCAAACTAGGGGACAAGCTGTAACCGCTTGTAAAAGTTGTAATGACCTCTGTAACCCTACTTTAGAAAGTCAGTTACGGGGCACTTTAGGAATCGGTGCCTCATAGTTCGAAGGAAAACCCCATAGTATCCTCGGGCGATGCGGAAAAGAAGCGGTACGAAGGTTATTACCAGGGCAAAGACCCTGCCGCCCCTACTTTATCACTGAGAGCAAGTGATACTCAAGGGTATTCTGACCGAAAGGTATCAATCCCGTATATAAGTAAGAAGACTCGGATGAATGAAGAGAGGCGAGAAATCCCAAAGAAAATATGAAGTCTCAAAGTTTGTGCGTTCGGGCCGATGCCCAATTTTGTTTTGACTCTGTTCAAAACGGTCGAGATGCATGCCTGTTTCAAAAGTTGAAATTTTTTAATCTTTTTATCTTACCTTACTTTACAAAATATAATCATTAAATTTTAAAAAACCCGATGCAGATTTATATTTATGATTTTTTACGTGTCTATTCAAAATATATACAAGGACATTAGCAGCCAAAAGTCCCAATAAAGGATGTGTGGTGCCTAGACCTGGATGGAGGAGTGCTATGGTACGGGTGGATGATGCAAGGACAATAACTAATTAACTATAAGGTTCATAAACAAATCTCACAGGTTTATTTTTTTTAAAGAAACTAATCTCACAAGCTGGGTAAATATGTCCAGCAATCATACAGGTTGCAGAGTGAAACATGGGATTTTTTATTTTTAAATTATTATTTATTTATTTATTAAAAAATATATGTTGGACTAGCAATTTTTTAAAACTAGGCGTCCGTTGCCCGTGGATCAAGCGATCGCCCGTTGGTCGAGCGATCGGTGCACTGTCCGTTAGGCCATGTGTGGTCGCCCTGAGTGGACCGCGATCACCCCACTATGGGGCGACAAGTCGCTGCTAGCTACTAGTTGGTTCCTAGACTAACCACTACACGAAATTAACAAATTTTACAAAATTTTTTAAAAATCATGCAATATCGAAACGCAACAAAACTTGAAAAAATAAAACCGTAGGTTCAAAGGAAGGGTCCACAAAAACTTTAGTTATTTTGAAATTTTTGATTTTTTTTGAAATTTAAAAATCGTGAAGACAAAAATTTCTAAAAAAATCATATTTGTGGGACCCTTTTCATAAACCTATTGTTTATTTTTCAAGTTTCTCTTCATTTTTGACGTTTATAAAAAAAAAAATCACTTTTTTGAATTCATATTTTTAAATTCAAAAATTTTTTAAAAGCCAAAGTTTCCAAAAAAATTTAAAACTTTTTGTGAACCCTTTCCGTGAACTATGGCTCCATTTTTTTAAGTTTCGTTGTATTTTGATGTTATATAATTTTTTTTAAAAAAAATCATAATTTTTATGCTCCATAAAAATCATAATAAATCATAAAAAAGCATAAAAATTATGACTCATTTATTTCAACCCAGAAATTTGGTGTTCAGAAAGGACTTCAAAAGGTAAATTTGTAAATGTTGCGCTGTTGTATTGCCATTATATTGTCTTCCAACTGATGTCTGAAGGTTATGCTACATTATAGGGATGTAGCGTATACCTAGTTCTGTTTCGTTAGTAAATATGACAATCCTTTGCGTTGCTTTGAAAGTCTATATTTTTGGTCCAAAAACTTGTCCCTTTTTCACCAATAATAGTATATATTCTCTGCTTCCATCAAGTTTCTTGAAAATTTTAACACAAACTTCTGTCTGTACAGAATTTCAGGAAATACATGACATATAAGAAGGATTACAACGAATTGCTTTTCTCCTCCTGCGTACACTGGTGAAGGATGCGCTGCACTTTGAAGAGATCGTGTCAGGATCAACCACACAACTCACTCACATAGAGGTCAAAGTGGACGACCTCAAAAACAAGGCAATATGCTTAACCCACAGTTTTCTTATGCCAGTGAATTGTGCAATTGCAACGACTTAAATAGCAAACTAACCCGACCCCTGCCTACTACTATCCATCGTCGTCAATGATCACCTCAGGATGAAGAGCTGCAAACACCGGGATGAAAAGCGAGGGAGAAATCAACAAATGGCAGCTTCAATGTGCTTTACCAGGATTCAGAATCTTTGGAGGCGTTTGGTTGTGGGTTTGCTGCGTTTAATTGTCTTAGCATCCTGGTTCTGGAGTACTGTAAAGTGATTTTGGTGTGTACTCAGCTGCCTCTGTCATTGGTTCGACTGGTTCGTGTCAGATTATTCTGTCTGCTTTTTTATTAAAATGGTTAAGAAATTCATCTAAGATGATTATCTGTGCCGTATCATTGAGATGATTTCAGTATTTGTGAAATCTTTACGACTTAACCTCCACATAACAAGCCTGTGTGTATAAGCATAATACTTGTAAATGGCAATATGTTAAGGTAACAATAAATGTAGAATTCCATTGCAAAGGATAATTACAATTGGGAGATTGTCACGAATTTGCAGCTACCTCCTACTTTCCTATGCTCACTGCAGTGTATCAGCAACAAAAAAAACCTAGCTGTTACTGTCTCATACAGGGCAAAGGATCTGACATTGTAAGTGATGATATAGTCTGATACAGGCTCTGCATCAGCAACCAAAAAATCTAGCTGATAGTCTGATACAGGGAAAAGAATCTAACATCAGCTAACTCCTACTTTCTATGCTCTCATACAGGACAAAGAATCTGACATTACAAGTGAAACTAGTTCACTGCTTTGAAGACATCCTCCATGGCAAACCATGGCATCTGGAGCGCAGCTGCCGCGGTGAGCCTCTTCCTCGGCTCGAACTCCAGCAGACCGTGGAGGACTTGGAAGCCTGCCTCTGACAGCCGGTCCGCGGGGACCATCTCTCGCAGGTTGCTCGGCCCGTCGAAGCAAAACGGTAGCCCTGACACGCTGGCTGCAACTCCGAGCTTCTTGGCGATCCTACATACTTGTGTGTATTCTTCAGCTTCATCAAATAGAGGCTTCCCCATGAGCAACTCTGCCATGACGCACCCGAGCGACCAAACGTCGACGGGCGCGCCGTAGTCTTTCTCGCCCAGCAGCAGCTCTGGAGCCATGTACCAGATTGTGCCTTCCAGCTGCGTGTACGGCGGCGGCTTCGTAATGACTTTAGCGAGGCCGAGATCGCACATCTTCACCTGCCCGTCGTCGGCCACGAGTACATTACCGGGCTTTAGGTCGCGGTGGATGACTCCCTGCCGGTGCATCATGTCCGCGCCGCCAAGAAGCTGCGTCATCACGCGGCGCGTCTCCGACTCGGTGAAGGATCGGCGTTTCCACAGGACGTCGAGCAGGTTCCTCCCCACCAACTCCATGACGAGGTGGGGCTTGTTGGTTTCTGGGCAGCGCGCCACCTCCCGGAGCTCGACGACGGCGGGGTTGCCGCTGCACAGCGCGAGCAGCCCGGCCTCCCGTAGCAGCGCCTCCTCGTCACCGCCTTGATGGCGACCATCTCGTCCGTCTTGAGGTGGCGCGCCTTGGAGACAATCCCAAAGGCTCCCGCGCCGATCTTCTTGACGCGCTCGTACGAGCTGATGCACCCGAAGCGCACTCCGCTGGTGCTTGCGGAGGACGAAACCTCAACGGCGGCGGGTCGCTTCGCGCCAGCCGGCGGAGGTACGGCGGAGTTGTCTGACGGCGCGCTTTGCACGTGCTGCCGGCTGACGAAAGCGCCGCCTCGTGCACAGGAGGCCTGCCTTTTCAGGACGCCCATGGTGAACTACGCGCGAAGGCAGCAAGTGGTCGGCCTTGATGACGACCGACGACCTCGCCGCTCTCGCGTTGGCGCGCCTTGGAGATGGACGATGTTGACGGCGGGAGCGCACAAGAGAGCAGCTGGCGGCGTGAAGAGACGACGAAGAAAACGAGAGGAAATGGAACAGATTGGGATGAGGGGAGACGGCGGCGTCCCAGGTATTAATGGACGTGATTGGGAGTGCCGATTCCAAGCCGAACTCGGGGACAGCAGCGTACGCGTAGTCGTAGTACGTAGAAGTAACAGAGCACGAGCAGGAGACGAAGCTGGCCCCACCCGTCACTCATAGGATCTAACCATATTAGTTTTTCCTTTTGTATTTTTTTAAAAACCGAATAGAAATTAGGACTCCTCAAAATCGCTTGCATAATTTGGCTTCGCTTTGCATAACTATTCTCCTTTACTTTTTTTCTTTTTCTCAAAATCAGAAAATTTCGGTTGTAGTTCGGCCAATTTTCATTTTGTTCATAAAAAAAGGGGTTATGAGAGAAAACCAATTTTAGCGAAAATTAATTTTTTGGTTGAATTTTATCTGAACATTTTTTTTAACGCAAAGGGCAGGAACACTGTCATTCCATTCAAGAAGGAGAAAATTGTACAGAATATATAGAGAGAAAAGCTAGAAGGATGGAGAGAGAGGGAGAGAGGAGGATACATGGAGAGAGGGAGAGGGGACGGGTGAGGGAGAGTTGAAAGCGATCCCACTAAAGGTGGGACTCAACAGAACACCACCACGCAACTGATTGAAGGTCTAGCACTCCTACAACCCTGACAGCCACCACTGCCATCAGGAAGACTTTGGTCGCCACCGCCACATGGGATGCTCGACCGAAATGTTAGCTGCCATTGCTGCCAACTGCATTGCGGGGCACACAGTGCGGCTTAGTCATTAGTCACCACCACCGCACAGGATGCTCGACCAAGATGCCAGAAGGAGAAGGACGTCAGTTGTTACCGCCGTGCAGGATGCTTGACCAAGACGTCAGCCGCCGCTGATGTCGATTGCGCCGCAGGGCACGCAATGCTTGACAAGGACATCAGTCGTCATCGCCATGTAGGATGTTCGATCATGACGTAACAACCGCCACCGCCATGTGGGGTGCTCAGCGGACTGCGCCACATTGATGACGCCATCCTTTGTGGCCTTCCACCATTGTCAACGTCGAGGATCACCATCCTCGGCCCACCAGATTCAAGCAGCTCCGAGCTTGATTCGACCACCTTCAATCACTGCATTTTCGATAAAGGGATCTGGTACCCGGCGAAGACTCCAACCAGCAGCCTCCGTCGCCATGCGGAATGCTCATCCGGGGCGTCCCCTTGCCATCTTCGTCGCATGTTATGATGATAATTTGTTATAATGGAAATCGTTGCCAACTACACACAGTCACACTACACTCTACTCTCCTTCTGCTCTCTCTCTCTCTCTCTCTGCCACCCCTATTGATCCCATGGTGTGCCGACCATGCTTATAACAAGAAGTCCATGCATAGGGAAATTTTGCCAAAAAACAAAGCCCTCTAAAAATTTCAAATTGTCGCAACCAAGTCCTCCTTTATCCCCTCCCCTTTTCCTTCTCCGCCCTCTAGCTTGGCGGCTTCTTTGGCCGCGACCACCACCGACCTAGCCAATGATCACCTTATCTCCTGCCACCCTCCACCGCATCATTAGTTGGCAGCACCCGGCGTGGTGGTCGCAGCTGTCGAGTGCCATGGAGGAGGTACGGTGACGATGGCGGCACATGAAGGCTCATAGTTATCCAAAATTTTGTCACTCTTATCCAAAATTGCATCTTAAATACAAAATCCAACCTTACAACTTATTCAAATTGGAATTTATTTTTTTTCAAATTGGATTTCCAAATCCAATTTATAAATTATATGGAAAAATATTTGGTGCAAATAAGAACTCCGTGCACAAGTGCAAAAAAACATCCTTAGCTCTTGGATCTCATTTGTATGGAATGGATGGATCAAAGTGCAAAGGGAAACATGAACAAGAGGGAGAGCCAAGAGATTCTTCTCTTATCTCTCCTCAATTCCAATGAGCTTTTAATATCTTGGCTCTCTTTCTCCCTCACATTTTCCTTTGCACCTTGATCCATCTGCTCCACACAAACAAGATCCAAGAGCTGAGAATATTTTTTTTTACACTTGTGCACTGAGTTCTCATTTGCACCGAATATTTTACCAAATTATATATATATATATTCCTATATATATATATATCATTAACTCATTTTATAAAATCCAACTTCTTTCTTAATGTTAAAATTCCCAAAATTCTTTTGGGCCTAGCCCTATCCAGGCCAAGCCAGGCCTAGCCTAGCCCAGACCAGCTCGGCCTCTCTCTCTCTCTCCTCTCTCTCCTCTCTCCTCTCTCTCTGGCCAAGAACCGATGTGCATGTCCTATCCATGCCTGACAGGCCACCTCTCACACACACATAATGCCCTAACCTAGTTATTAGAAATTTAAACAAGCATATAGTGACCCATTTGTTTTTAAAACCCTTTTCTGTGTAAATTAACCTCTGCGAGACATTAATATACCCATGTAGAAAATATTTGTACATGATTGTTGGGGAAAGTACGTGGCTCGTGAAGGTTCGGCCCACTCACTTATCTACGGCCCCACAGGAGACAAGCTCGGGGCCGATAAGCTCGCGCCCGAGCTTGGCGAGCTTACGCCCAAGCTTCCCCGCCTCGGAAGCTCGAGCCTCTCACTTCCCCCGGGCTTCCGGGGTTCAAGGCTCAGGACCCAAGGCAAATCATGCATGCCATGACAGGATACGCCGGGTCCCCGAGTCGCCAAGAATTAAATGCGCCGCCTTCGCATCGGCGAGGCGCTGGCGGCAGCTTCTGACGGGTTGGCGGCCGGTCCCGTCAACCGCCCGCATGGGCAAAGACACGTGCTGACCGGTAGCGGTCCGGCGCGGTGATCGGGAGATGCACTCGATTACCCGGTTTATTTTGTACGCTCTGGCATGGCAAAAAGGCAACGACTATTCAACGGGCCAGCGTAGGCTACAGTGGCCGGAAGGCGCCTATGAGCATACAGGCCACAACAACGGACACCCCGCCTCTGCATACACACAACACACTCGGAAGATAGCCACCATAGAACAGGAGCACTCGCACCCCGTAGGAGCTCTAGTTCCCGGCGGTAGTTTTCCACATCCAGGTAACTGTAGGAATACACACACAGTGTCTTGAGCACTTATTGTACTCGAGGCCCGGGCTTTCTGAAGCTCGGACTTCACCCCCTTGTACTCGTTTAAGCTCGGCATTAAACGAAGACTGGACGTAGGGCTATTATCCACAGTGGAGGCCTGAACCAGGATAAAAACACTCGTGTCATCATCCCCATCCGGTCTCGACGCGACCGACTGCGTCGAGACCAAGCTCCTTTCCCTCGGCAGCGTCCGGCCAAGCGGCCGGGCTTCGGTCCAGGGGACAGGGCCGCCTTCGAGCCTCGCACCCCCTTTCCTCGCTCATCGGCGCTGCGGAGGTTCGCCTCCCGGTCGCCGACAATGATATTGCCTTGGTACAGGTATATGCATCATTATATATATTTATATATATATATATATATGTGTGTGTGTGTGTGTGTGTATGTATAATTATCACTAAAACCGAATCTAATTTTTATCAAACCATGAAATTACACATAATTAGGCATAAATACCTCCTTTATGAACTTTGTGTGTATTAGCCATATAACCCAATTTCCTCACGATAATCCTAATTAACATCTTAACCTATGATTAAGCTCCTAAGATTTCTAGAATTCCTTGTCAATCCCTAATTACAAACCCTAGCCCAAAAACACCATGTTGTTAATCGAATTCAATTTGATTTATCAAATTGAAATATTCCCAATTGAATCTTTCAGCAAAAATGGGTTCCCCTGTGTAGGCCCAACCCATTTTTGGGCCTAGCCTACCCAACCGGCCCCACTAGCCCTCAACATTATTTCTCCTAGCCGAGCCAGCCGGGCCTCTTCGGCTCACCCCCGGGCTCTCTCCCCTAGCTCCCCTCTCTCGCTCTCTCCTCCCTCGGCCCCTCTCCCGCGCTCGGTTCTGCCCCTGCGCGGGCATCTCCCTCCCAGGCGCCTGCCTTTGTCTGGTGGTCCGTACGTCGGTCCTTCCCTCCCTCGTGCTAGCGCTCGTGCCCTGCCACTCTCGCCTTGTGGTAGCTCTCCCCTGCCAACACCACCGCGTGGCCGCTTGCCTCATGCACTGCGCTGCCGCTATCAGATTGGTCGCGCTGCTAACCGCCGCGCCATCGCTACCCGTCTCATCGTCGCTGCTGCCGCTTCTCGCTCTGTCCGCCGAGCGATGATGACCCTGTCCTTTCGTCGCGTCACTCTGTCCTGCACACCGCCTCACTCCCTCACTACACCCTCTTTGGCGCCACTGCTACCGCTGTCCTTACTCGCTCGGCCGCATCCCCGCCCTCTTAGCCTCCCTTGGATTCTCCTCCCACTCCCTGAGTGACCCCGGGCCTATAAAGCCCCAACTGGAGCCGTATCCTGTTTTCCCCTTTCTATCTTCCCGCCGCCCGTACAACCATCACACAAATTCACCCTCTCCCATCACTCTCGCGCCCTGAGCTTGCACCCTCACCTCACTAGGTCCCCGACCTCCACCGTCCTCCAAGCAATTGGCTCGGGAACTGATGTGGCCCCCGGAATTGGAGTTTTCCTCCTCGCTGGTGTTCGATCACCTGGATCGCCCCCATTTCGATTTCTCCCTCCTTGATGAGTCTCCTTCCAATTCCCTGCACCCAGAGCATCACCAAAGCATTGCTAACATTTCCCCTCAACCAATTTTGCAAGATCCCCACTGGTGTTGCCTTGCGACAATACCCCTGCCCCGAGCACTTTCGGTCTCCTCGTCGCCGGCCATCTCCAAGGTTCCTCCGCCCGATTCCTCACTCGATAAGGTTCCTAGAGACCCCTAGGTCCTCCCCAGCCGAGACTCTAGAACGAAGTTCTTTAAGATTGACGAAGAATAGAGTTTCTAGTAGCCTCGGCCGCCTTTGACCATGGCACTGCCACATCTGCTCGTCGATGGCAAGGTGGCCGGTGACACGTCCTAGCCGTCACCATCCCGATCCCTCTATACCTTGGGGCTCCATCTCAATATCCCTATAGCATCGCCAATTCGGCGCCAAAGCCCCGTCGGAATCCCGCCGAAGTCCGACAAGAGGCATGGTTCCCTTTCACAGAGATCTGTGCCACTGACATGCGGGTCCTGCATGTCAGTGGGGGGTTTATTTTTAAATCCCCCGCTTGGGTCACGCTTCGGTCACCGACAGGTGGGTCTTCTAGACCTATCCGTCAGATTAAGTGGAAGCGTAGTATTGGAATTACGCCTTGGCTATGTGAAGGTGTAACTGAAAAATACACCTTCTACGCGTTCACTCTCGGGCTGTGCCTTAATGGGCCTGGCCATTACTTTTCACATGGATTTCCCAGCTTTTATCCAATTAAGAAATTCCATTAAATATAAATGAATTATTAGAATTAGCTAGACTACCCCAAAAATCCTAGAAAAACTATGCTAAATACTAGATGACCTGCTGGATTTATTAAAAATATCTAGATGAACAATAAAATAAATTTATACCACTGTTTAAGTTAGTAGTTCTAGTATAAGGATTTTTCTATAAGAGATAAACCCAGAAAAGGAATAATGATTACATAAAACAGTAAATGACTAAAAAAATCTAAGAAAATTAGGATAATTACCAGGCAATAGGCTAGATCAAATAAAATTAAAAATAGGCATAGTAACCCTTTTAATCCCTGTATAATTAAGAATTAGCCCTTTAAATTTGGTTTTACACTTTAATAAAGCAGGATGTCCAAGGCGTCGGTGCCGAAGTTCCTTGGAGAAGTGATTGGTAGCCAAGGCAGAGTGTCGTGTAGAGCTGCAGGGTAAAACGTAGAGACCTCCTTTAGCCTTGCCGTGGAGGAGCACCTTCGATGTGAGTCGATCCTTAACAAGGAAATATGTAGGATGAAACTCAAAGTAGACATTGTTATCAGTAGCAAACTTCTGGACTGACAAAAGATGCTTTGCTATGGTGGGAACATACAGGGTGGTTTTGAGTTTAAGGTGCGATCCAGATTTACTGATGATGAAAGACTGTCCATTGTGTGAAATTGACATACCTGAGCCGTTGGCTACTTGGATTTGATCTCCTCCACGATACTGCTCCTTGAAAGTTAAACGATCCAAATCATTGGTCAGGTGATCTGTAGCGCCTGTGTCAAGGTACCAACCTTGATCTGAGTTGGGCTTGTATGCAGCAGCAGATGAAGCTGACTTGGGCTGTTCGTCTTCCTGGTACATCTAATCGTACCTATGATAACATCTCAGGGCATTGTGCCCAAGCTTGCCACAGATTTGGCACATTGGGCGAGGGGCTCCATTGTTGCTGAATCGGCCTCCTCCTCTTCCTCGACCTTGACTGCGACCACGGTTCTGGTAACCGCGACCACCATCCTGGCGAGTTGCGTTGTTGGCCGAGGAAACGATCTGTTGTGCAGAGTCTTACGCTCCCTTCCGGCATCAAAATTGACTAAATGAGCAAATAGCTCATTGATATCGATTGGATCTGGTCGTGTTGACAGGGAAGTCACAACTGAATCATATTCGTTCCCCAATCCACTTAGGATATAGGAGATGACCTCTCCTTCTTGAAGAGGACGACCAGCAGAAGCAAGTTGATCTGCCAATCCTTTGACTTTCTGGAAGTATGCTGACATTGCCGTATCCTTCTTCTTGAGGTTGGCAAGCTGGAGGCGGATTTGCATAGTTCGTCCTCTCGATTGAGAGGAAAACATATCTTCAAGGGCCGCCCAAACATCTGCGGAGGTAGATAGAAACACAACTTGCCCAAGTATGCCTTCGGTCAATGACGAAAGCAGGGCACTCAGAACCGATTGGTCCTATTTGTACCAAGTCTTGTACGTAGGATTCAGAACTTGACGGACTTGACCTCCAACCGATTCAGTAGTGAACTGATCCGGTTTTTGAATTGTTCCATCTACATAGCCAATGAGATCTTGGCTTCGAAGATACGGCAACATTTGCGCCTTCCACAGCAGATGATTCTCAAGATGGAGTTTCAGCGTCACTGCGTGGCCAAAAGATGGTGGCACCATGATAGAAGCTCCTGCACCGGTGTGCGATGAGAGAGCCAGTTGAAGCAGATGAAGCGGAGGAAGAATTTTCAGTGGCCATGGGATCGAAAAAGCTCTGATACCATGCAAAAGTTTCTGGATTGCCGTAGAGGACATCTCTAGGCTTAGGTTCATTATATATATATGCAGCACAAGCTGTTACAGATATCCCTGAAAACAGGGATTGTTACAACAATTATAGATCAAAGTTATCTGAAGCTAGATGGCTAACCATATGAGCTTATCTCTCAACACAAAGCTATCTTCTAACAGCAGGAATCGAAGCTTGCAATGTTTACACCATTGTTTTTGGAGTGGGTGGTATATGTTGTATACAGAGACACAAGTTTGGAGTGCGAGGGTTCTTTTTTGTGTTATCTTCCATGCGAACAGAGGATGTATGATGTTGAAAGAAAGGTTAGAGAGGTTTAGCAATAACACTGTGCCTAGTAAATAGTGAATCAGATATATGATCCAAGTTTATGTTTGGAAACCTATTTATGATCACTGTACGTAGATGCCTCGCCGGAGATGCCTGGCCGGCACGGCGCGGTGACAGCTAGGAAAATGAGCGGCGCTGTAGATAGTAGACTCATTGGCTAATCTAGACTGCGTCACTACACTCGCCGGAGATTCTGGCCGGCGATAGTGTATGCATTGACCCTAGACGGCGTTGTGCATGTGAACTGATATGATAAGAGAAGCTGACAACCTCAGAGAATTCAGAATCACGATCATTATCAATGTATAGTAACATTTCAAAAGAAGTGATTACAATTGAGGGCTCCAGATATTACATACGAGTGATTATCGATGTAAAATGACTAGCTAGTCTCCAGTACGTACGAATGCGGTCCGTCAAGCTCGGTGTAAAGACTGATTAGGGTGTGTACTCAGCTGCCTCTCGTCTTGTAAGGGCGTGTTTGGTTGGGTGGCTCCAGCCTGGCCCGGCTCGCGCGAGCCACCCAACCGGTGTTTGGTTGCCCGAACCGGACGTGGGAGCCAGGCTGGAGGATGCAATTTCACTGTGCTAGCCTGGCTCGCGGGAAACGCGAGCTGCGGCCGTTTCCCGCGGCCAGGCCAGCACAGTAACACATGGCACGCGAGTTAACGACGCACAGCACGCGAGTTAAGACTAACAACTGAATTCCAGTTCTTTCTACTTCAACTTTTCATTCTTCCAAAAAATTTTAAAAATTCAAATGACATCCAAATTCAACGAAACAAAAAAAAAATGGAATCGTAGATTCAAGTACAAGGTATTGAAAAAATTTCAGAATTTTTGAATTTTTATTTTTGTTTTCAAATTTATTGATTTTTTTGTTTTTGCATTTATTTTTGTTCCAGTATTTTTAAATTTTTTTATTTTCACTTTTGATTTTATTTTCTTTATTTTTAATTTTCTCTTTTGAATTTGTCCATCCCACTTCTCACCTAGTGCAGCCAACCAAACAACATCTCTGTGCAGCCTGTTCAATCTCATACAACCAACCAAACAACATCCCCTTGCATCACCTCAGCCTGTCTCCCACCAGCCCGGCTGAGCTCATACAGCCTGGCTGAACTCATACGGCAACCAAACAGCCCCTTATAAGTGTTCCAACTGGTTCGTGTAAGATGATTGTGATACTATTGGATAATTTTAAACATTTTTGAAATCTTTACCTTCACATAACAAGAAGCTTGTGTGTTCATACATAATATCGGTAAATGACAAAAGCTGCTTTACAGCTAATTGGTCGTGGTTGGGACACAAAATGCCAATTAATAAGAGAAGTCGACAATCTAAAAGAATTCAGAATCACAACAAAACGTATAGGCGGCGCGAGGTTTCCCGGCCGATCTCTAGCGGAACTTCGGTAGTGCATAGGCGCGCGGCGCTACGGTTCACTATCCTAGTGGTTCATGGTCGAGATGGGTTTGGCTCAGAGAGACCTAGGATGTCCTGGCCGGATTTCACCAGCGGCGAGCCAGAACAGTGGCGCCATTGGCGCGGGTGGAAAAATGCTACGGGAGCATGATTCTCTAGCGAGGGAAGGGTTTGGCAGCCAGTTCGCTGGCACAGAGAGCAACTACGGACTACCAGAGAGCTACCTGAGGTGACGGGGCGCTCGGGGAAGCATGGGATTGAGCTGGCACCGTGGAGGGTGGTGGCGGCCAAAACAGGGGCGTCGTCGCTGGGAGCTCCGATGTTCCTTGGCCAAAATTGAGCACGGGGAAGTGAGGGGCGGCAGCTAGAGAAGCTAGGGGTGCAAGGAATCGGCAGACGACGTATCAAATCGACGGTGAGGAGAAAGGGGGCGAAACCGAGCTCGGCGGCGGGAATGGCGAAGGACGGCGCAATTGGGGTCGAACCGGGCTTAAATAGGCGACGGGAGCTACGAGGGAGAGGGAGAGAGCGATCCCGGGGCGAGGTGCTCGACGGCATGGCGTGGGAGCGGCGTGACAGAAAAAGAGAGCATGGGCCGCGAGGGCGTGACGCGAGCAGTGCGGCAGTGAGAGAGAGAGGAGTTGCACACTGGCATTGGCAGAGGGAAGCAGCGGCAGCAACAGCTGCATGCAACAAGACGGGCACAAGAGGAGGGCGCGAGCGACACTCAGCAGAGGCTACAACAGGCAGATGGGACGGCGCTGCCACGCCCATCAAGGGCGCAGAGAGGAGAAGGGAAAGAGCGAGAGAGAGAGAGAGAGAGAGAGAGAGAGAGAGAGAGAGAGAGAGAGAGAGCCCAACTGGGTCAGGCTAGGCTGGGGCTATGGGCTAGATAGGGAAAGCCCAAAAATGAATTTTGTGATTTTGGGCATTTTTGAATTTTGAAAAGAGTTTTCATTTTTGAAAAAAGACTTAAGGATATATATATAAAAGATTTATAATTTGAATTTGGAAATTTAATTTGAAAAATAAAATTTTATTTTTTTTGTATAAGATATAAAATTGGATTTTTCATTTTAAGATGCAATTTTAAATAACAGAGAAAGAATTTTACATTTCCAAAATTGAAATTTGAAAATAGGAAAAGAAATTTTCAGGGGATGAATAGTAAATACAGGAAATGCAATTTAAAATTTGAATTTTACAAAAGTTTTTAAAAGGTCCCAAAATGGGCTGCTACATCAAATTTAAAAAATCAGTTAAAATTCAAAAAATATAATTTTCGCTAAATTGGTTTTATCTCATAACCCCCTTTTTTACGAACACAATAAAAACTGCCGAAGTTGTGTTGAATTTTTTTGATTTTCCATAAAACACAAACAGTTATATTAGACCCTTACCCCAATTTTTTTTTAAGATTGAGATCCAAAACTCTGGCGGGCAGTCGCTGCAACAACCGGAGGAGTATCCACCTTCGCTGTGAGTCGTGGGCGAATTAGGGCAACCTAGGTTGCGACGAGGCTAGAGATGAGGAAGACCGCCGCAAGAAGATGGCAGAGGAGTTGCCGCCTTCACCGTGAACCGTGAGCCTTCATGTGTTGCCATCCTCAACGTACCTCCTCACAACTGTGACCACCATGCCAGGTGCTCCCAACAAATAACACGGCGGAGGGTGGCAAGAGATAAAGTGATCATTGGCTAGGTCAGTGGTGGTTGCGGCCAAAGAAGCCTCCAAGCTAAAGGGGAGAGAAGGAAAAGGGGAGGGGACGAAGGAGGACTTGATTGCGACAATTGAATGAGGACTTGATTGCGACAATTTGAAATTTTAGAGGGCTTTTTTTTTTGGCAAAATTGCCCTGTGTATGGAATTATTGTTATAGGTGTGGTCGGCACACCATAGGATCATTGGGGTGGGCGGGGGGAGAGAGAGAGAGAGAGAGAGAGAGAGAGAGAGAGAGAGAGAGAGAGAGTAGAAGGAGAGCAGAGTGTAGTGTGACTGTGTGTAGTTGGCAACGATTTTCATCATAACAAATGGTATCAGAGTCAGGTTCCTACTAGTGGGATAGTGCCACAGACAGCGGTAAAATTATGTTTAGTCCCTCCTCACCTATTGATGGGGTCAAAGACCATCTTTAATGGGTGGTCATACAAGATAACAAATACTTTGCAGCGCGGTGGTCATACCTTGTGTTTGCATCTTAGACGGGTTGCATGCTATCCATGGGAAGCCCAGTTTCGGTAAGATACTTTTGTTTTCTCTACAAAAAGTAAATTTTAAATTAAAGTTTAAATAAAATTCAACCAAAAAATCATTTTTCGCTAAAATTGATTTTCTCTCGTAACCCCCTTTTTTATGAACAAAATGAAAATTGGTCGAACTACAACCGAACTTTTCTGATTTTGAGTAAAAGAAAAAAAAGTAAAAGTGGAGAATAGGCATGCAAAGCGAAGCCAAATTATGCAAGCGATTTTCAGGAGTCCTGATTTCTATTGGGTTTTAAAAAAAATACAAAAGGAAAAACTAATATGGTTAGATCCTATGAGAGTGACGGGTTACTTCTACTAAAATATGCTCGTGGTCTAACATTACTTTTACGTACTACGACTACGCGTGCGCTGCTGTCCCCGAGTTCGGCTTGGAATCGGCACTCCCAATCACGTCCATTAATACCTGGGATGCCGCCGTCTCCCCTCATCCCAATCTGTTCCATTTCCTCTCGTTTTCTTCGTCGTCTCTTCACGCCGCCAGCTGCTCTCTTGTGCGCTCCCGCCGTCAACATCGTCCATCTCCAAGGCGCGCCAACGCGAGAGCGGCGAGGTCGTCGGTCGTCATCAAGGCCGACCAATTGCTGCCTTCGCGCGTAGTTCAACCATGGGCGTCCTGAAAAGGCAGGCCTCCTGTGCACGAGGCGGCGCTTTCGTCAGCCGGCAGCGCGTGCAGAGCGCGCCGTCAGACAACTCCGCCGCACCTCCGCCGGCTGCCGCGAAGCGACCCGCCGCTGTGGAGGCTTCCGTCCGCCGCAAGCACCAGCAGCGGGGTGCGCTTCGGGTGCATCAGCTCGTACGAGCGCGTCAAGAAGATCGGCGCGGGAGCCTTTGGGATTGTGTCCAAGGCGCGCCACCTCAAAAGACGGACGAGATGGTCGCCATCAAGGCCGTCCGCGACGGCGGTGACGAGGAGGCTGTCAGCCGGGCCATTGGGCTCAAACCCTCCCTCACCCTTATAAACCATGCTCAAACCCTCCCAACAACCAATGTGGGACTATTCCCAACAGATGCGCTGCTACGGGAGGCCGGGCTGCTCGCGCTGTGCAGCGGCAACCCCGCCGTCGTCGAGCTCCGGAAGGTGGCGCGCTGCCCAGAAACCAACAAGCCCCACCTCGTCATGGAGTTGGTGGGAAGGAACCTGCTCGACGTCCTGCGGAAACGCCGATCCTTCACCGAGTCGGAGACGCGCCGCGTGATGACGCAGCTTCTTGGCGGCGCGGACATGATGCACCGGCAGGGAGTCATCCACCGCGACCTAAAGCCCGGTAATGTACTCGTGGCCGACGACGGGCAGGTGAAGATGTGCGATCTCGGCCTCGCTAAAGTCATTACGAAGCCGCCGCCGTACACGCAGCTGGAAGGCACAATCTGGTACATGGCTCCAGAGCTGCTGCTGGGCGAGAAAGACTACGGCGCGCCCGTCGACGTTTGGTCGCTCGGGTGCGTCATGGCAGAGTTGCTCATGGGGAAGCCTCTATTTGATGAAGCTGAAGAATACACACAAGTATGTAGGATCGCCAAGAAGCTCGGAGTTGCAGCCAGCGTGTCAGGGCTACCGTTTTGCTTCGACGGGCCGAGCAACCTGCGAGAGATGGTCCCCGCGGACCGGCTGTCAGAGGCAGGCTTCCAAGTCCTCCACGGTCTGCTGGAGTTCGAGCCAAGGAAGAGGCTCACCGCGGCAGCTGCGCTCCAGATGCCATGGTTTGCCATGGAGGATGTCTTCGAAGCAGTGAACTAGTTTCACTTGTAATGTCAGATTCTTTGTCCTGTATGAGAGCATAGAAAGTAGGAGTTAGCTGATGTTAGATTCTTTTCCCTGTATCAGACTATCAGCTAGATTTTTTGGTTGCTGATGCAGTGCCTGTATCGGATTATATCATCACTTACAATGTCAGATCCTTTGCCCTGTATCAGACAGTATCAGCTAGGTTTTTTTGTTGCTGATACACTGCAGTGAGCATAGGAAAGTAGGAGGTAGCTGCAAATTCGTGACAATCTCCCAATTGTAATTATCCTTTGCAATGGAATTCTACATTTATTGTTACCTTAACATATTGCCATTTACAAGTATTATGCTTATACACACAGGCTTGTTATGTGGAGGTTAAGTCGTAAAGATTTCACAAATACTGAAATCATCTCAATGATACGGCACAGATAATCATCTTAGATGAATTTCTTAACCATTTTAATAAAAAAGCAGACAGAATAATCTGACACGAACCAGTCGAACCAATGACAGAGGCAGCTGAGTACACACCAAAATCACTTTACAGTACTCCAGAACCAGGATGCTAAGACAATTACACGCAGCAAACCCACAACCAAACGCCTCCAAAGATTCAAGTCTACATCTCATACAACAATCTCTGAATCCTGGTAAAGCACATTGAAGCTGCCATTTGTTGATTTCTCCCTCACTTTTCATCCCGGTGTTTGCAGCTCTTCATCCTGAGGGGTTAGTTTGCTATGCTGCCACTGGATGTCTGATAATCCCACGCCGTTCATCCAGGATGAAGCTGTTGTCCCTGAAGTGCGCGCTAGAGAAAAACGGCTTCAGGTCGTAGATCTCATACTCTTGGGCCTGCACATTAACAGATATGTCAGCTCACAGTGTACACAAATATTTAAGTCGTTGCAATTGCACAATTCACTGGCTTAAGAAAACTGTAGGTTAAGCATATCGCCTTGTTTCTGAGGTCGTCCACTTTGACCTCTATGTGAGTGAGTTGTGTGGTTGATCCTGACACCATCTCTTCAAAGTGCAGCGCATCCTTCACAGGTGTACGCAGGAGGAGAAGAAGCAACTCGTTGTAATCCTTCTTATATGTCATGTATTTCCTGAAATTCTGTAAAGACAGAAGTTTGTGTTAAAATTTTCAAGAAACTTGATGGAAACAGAGAATATATACTATTATTGGTGAAAAAGGGACAAGTTTTTGGACCAAAAATATAGACTTTCAAAGCAACGCAAAGGATTGTCATATTTACTAACAAAACAGAACTAGGTATACGCTACATCCCTATAATGTAGCATAACCTTCAGACATCAGTTGGAAGACAATATAATGGCAATACAACAGCGCAACATTTACAAATTTACCTTTTGAAGTCCTTTCTGAACACCAAATTTCTGGGTTGAAATAAATGAGTCATAATTTTTATGCTTTTTTATGATTTATTATGATTTTTATGGAGCATAAAAATTATGATTTTTTTTAAAAAAATTATGTAACATCAAAATACAACGAAACTTAAAAAAATAGAGCCATAGTTCACGGAAAGGGTTCACAAAAAGTTTTAATTTTTTTTGGAAACTTCGACTTTTAAAAAATTTTTGAATTTAAAAATATGAATTCAAAAAAAGTGATTTTTTTATAAACATAAAAATGAAGAGAAACTTGAAAAATGAACAATAGGTTTATGAAAAGGGTCCCACAAATATGATTTTTTTAGAAATTTTTGTCTTCACGATTTTTAAATTTCAAAAAAAATCAAAAATTTCAAAATAACTAAAGTTTTTGTGGACCCTTCCTTTGAACCTATGGTTTTATTTTTTCAAGTTTTGTTGCGTTTCGATATTGCATGATTTTTAAAAAATTTTGTAAAATTTGTTAATTTCGTGTAGTGGTTAGTCTAGGAACCAACTAGTAGCTAGCAGCGACTTGTCGCCCCATAGTGGGGTGATCGCGGTCCACTCAGGGCGACCACACATGGCCTAACGGACAGTACACCGATCGCTCGACCAACGGGCGATCGCTTGATCCACGGGCGACGGGCGCCTAGTTTTAAAAAATTGCTAGTCCAACATATATTTTTTAAAAATAAATAAATAATAATTTAAAAATAAAAAATCTCATGTTTCACTCTGCAACCTGTATGATTGCTAGACATATTTACCCAGCTTGTGAGATTAGTTTCTTTAAAAAAAATAAACCTGTGAGATTTGTTTATGAACCTTATAGTTAATTAGTTATTGTCCTCGCATCATCCACCCGTACCATAGCACTGCTCCATCCAGGTCTAGGCACCACACATCCTTTATTGGGACTTTTGGCTGCTAATGTCCTTGTATATATTTTGAATAGACACGTAAAAAATCATAAATATAAATCTGCATCGGGTTTTTTAAAATTTAATGATTATATTTTGTAAAGTAAGGTAAGATAAAAAGATTAAAAAAATTTCAACTTTTTGAAACAGGCATGCATCTACGACCGTTTTGAACAGAGTCAAAACAAAATTGGGCATCAGCCCAGAACGCACAAACTTTGAGACTTCATATTTTCTTTGGGATTTCTCGCCTCTCTTCATTCATCTGAGTCTTCTTACTTATATACGGGGATTGATACCTGCTCGGTCAGGAATACCCTTGAGTATCGCTGCTCTCGGTGATAAAGTAGGGGCGGCAGGGTCTTTGCCCTGGTAATAACCTTCGTACCGCTTCTTTTCCGCATCGCCCGAGGATACTATGGGGTTTTCCTTCGAACTATGAGGCACCGATTCCTAAAGTGCCCCGTAACTAACTTTCTAAAGTAGGGTTACAGAGGTCATTAAAACTTTTACAAGCGGTTACAGCTTGTCCCCTAGTTTGGAAGGCAATGATGTTTTTTTCTGACATGTTTTATCCTTGTTTGATACAAGTTGTCCCCTAGGAGGTCGAGTAGCGCCCAAGGAACTCGGCCCTTCCTCCGAAAGTGATTTCCCTCGCAAGGCACGCCGCTTCCTCCGCTCTCGCCTGCGCCAACGTGTCGTAGGGATGGGTGTTGCATTTCTACAACTATATATATATATATATATATATATATATATATATATATATATATATATATATATAATCTATAAATTGAATTTGGAAATCCAATTTGGAAAAAATAAATTCCAATTTGAATAAGTTGTAAAGTTGGATTTTGTATTTAAGATGTAATTTTGGATAACAGTGATAGAATTTTGGATAACCGTGAGCCTTCATGCGCCGCCGTCCTCACCGTACCTCCTCTGTGGCACTCGACAGGTGTGACCACCACGCCAGGTGCCACTAACTAAAGATACGGAGGAGGGTGGCAGGAGCTAAGGTGATTATGGCTAAAGAAGCCGCCAAGCTAGAGAGCAGAGAAGGAAAAAGGGGAGGGGATGAAGGAGGACTTGATTTTGACAATTTGAGAGAGGAGTTGCACACTGGCATGGGTAGAGGGAAGCAATAGCGTGGCAGTGGCGCTCGCAGCGAACGGGGCAAGAGAGGAGCGGCACGGTAGCAGCGTCGGCGCAGCAGAGAAGGCATCGGCGTGGTAGAGGCGACAGCGCGCTGACGTCAGCTGCGGCACAAAGAGGAAGGAGGGAAAGAAGGAGAGAGAGAGAGAGAGAGCCCGGCTGGGCCGAGCTAGGGCCTGGTTGGGCTGGGCTAGACAGGGCAAAGCCCAAAAATGGATTTTGTGGCTTTGGGCACTTTTGTATTATGAAAAGTGTTTTCATTTTAGAAAAAATACTTAAGGATATATATAAGATTTATAAATTGAATTTAGAAATTCAATTTGAAAAATTAAATTCTATTTTTTGCATAAGTTATAAAATTGGATTTTGCATTTTAAAATGCAATTTTAGATAACAAAGAAAGAATTTTGCATTTCCAAAATTGAAATTTGAATTTGGGAAAAGAAATTTTCAGGTGATGAATAGCAAATACAGGAAATGCAATTCAAATTTTGAATTTTGCAAAAGTTTTTAAAAGGGCCCAAAATGGGCTGCTACATCAAATTTAAAAAATCAGTTAAAATTGAACAAAAAAATTTTTTTTGCTAAAATTGGTTTTACCTCATAACCCCCTTTTTTATGAACACAATAAAAATTGGCCGAAGTTCTATTAAATTTTTTTGATTTTCCATAAAACAAAAACAGTTATATGAGACTCTTACCCCAAATTTTTTTGAAGATTGAGATCCAAAACTCTAGCGGGCAGTCACTGCCATAGCTAGGGGAGTATCTACCTTCGCCGTGAGTCGTGGGCGAATTAGGGCGACCCAGGTTTCGACGAGGCTAGAGGAGAGGAAGACCGCCACAAGAAGATGGCAGAGGAGTAGCCGCCTTCATCGTGAACCATGAGCCTTCATGCGCCGCCGTCCTCACCGTGCCTCCTCCATGGCGCTCGACAGCTGCGACCTCCACGCCAGGTGCCGCCAAGTAATGACGTGGCGGAGGGTGGCAGGAGATAAGGTGGTCATTTGCTAGGTCGGTGATGGTCGCGGCCAAAGAAGCCGCCAACTTAGAGGACGGAGAAGTAAAAGGGGAGGGGATGAAGGAGGACATGATTGCGACAATTTGAAATTTCTAGAGGGCTTTTTTTTTGCAAAATTTCCCTGTGCATGGACTTCTTGTTATAAGCATGGTCGGCAGACCATGGGATCAGTGGGTGTGGCGAGAGACTGTGTGTAGTTGGCAATGATATCCATCGTAACAAATTATATCAGTCAGGTTCCTACTAGTGGGATAGTGTCATAGACAGTGGTAAAATTATGTTTAATCCGTCCTCACTTATCTCCCTTGGCACCGGGCCGCACAAGCAGCCGAAGGTGGTCTCTCGCAATGGGTGGACTCATGACCTGGATTGGTTGGCAACGATTCTCTGGATTGCTGCCATGATCGTTATAGAAATTAATTGTAATTTCCATACAAGATAACAAATACTTTGCAGCGTGGTGGTCATACCTTGTGCTTGCATCTTAGACGGGTTGCATGCTATCCATGGGAAGATACTTTTGTTTTCTCTTCAAAAAGTAAATTTTAAATTAAAATTCAGATAAAATTCAATAAAAAAAATTGGTTGTCTCTCATAACCCCTTTTTATTAGAAAAGAGCAACATGAATGACTAAAAAGATTTTTCATAAAATGCAATTAACTACACAAGGCAAGATGTGTGTATGATGGTGACTTGAATATCTTCATGCTTGGCCTCAAATAGTTGGCGGTGAACTCCACCTCTTCATTCACATGCCAAGCCTTCAATTCTTCTTCATGTCCTATTAAGCACTTCAAGCAAGTTTTGGTACCCAATTCTTATTGGGTCCGGAAGAGTTAGTCTCGATGCCTTTTGGTGCCCTAGTAGAAGTCTTAACCTTAGAATTAGCATGAAAGCAACAAAACTTACTACTATTAGATTTTACAATTGAGCACTTAGCAATAAAAGAATTAGCCATTGGTTTAAAATTATTTACAAATGAGCGAAACACACCTTTCTTGACAAAGTTCACCTTGGGGCTTATCCTACCACCATCCTTAGGTAAAATATAATTTTCTTTCTTACCCAAGGCATCCCTCTCCCCAAGAGAATTGTCACGAATTATGTGTCTTGCCACCCAAATGGCTTTGGCATTAGTTTTAGTTGAGGCAACAATCTTAGGAAACAAATTGCCATTTTTATCTTTCCTAAGCATATAATGTTCATTGATAAGGGGGGCTTAGGAATGTTACCCTTGGGACAACCTTTACCAATGTGTCCCTTTTTTTCGACAATTGTAGCAAGTGGTCTTTGAACTTCTTGTCTTTTTGACTTGCTTCTTGTCGGTTTGCCTCTTGATAGATGTAGTTTTGGTCTCGATCTTGTTAGGACACTTAGAGGCAAAGTGCCCTAACTTATTGCATCCAAAGCATTTGATAGTCTTTTGTTTTCGGCTTGATGCTTTGGATTGCTCTTGAGCTTGTCCTCTTGAACTTGAGAAGATTTCGAATGCCTTGTCTCATACTTTCTCATCTTAGGGATAAAGTCAAGTCCCTTCTTGTTCTTGATGAATTTTTGATTGCCTAAGATGGTATTTAGGTTGGCTTTCCCCTTATAGCACTTCTCCAAATCATTTTTCAATTTAAGCACTTGAGCCTTGAGCTCTTTGTTTTTCTCTACAAAATTGTTAGTATAACAAACGCTAGAGAAATATAAGCATTTTAATTTGAGCAACAAGAAGTATCAACTTGATCATTGCAAGGCATAATGGAAATGGAACCATTTGCATTAGAGCTTGTAGGCATGTGAGCTATTCATTGCAACGAGTGGAATTTACAATTCTATATGGTATGCAAGAGATAGAGTCTCAGCATGGCATATCATTAAGAATATCACAAGGTAATCCAACGTCTATCTTGCTAGTAGTGATATCCTTGAGAAGGAAATTTTCATGATTTATCTTTAAAACATCATATGATTTTTGTAGCAACTTAAGCTTTAGGGTCAAATCATGTGATTTTCTAATTTCTTTCTCAAGATGACAATGGAACCTTCTAAGCATGTACATCAATTATTCATGAGAGGGCTAATGGTCATTTACCTCATTTTTACCTTGAGCCATGAAGCAATTAGGTGATGTGGAAGGTGTAGGAGATTCATCATTACTTGAGCTTGATGTGGAGGAATTATCAATTGAAGTCCATACTTGTGAATTGTCCACTTGATTAATCTTGGAATTCTCATGATTTTCTTGAATGAGCATCCACACATCATGAACATACTTGAGATGGCATACTTTCTCTCGCTAATCTTTGCTCAAAACACTAAGTAGAGCATCCATGGCCTGAGTATTCTTGTGTTCATTTTCTTTCTCTTCGGTGGTTAGGTTGTCTTCATCCTTCACGCTATAGCCCTTTGCAACAATACGCCAAATAGAAGGATGGAGAGCCATCAAGTACATCTTCATTTTAAACTTCCATGGGTCATAAAGAGTACCATCAAAGTAAGGTGCCAAACTGGAGGAAATGCGAATATAAGAGCTAGAAGATGTAGCATTCATGTTAGTATTATCAAAAGAAATATTAACTCTAAATTCACCCATCCCATCTAAAGACATCCAAACCTCCAAGCGGTTAAGCCTAATTTTGGAGGTTAGGCTCTGATACCAACTGAAAGGATCGGGATGTCGCCTAGAGGGGGAATGAATAGGCGATTACAAATTCTAATATAATGAATCAGAGTTAAATGCGGAAGCTTAACCGGACAATCCAGGGTTTTGGACCGGATAGTCCGATAGGTACCGGACTATCCGGGTGCAACAACCGGATTGTCCGGTCTACACAGAAACAGGGGATTTTGAATCCAATTCAAATTTCACAATCTCACGGATACAACCTGCACCAAAGATAATTCACAAGCAAATATGTATAGTAGTATCACACAAGGCAAGGCAATAACTCAATAGCAAAATAAACAAGTAATTCAAGTTAGAGAGTGAAAGGGATAAACCGAAATGAAGATAGAGACGCGAAGATGTTTGTTCCCGAAGTTCGGATCCTTGAGGGGATTCTACGTCTCCGTTGAGGCGGCTCGGTCACACTTGAGTCGGGGTTTTTTTAACCCTTCCCTCACCGGTGTTGCACAATACACTTGCCAGCTTTACTCCTTTGATTTCTTCCCTTGCGGAGGAGAAATCGAGCCTTCACAAACTTGACACGACGCACCACACAAAGCTCAGTGGCTCGTAACCAACTCCTAACCGTCTAGGAGTCCTCAACCTCCAAGAGTAACAAACGTACACGTAGAACAAACTTGGAGATGACCACAAGTGCTCAAAGATCCAAAACTTATTCAACTTGCACTCAATCCTCCTCCCAACTCTTCCCAACCCTTCTTCCAAAGGGGATCACCTAGATCGAAGAGTGGAGAGGTCACTAGGGCTCAAGAACACACTAATTCCACAAAGGAATCACCTCCAAACCCTTCTTCCAATTCTCACTCAAACCCTCCTCCCAACTCTTCCAAACCCATCTCAAATAGGATCACAAAGATCCAGAGTGGAGGGGTGCTTTGAGGCTCAAGAACAATGGGATAGCTCAAGGAATGGTGGTACAACGGCTATTTGCATATAGGGAGAGAGAGGGGTTTAAATAGAGCCTCCCAAGAACTAGCCATTGGCTGCAGGTCTGCGCCGGACCAGACTATTCGGACCCTAACACCGGACTATCCGGTTTGCAGCAACTAAGGAGCAGAAACTCAGCGTCAGATTTGGTCCGAACTGTCCGAAAGGCTGGACTATCCGGTGTTCTGGACCGGATAGTCCGGTCCTAAAATTAGGACCAGCACAGCCTGATGAAAACGGCCGTAACTTTTGACTCCGGACTCCATTTTGGGTGATCTTGGGCTCTACGGAAAGCTAAGAACGAGAGCTACACAACCAACAAGGTCTTCCCAAGGGATAAATGCAGAACTCACAAAGAAGACAAGAGAGACCTACAACTCTCACTTTTCGACATCACCAACACCACACTCTCTCTAGGTTTCAAAAGGATGGATCACTTGAGCACTTAACACATCTAGAAGTCATTCTCCATCGCATCCCTCTTAATAGTACGACAATCCTTAGACTCAAATTAAATCAAAGATAATACAAGTCTAGGATAATCACTTGCCGTCTTCTTTCTTCATTTTGCATGATGACCTTCACCAAAGGATTGATGAAGCCTCCGCCTTATCCAACTTGACTCGATTCACCTAATGAGACTCTCGTCCCATCAACCTTGACTTAATCATCCTCCTCAACGATCTCCACACCAAGTCGATCTTGACTTAGTCCTCAACTCTTGGTGACACCGTCGTCTTGTTGACCTCGGCTTGACCGTCATCCTTTAACATACCTTGGTCATCACACACTCACGGGACCTAATTCTTTCCAAACCACTCACGAAAGGCATTAGTCCCAAAAGCTCAATGGATATGAATAAGTTGATATTTGTGAGCAATAAAGTACAACAAGTGTTTCATATAAATATGCACAATATGAGTGAAAACACTTAATAAGAGAAAGATTCTCCACTAAGTGCAACATGATGAATATGTAATGGAGCTAGATGCACTAGAGAGATAATTGCCAATATGATAAAACAATTAAACCATGGCAAGGACCACAATCTTCACTTAATGATCCACATGATAAAACATACGAGAATTACACATGTGCAAATACTATTCAAGCTAGAGTGAAGTTATAGAACAATCTATATTAAATTTCACTAAGTGATGTGCATGAGAAGATATATAAACAAGACAAGCATGTACCAAATCAATTTATAGCAATATGAAGTTTAACTCAAATTAAGACAAACATACTAGAAACAAGCCACATATTGAACTTAAGTGAATATATATGCAGAAATTGATATGACATGAACCAATGTGTATCTATATAAGCAATATGTTACATGAAGTTCAATATGCATCCGCACAAGAGGAATGCAATAATAAATATAGAACGGATACCGAGATTGCATACCTCATCTTTGCTTATTCACTTCACCTAAAGAATTCCTCCATTTGGATGAGACTAAAATGACCTTATCAACAAACTTGTTAGTCTCACAAGATAAATAAATACTTACTAGAGGTTTAACATTAGGCAATCACTAAGTTAAGCATTTACATCAATTTGTAATTTACAAATAATTGTCACTATATTTGTTTGCCATTAATCACTAAAATCACTTATGTGCCTAGACGCACTTTCAACGATTACTACACTAGTTGCTGCATTGATAGGCTAGTGCACACCATTATATAGCCAGATCGAGAAAGCATATAATGAACAAGTTAAACTGGATAACTGCGAAAGTAACGCCTTATGGCGAGTAGCTTTAGAACACAGCCGTCTAGGCCAAATAGCATTGCAGTCCACCAGAAAAATCAGAGTACAAAAGTGGAAGTCTTCAGCAAAATAAATATCCAATGGCTATGCATAACTGCAAGTGGCTGGAGGGAACGCGCTAAGCTTTTTCTTGATCTTCAAATCCGGATTCTTCATCCTCGAAGCACGCATAGGAATCTTCCAGGTGCTCTCCATCTAAAAAGTGAGTGAGTGCGAGGGTAAGTGCGCAATCAAACCGCACTTGCGAGTTAACACTCTCCTAATGCATTTAATGATAAGGGCTCTAATGAAAGGTTAAGGTTTGTTTATTTGCAATAAGTAGGTGGAAATAATTATAGTAATAAACCAATGACTTAGCCAATTTTCATTATGAAAGAGAGAGTTATGGAAGTGTTGATTTTCTAAAGTATCAATCTTGTCTAATCTCGGTACCATCCCATAGTACGACTGGACCAAACTCAAACTCTGTTGGAACCTCCGTTCTTATTCTTCCTCCAAATACCCGCGCATCCAGTCCTGCTCCTCAGTTCTTCCTTCAAACACCTGCCATTTTATTCTGAGACTTGGCAATCCCGTTGTGAATCATACCTCCTAGATTTTCAGTCCAGCGAGCGTATGATCTAGACCCCCCTCGGTGGTGGCGCCCAGCCGTGCTTACCTCAGGTTGGAGTTTTAGCCAGGGCCTCCGCAGAGCGCTCGCCTGGGCCTCCACACCTACACTTCTGCGTGATGACCACGCATTGTGTCGGACACATTCAACAGTCCAACATAATCAAGGGATCCGTCCGATCCCGCTACTCATGGCCCAAGAGCCAAAGTCCAACCTTCGCTCCCTGCCTAAAACAGAACAGGTCCACGACCTTGCAGTCTGGATCCACTCTAGACAACAAAACCAACTTCGGGTCTCAACCCGCAACTCAGCCATAGGCTCACATCTCGAGACCAACTAACACAGTCTTTACCCAAACTAAACTATACCAAATCCAGTTCATATAATAAGTAGTAGTATTTATAGTGGGGAGCTAGTGTTCACCACTATGGGGTGTTATAGCCTGAAAACAAGCATTTAGACCTAAGTATGTCTAAGCAAGTTTTACCAAAGGACTAGGAGTCTAAATGTTTTAATTGTTTATAATTGGGTTACATAAGATATGACTATCAAGGCAGTCATGACATGATATTCAAGGCAATCATAGCTTGGGGAGTAATGGTATCAAGGTTCATGGCATATGTATAACATGATTAAAAAGCTAGGTATTAAATTCATATTGCATGCAATTTCTTATTTGAATCAAGGTAACTTTAATAAAATCTGGATAAGACATGAACTAAGGATGTTAACTCGCCTTTTCCTGAGGCTTAAAAGTTTTCCTCGGTTTCCTGGAACCTTCCTTCGAAATCTTCGACATCTACTCGGAAGTATAAACACCATGCATAAATAAATGCAACAAACGATGATGCATGTATGCACGAAAAAGAATTCTAATATCGAGACTACAATCCTACGAGTCGTTAAATAAACATGAATATTTATGCCTCAGATACTCTTAGGTATTATTACCTTTTCTGGACAATAATTTTAAAATTATTTAGAATTAAAATATTAAACTTATATGCAAATAGGGTTCCTAATTCATGTGTTAAACTTTATCAAGGTTTAAAATGGATTAAATATTTTTAATAATTTATTTCTGAGTTGGAAAGGTTTTCGTAAAAATTTGGGAATTTTTAGAGTTTAAACAATATTTTAAAAAAATCAATCTGATTAACAGCAATATTAATCCTTAGGGAAAATGGTTTAATTACTTCTACAAATTAACCAGAGAACAGGAATGATGTTAAAACTGTTAAAATAATTTTCTTAGATTCCAAACTATATCAATTCTTCTCTAGAATTTTGTCATAATTTATGGAAATGAGAACTAATTTATTTAACCAAAAGGTTATTTACAATATTATTCAAAAGGTTGAATTAAAGCTACTGGAGTATTATAGAGGGCTAAAATAGGTTACTATTCAAAGTTATAATTTTATTAAATCCAGTGTGTTGTCTAGTATTTACCATAATTTTTCCAGTAATTTAGGGGAAGAAATAGTATTTTTAGAAAATCATAAATATATTATGGATTAATTAAATTAGGAAAAAGGCTGAAAATCCTAAATAGTACTGGGCCAAATTGGTACTGTGTGGCCCAATAAGGTTCGGTCCGCGAAACAAAAGCGGCCCAGACGAGCCCGCGAACTGAAAGCGTAAACTAGGAATACGCCTCTACTAATACTACCAAGTGGGGTTACGGACCCACATGTCAGCGGCTGACAGCACTTAAGCGAGCGCGATTTAAACGCTAATCACTTTTAGCATGGGCCTAGCCTGTCAGCAGCAGGTTGCGCGGCCGACGTCGGGGATGATGTCAGTCGGGCGGTGGCCCGCGAGGTTTCCCGGCCGATCTCTAGCGGAACTTTGGTGGTGGATAGGCGGCGCTACGGTTCACTATCCTAGTGGTTCATGATCGAGATGGGTTTGGCTCAGAGAGACCTAGGATGTCCTAGCCGGATTTCACCAGCGGCGAGCCAACACGGTGGAACCATTGGCGCGGTGGAAAAATGCTACGGGAGCATGATTCTCTAGCGAGGGAAGGGTTTGGCAGCCAGTTCGTTGGCACAGAGAGCAACTACGGACTACCAGAGAGCTACCTGAGGTGACGGGGCGCTCGGGGAAGCATGGGATTGAGCTGGCACCATGGAGGGTGGTGGCGGCCAAAACAGGGGCGTTGTCGCTGGGAGCTCCGATGTCCCTTGGCCAAAATTGAGCACGGGGAAGTGAGGGGCGGCAGCTAGAGAAGCTATGGGTGCAAGGAATCGGCAGACGGCGTATCAAATCGACGGTGAGGAGAAAGGGGGCGAAACCGAGCTCAACGGCGGCAATGGCGAAGGACGACGCAATTAGTGTCGAACCGAGTTTAAATAGGCGACGGGAGCTACGGGGGAGAGGGAGAGAGCGATCCCGGGGCGAGGTGCTCGACAGCACGGCACGGGAGCGGCGTGACAAAAAAAGAGAGCGCGAGGTTGCGACGCGAGCAGCGCGGCAGTGAGAGAGAGAGGAGTTGCACACTGGCATTGGCAGAGGGAAGCAATGGGCGGCGGCGGCCGCAGCGCCAGACGGGCACGAGAGGAAGCAGGCATGCGGCATGAGCGACACGGCAGAGGCAACAGCGTGAGGATGGGACGTCTGGCGCCACGTCACGCTTGAAGTGCAGAGAGGAGGAGGAAAGAGGAGAGAGAGAGAGAGAGAGAGAGAGCCCAGGGCCGAGGGCCAGGCTAGGCTGGGGCTATGGGCTAGATAGGGAATGCCCAAAAATGAATTTTGTGATTTTGGGCATTTTTGAATTTTGAAAAGAGTTTTCATTTTTGAAAAAAGACTTAAGGATATATATATATATATATATATATATATAAAAGATTTATAATTTGAATTTGGAAATTCAATTTGAAAAATAAAATTTTATTTTTTGTATAAGATATAAAATTGGATTTTGCATTTTAAGATGCAATTTTAAATAACAGAGAAAGAATTTTACATTTCCAAAATTGAAATTTGAAAATGGGAAAAGAAATTTTCAGGGGATGAATAGTAAATACAGGAAATGCAATTTAAATTTTGAATTTTACAAAAGTTTTTAAAAGGTCCCAAAATGGGCTGCTACATCAAATTTAAAAATCAGTTAAAATTCAACAAAAAATAATTTTCGCTAAATTGGTTTTATCTCATAACCCCCTTTTTTACGAACACAATAAAAACTGCCAAAGTTGTGTTGAATTTTTTTGATTTTCCATAAAACACAAACAGTTATATTAGATTCTTACCCCAATTTTTTTTTGAAGATTGGGATCCAAAACTCTGGCGGGCAGTCGCTGCCACAGCCAGAGGAGTATCCACCTTCGCTGTGAGTCGTGGGCGAATTAGGGCAACCCAAGTTGCGACGAGGCTAGAGATGAGGAAGACCGCCACAAGAAGATGGCAGAGGAGTTGCCGCCTTCACCGTGAACCGTGAGCCTTCATGCGTCGCCATCCTCAACGTACCTCCTCACAGCTGTGACCACCATGCCAGGTGCTCCCAACTAATAACACGGCGGAGGGTGGCAAGAGATAAGGTGATCATTGGCTAGGTCAGTGGTGGTTGCGGCCAAAGAAGCCTCCAAGCTAAAGGGGAGAGAAGGAAAAGGGGAGGGGACGAAGGAGGACTTGATTGCGACAACTGAAGGAGGACTTGATTGCGACAATTTGAAATTTTTAGAGGGTTTTTTTTTGCAAAATTGCCCTGTGTATGGAATTATTGTTATAGGTGTGGTCGGCACACCATAGGATCATTGGGGGGGGAGGAGAGAGAGAGAGAGAGAGAGAGAGAGAGAGAGAGAGAGAGAGAGAGCAGAGCAGAGCAGGAGGAGAACAGAGTATAGTGTGACTGTGTGTAGTTGGCAACGAATTTCATCATAACAAATGGTATCAGAGTCAGGTTCCTACTAGTGGGATAGTGTCACAGACAGCGGTAAAATTATGTTACTCCCTCCTCACCTATTGATGGGGTCAAAGACCATCTTTAATGGGTGAGGTTTCCTTCTCCAATTGGACTAGTATTTTATGGAGAATTCCCTCGGCACCGGGCCGCATGGGCAGCTAAAGGTGGCCTCTCTCAATGGGCGGACTCACGACCCGGACTGGTTGGCAACGATTCTCTGGCTTGCTGCCATGCTCGTTATAGAAATTAATTGTAATTTCCATACAAGATAACAAATACTTTGCAGCGCGGTGGTCATACCTTGTGTTTGCATCTTAGACGGGTTGAATGCTATCCATGGGAAGCCCAGTTTCGGTAAGATACTTTTGTTTTCTCTACAAAAAGTAAATTTTAAATTAAAGTTTAGATAAAATTCAACCAAAAAATCAATTTTCGCTAAAATTGATTTTCTCTCGTAACCCCCTTTTTTATGAACAAAATGAAAATTGGTCGAACTACAACCGAACTTTTCTGATTTTGAGTAAAAGAAAAAAAAGTAAAAGTGGAGAATAGGCATGCAAAGCGAAGCCAAATTATGCAAGCGATTTTCAGGAGTCCTGATTTCTATTGGGTTTTAAAAAAAAATACAAAAGGAAAAACTAATATGGTTAGATCCTATGAGAGTGACGGGTGGGGCCAGCTTCGTCTCCTGCTCGTGCTCTGTTACTTCTACCTGGGACGAGTAATATGGCTATATCCTATGAGATCCCCGAGTTCGGCTTGGAATCGGCACTCCCAATCACGTGCATTAATACCTGGGACGCCGCCGTCTCCCCTCATTCCAATCTGTTCTCTCCTCTCGCTTTCTTCGTCGTCTCTTCACGCCGCCAGCTGCTCTCTTGTGCGGTCCATCTCCAAGGCGAGAGCGGCGAGGTCGTCGGTCGTCATCAAGGCCGACCACTTGCTGCCTTCGCGCGTAGTTCACCATGGGCGTCCTGAAAAGGCCGGCCTCCTGTGCACGAGGCGGCGCTTTCGTCAGCCGGCAGCGCGTGCAGAGCGCGCCGTCAGACAACTCCGCCGTACCTCCGCCGGCTGCCGGGAAGCGACCCGCCGCAGTCGAGGCTTCGTCCTCCGCAAGCACCAGCGGGGTGCGCTTCGGGTGCATCAGCTCGTACGAGCGCGTCAAGAAGATCGGCGCGGGAGCCTTTGGGATTGTGTCCAAGGCGCGCCACCTCAAGACGGACGAGATGGTCGCCATCAAGGCCGTCCGCGACGGCGGTGACGAGGAGGCGCTGCTACGGGAGGCCGGGCTGCTCGCGCTGTGCAGCGGCAACCCCGCCGTCGTCGAGCTCCGGGAGGTGGCGCGCTGCCCAGAAACCAACAAGCCCCACCTCGTCATGGAGTTGGTGGGAAGGAACCTGCTCGACGTCCTGCGGAAACGCCGATCCTTCACCGAGTCGGAGACGCGCCGCGTGATGACGCAGCTTCTTGGCGGCGCGGACATGATGCACCGGCAGGAGTCATCCACCGCGACCTAAAGCCCGGTAATGTACTCGTGGCCGACGACGGGCAGGTGAAGATGTGCGATCTCGGCCTCGCTAAAGTCATTACGAAGCCGCCGCCGTACACGCAGCTGGAAGGCACAATCTGGTACATGGCTCCAGAGCTGCTGCTGGGCGAGAAAGACTACGGCGCGCCCGTCGACGTTTGGTCGCTCGGGTGCGTCATGGCAGAGTTGCTCATGGGGAAGCCTCTATTTGATGAAGCCGAAGAATACACACAAGTATGTAGGATCGCCAAGAAGCTCGGAGTTGCAGCCAGCGTGTCAGGGCTACCTTTTTGCTTCGACGGGCCGAGCAACCTGCGAGAGATGGTCCCCGCGGACCGGCTGACAGAGGCGGGCTTCCAAGTCCTCCACGGTCTGCTGGAGTTCGAGCCGAAGAAGAGGCTCACCGCCGCCGCCGCGCTCCAGATGACATGGTTCGCAGCCGACTCGTAGGATGGAAATGGACGGAGTTCTGGGACCTTGATCGTGCTGTGACCTGCCTTGGGTTTGGAGGCTTGGCCGCTCTTCGTGTAAAATTGTTCACATGCATGCACTGGTATTCTCTTAGGTCGAGTCTGCACTTTCCTGGGAGCACAGGTGAACCCACTGTGTGTGTGGTGTGGTCAGACGTTTGGGCCAGCTAGCAAGCTAGTAGTTCGAGTCTCCAATGTATCCTTGTAATGTCTGGAGCTATGCTAGCCCTCAGCGAAAAAAAGTTACATGTTTTGTAATGTTTGAATTCTCTTATTAATTGGCATTTTATGTCCCAACCACGACCAATTAGCTGTAAAGCAGCTTTTGCCATTTACCGATATTATGTAGGGGCATTCGATAATATGCCCCAAAATACTATTCAGACCCACATGTCATAGACACATAATGGGACATATTATTAATTTTCACTTAACTTTAGGACATATTGTCAATTATCCCTATTATTTTGTATGAACACACAAGCTTCTTGTTATGTGAAGGTAAAGATTTAAAAAATGTTCAAAATCATCCAATAGTACCAGTTGAACACTTGCAAGACGAAGGGCAGCTGAGTACACGCGATAATCAATCTTTACACCGAGCTTGACGGACTGCATTCATACGTACTAGAGACAGTCATCTTACATCGATAATCACTCATATGTAATGCCTGGAGCCCTCAATTGTAATCACTTCTTTTGAAATGTTCTCTGAGGTTGTCAGCTTCTCTTATCATATCAGTTCACATGCACAACGCCGTCTAGGGCAATGAGTACACTATCGCCGGCCAAAATCTCCGGCGAGTGTAGTGACGCAGTCTAGATTAGCCAATGAGTCTACTATCTACAACGCCGCTCATTTTCCTCGCTGTCACCGTGCCATGCCGGCGAGCGCAGTGATCATAAATAGGTTTCCTAACATAAACTTGGATCATATATCTGATTCACTATTTACTAGGCACAGTGTTATTGCTAAACCTCTCTAACCTTTCTTTCAACATCATACATCCTCTGTTCGCATGGAAGATAAATAAGGATGCACAATGAAGTAAAACACAAAAAAGAGCCCTCGCACTCCACGCTTCTGTCTCTGTATACAACATATACCACCCACGCCAAAAACAATGGTGTAAACATTGCAGGCTTCGATTCCTGCAAGACCTATTCTCTGACCAAACGAGATGTATAACCGCAACCCAATTAACTGGTGGTATGGTGCCAGCCTTGGTTCGCCTCGTTTGCTGTATCCTTGTGCAGAAATGAGGGCACTGCGTGTCACGTCAATTTGGTTTGGATTTGCCTGTGAACATGCACGAGGAACTCGACATAGGAAAGGCCACCAGGTGCCTTGTCCTCTATCAAAAATGAGCAGAAGAAATCACCTGCAGATGCATCAAACGTTCATTTAGTAACATGGAAAAACAACAGTTAAAACTTTAAAGTGTTATCAGACGACTAACCAGATGGTTCACCCCGTCTGCATAGTCTCAACCTGCAAAAGTACCTCAAGACATCAGTGGTTTCATACAGAGACTGGTTAAGAAGAAACCAGAAATCACTCATCATACCTCAAGTAAGAACATCTCTGGCGTCTTATTTCATTAATCACTTCATTTATTTTCCTTGAGAGTTCATTGTCAAATTGCTCCAATATGAGCTGCAAGTCAAATTATTTGTCAGCTCTAAGAGAAATGATTTCATATGAAGCACACATTAAATTTTGTTGGATACCAAAAGTAATCCTCTTGAAAATGTTCTCAATGTACAATGCAGCGAAAAATTCATCAGCTTCAAACAGAGAAACAGATAGCTTCAATACACTGACCTGGGTTGGTAATGCAGCTAAAGAAGATACACCAAATATTTGTTCGAGGGTGGCAGGGTTTACTAAATTTCCTACATAGATTAGACCATCCTCTCCATTTTCCAATAAATATATTCCATCCTCATGTACATTTTCACTGTTGAGCATAAGGGGACTAGGTATAAGGGAATCATCTTCCTGAAAAAGAAGTGTAAAAAAAATAACTCATCCTCTCATTAAATAAGTTAAAAAATTCTTACTGTGGCTTCAACTATTGTATCAAATAAATTAATATTAGCTACAACTATAGTAGCAAAAATCTGAAGATTAACAACTTGTACCCTTGATGTGAGATCATGGATTGGAATCAATCTAGGAAACACCAATGGAACAGCTAACAAAACAGAAACCGAGGAGATGAGAGATATCCAATAGGAACAATCATCCAAACGCCCCTCAGTTCGCAAGCCTATGCTTTTAACCAGCGCTGGAAAGGATAGTAAATTAATTAGCAGAGTCAATGCATATGAAAAAAAATAAAGAAATAGCACACTTCATAGAAGTTAACATACCTAAAGTATATAAAGGCAGGAGTTTGAGAGCCTCTGGGAGAATCAACTGCCCAGATGAGGTGACAGATGCACAATATTTACGGTAGGACTGGAGAATATTTATACAAGTATTTGTTACTTCCTCCCGAAGATGGGGTAGCGAAGCTGTTGGAATGACATTAGCAGCTGCATAATACAATGATGTCAAACTCTACCAGAACATTTCAAACAACTAGAATTTAACAAGATTGTTTCATTTAAGGTTGTCTTGCTCACAAATTTCTTTATTAACCTTGATACTTACAAAGATGTATGAAAAGGATCTTGACTATTTTACCTTGCTTAAGAAAGCATGTGAATTGTGTTTCCAAATCAGCATATCTAAAAAGACTGCTGAGTGTATTCGTGCATGGGAGTGAGAGGTTTATGACTCTTATCCTTCTTTGGCCATATACAGTAGTGTAGAGAAGTGCACACTGAAAGATGCCAGGAATAGCATGTCAGTAATGAGTGATGTTTTGTAATTATAAAGACAAAGTAATGACGAGAGCAAGTAATCCAATAGAAAATCCATGCTAGATTATTCATATCATATCATTAGTGTACAAACATGTGGGATGGGGGCAAGTGAAATGGTATTGTGACAAGGAAAATGTGCTCAGACTAAACAATCTCTACCAGTATTTCTAGAAACCAGGCATACATAATCCTGTAGAGCTGGAAATTTTTTCCTGACAGAGCATTCACAAATATTCACAAACCCACCGTTGTACTTAAGCATTGAGAGGACTAGAAACAATAAATAAAATTTTACCATGAAACAAATAGTTTGAATAAAATGCAGTCAAGCAATGAAAATAATAGGAACCCAGTCTATTTCATAATTACCTGGAAACCACATTCTGAATCTTCCCGCAACTTGTCATCATGCTTAAAGGTGACCATTACAGTTTTGTCGGAGTCAATCTGCAGCATGAAATTTTTATTTTCAGAATGTATTCCACAACACCTCACAGGAATGAACAGCATGAGACACTAACTAAATTACTAAACCACCTTCTGCATTGTGTAAGCATGAAATGCAAGGAAATTTCATTAAAGACAATGCAAACAAATTCAGGGATATCATTATAATCTAGTCTGACCTTTACTTCCACAAGAATATAACATGCAACATTATGACAAGCATTGGACCATAGAATGATTCATACACATATTCTGGAACAGTGCTAACATATGTGCTTCTATTCTTTATTCAACCAAACTCATTACGACAACTGCTTCTATTGTTTATTTAACCAAATTCATTACGGCAACAGATTCTATAGGCAGAGCTTCAGTTAACAATTACCACAGAATTTTAAAACCGATTTTACAGCACAGCAGTCTTAATCACTGACCGATGGAAGATCAATGTCAGTAGGAACACGCTTGCAGAAATTGCCAAAATAGTCCTGAACTTGGAGGCCCTGATGGAAAGCAGAAAAGGAAATAAGCCACAATCAAACAATAACAAAAGGTAGTAAAGAAAAATGTTTGGACATCAAGCCCACCTGACTGCACCTGACACGCATAACAGCCTCAAAACCTTGAGGTCTACTGATATTCCATCTGAGATCATTGAAGAGCTTGGCCGGGTCTGAAAGAGCAGAAAACGGATAGTAGTAGTAAACCTGCAACCAAAATGACATATTTAAAAGAAACAACATCAGAAAATCACCATAAAAAGTGCAGATTAAAAGGGTACAGAACTGAGATGATAATAAACAACATAAAAAATACACAAGCCACTTAGATATGCAATGAAGAATTCAGTGTTTCAGAAAATACAGAGTAAGGTCATGTTACTTGCCCACATGAGCAATGCCTACAGCAGCTCATCTTTGCTAGGAAATCTTGCCTGAGCAAGGAGATCATTGACAGAGCTTAAGAACCAAATCAGGTCATACAGAGACATATTAGCTCTTAAACTATTCCAAATGTTAGATTTGTTTCTTGCATCTTCTTCAAGGCATAAAGCAAACTAAGCATGCATGTCACCTTGTTTATTACTCAACATGCCACGATGTGATCAAAGAGTTAGAATGTGAAAATATTTTTGAAAAACTATATTTCATTCTCGCGGCATATTTCTGATGTATGAATTCTTGGAAAGACAACCAATGCTTCCTTCTACATGGCAATATTGCCCGTAGGCTACCTGGCCAGATGGACAATAGCGCATGGCACATCTTTGTGGCAAAAGCATGTAAAATGCCCTAAATGTATCAGACACATTAAAAATTTGAAACCAACATACTCATTAAATGACCAGTGCACACAAAGAAGATACAAAACTCAAGACTTTATAGTAAAGTTCCAAATGTCAAATTAGGATATTACGTTTGCACTTTCTACCAACAAATAAGAAAACTTTAGCTCCAAGTAAAGAAATTGACGATGCAATCTATGGGCCTATATCTAATGATGGCCTACTCTGAAACTACTAATATTTAACATTGTTTGCAAGCAATTGGAAGAACCATACCCGGCCCCCTGTAGTACTGGGAACGACAGATATCGAAGCAATATCAACATATGCTTGTGTGGTGAGGAACACATCCACACAGACCTGAAAGGGGATAATATAATTATAGAACAACATACCATTATGACATATTGGCATGAAAGCAAAAAAGAAAATCTCAAGCACTTAAGATTTAAGATGCTAAAGTACCAAACCTGATACTCAGCAAATTCTAGTGCCATTGTCTTGAGAGTTGTATCAACAGGCTGCAGGAACTTATGAGGTTCCTGTGAACCACAAAATTTATTACAGTATATTAATTGACAAATTTCCAATAAAAGAAACATCCCCATGATGTTTATGAGGAAAATATATGACAGCAGATCTTATTTGCACACTATGCAAACAAATCTAAAATGAGTTTATGGTAGAAGTCATACCTTATTACCAGTGGAAACATTTGCTCTACCTTCAGCTTCCCTAGCAGATAAAGAACCAACCCCAAGTGATGGCAACACTGCCAAAAAATAGAACTGAGTCAAACAAACAGCATAAAATTAAATAAAAATAACATTATAAAATTCCATTAGAATTAAAATATTTTGGGTAAACAACTAAACAATGCCAGTAACAAAAAAGAATGCCAAATACACTTGCAAAAACTTACACATGTACATCTGAGGCAAACATATCCAAACCATTTCACTCAGAACGAACAAAAATAAAAACAACTAGGCTGTTTATGATACCTGCTTGAGTATTTTAAAGGCAGACCAAAATCTCAATTGAATAAATTTCATGTGCAGACAAAAAAAAATGAAAAATGAGGTTTAGCTTCTGTAAAGCATTCTAGCCTTGGTTCAGAAATTTGCAGTTACGACCCAGACATCATCTACTCTAAAAGGCATATAACACCTTGAGAAATATTAAAACAAATCTTGAATAGCCATTTTCACACTTCCAAGTCTTGCCAAAATAGAATCTGATATTTGAAAACCTTAATGTGGCCAAAAACCGGCAGATTGTACTTGGTTACCGTGAACCAGCCTGGTTTCGGTTTTTGTCTGGTTTATGATATCTAACATCTATACTCCTTAACATAGGATTGGCATCCCAGTCTGATAATAATAACAGCCAGATATTTCCTAAACCAGATTCCAGATGTCTAAAATAGATTGCGGGTATGTTCACCATTACAAATGCAACAGCCATAAAATCAAACTACAACCAAGTGAAAAAAAAAAAATTAATTATTATCAGCATGTGTCTATCAAGATGTATCTTGAAATTTTGTGAATAATTACTAGGTGTATAGCATACCTGACTGAAATACAAGTAGTTTCCCACCAGTAGATTTAATAGCCAAGAAGCCAGCCTATAGAAATAGAACCAGAACAAACTGTCCAATCAACCATTTGAATGCTAGGATGTGAATCCGAATAAACAATCACAGTGTTTACATAAAAGTATTGATGAAATTGGTGAATATCTAGGTAATAAATCATGAAAAAGAGAAACAATACAAGAAAACCAAAACAGATAGATCAAACTAATACCATCATAGCAGCTCCAAAAGCAGAATCAGCAACCCTGTTATTCTCAAACATGTTTGGGATGCTTTCCAGCAGATGCTCCAGATTCTCATGGCACTAAAACAAAAAATGAGAGATTTAAAAATGCATTCAAGAACAGATAACTGCAAATTTTATCTGTTTGAATGCAAACCTCAGAAACTGGAAGGATCAGGTCCGTTTGAAGAGGTGTATATACGTCTTGCACATCAGGAACAATAAGCATCAAAGGCTGCAAGGGATAGAAGATCAAATGGGTATTGAGTGTTTAATAACTTGATATATTTCAAATTTTGAAAAAAAAAAAACCAAATGTATAATATTTTACACAAAAGAAAACTTTCTGGAATAATTTTAAAAATTATATCTGCAAGCTTGAACTGCATTAAAAAAGAGAGAACAACAGATGACATAGAAGACAAGAAAAAACTAACCATACTCATCTCTATATGTATAGTTAACTGTCTCTTTAACTATCAAAAGGAATGGATCTAAAGTCAAAGATGATGAAATAGCGAAACATAACTACCGTCAAATTCAATCAGTTTGGGTCCCTGAAAATTATAAACAGGGAACAGGAAATTCACATTGCACTATTTTAATCCAGAAGCTAATGGCAAGTTACAAAGAAAATGCAAACTATAAGTAGAATTCTCGTCTGCCAAACTTAAAAGCAATGTTGTCAAGATTAAATTGAGAACATGTGAACAGCTTATGCATACAATACCTGCTGCTGAGCACGTTTCAGACTATAAAAGTGAATAGCGGAATCAAAGGTGGCTATTCCAACCATTGTTCGAGGACCTTCCTACATAGGACAGAAAACAAAGGTCAGTGAATTCCCAAATACAAAATCAACTTACGTGCCTTAGAAATTCATCATGTGAAGACAGAAAACAAAGGTCAGGGAATTATAGCCACTGTGGGAAGTGTGTGATCCAATGTTTTGATTTTTTTTAGGGAACAATGTTTTGATTTTTGACATATATTATATTTTATTATTTTTATATATTTAGATTGTCATGAGAAAATTCAAAATTGTGAGTACATCGTAATTGGAAAAAAATCATAAGCATAAGATTGTACCTTTATAATTTTTGCAAATATATTGTGGTCAAAGATGATATTGGAGATAGTGAAACGTCAAAAAAAAAGAGAGATTTTTAGTGGAGGGAGTGATAATTAAACAGCAATGCCTTTGTTTGGTTACTAATATTAATTGCATTTACTCAAATCTTTATCCAATAAATTGATTCTCGGTGTTCTTCTATTTTGGGATTTGTGAATGAACTCATCACTTTCTTTTATTCAAGTTCTGCCAAGAAACAAAACAAATGTTGAAGAATTCCAACTTGACTATGGTTCTGCTGACTGTACGATACGGTTAACAGTAAATAGAGTAACAATAAATACAAAAAGATCATAATATCACACAATATTCAACACAAAGTAAACAACCAAAATTAAAGCCATTGTGTATCATACATCTTCAGAAATACTACACTGATCATTCAGGCAATCACAAAAGTGATGTTTAATTACTTACAAATGAAAACATACAAGAAAATACAAAAGGCAGATATTTTCTGGCACTGAGTGCTGAAATCCGTGAGACTGGAATGGAGCTAGTTCATTATGAATATATGATTGCAATTAAACTAGTTCAGCTAACACCACACTAAAACCATCATAATGCCTTCTCAAAAAAATACCATGATAATGTGGTTTATCTGTTTGGCATGATAGAGTCAGGTAAACATAACTTACCGGTAGATCTGAAATAGTCTGGGAAATTGCACTGCAGGCAGCAGCAGTTGCACCAGTTTGTATAGCATTCATGGAGACATCAATAAGGAAGAAGTATACAGCAGGCATTGGATCACGAACCTGAAAATTGATGATGATGAGTCTTATTTAATTGTATTGTATATACATAAAAGGTAAACAGGAAACTAGAATGCAACAGCAGGGTAGTTTAGTTCTCTGACGAAAATAATACATCTTATGGGCCAACAGGACGTTTCATTAATATGCCAATTTTGTCTAAGTGAACTCAATGGGGCAAAAAAAATTGATAAGATGCAAAATACAGAAATTTTAAGTTTTACAGAGACACCAGTTATGCATACTACAATGCATATATTGCAATGAGTTCACACATCAGGTATGCACAAACCAGAAACTCCTTGGTAGCAACAAATTCAACAGTTCCTCTGCATAACTCAGGCCTGTCATCAGCATCACGTCGCCTACCATCAGGCCCTAAATTGCAGATGTATTCCCTTGGGGTATCATTGCTAATTCCTGCAGAGTCAGTGTATTGTGTTAATTATACATAAATTTCAATAAATATGACAGGCTAAACGAAATAGAAATGTTCTTACTGCCAAAATCGATAAGTAAGAAGAGAATTAATAGCTAAAGGTCAGAGTTACAACAAGCATCAAACATGATAGCTGTATATCATGGCAAAGAACCTTCTGTAGGGTAAGAACCATGGGACAATCTTAGAATGATATATGAGAAATTCATACAAACAAACAAACAGAATACCAAATGTTTCACAAGCAGAGGCAGCTATTTAGAAGAAGATTAATGGCCAACTGGCCACTATGTGATTGTTGTGCTATGTTATGCTATGCTGCAGAATTTAGTTAGTTACAAAGATATGTACCAGTTCCAGGAAGATTTTTCCATTACAGCTCAACATAAAATGGATTATTAAATGTTACAATGCCAAACGGTGCCTAACAGCAATCATAACTAGCAAACAATAAGATTATATAAAGTAAACTAATAAATAAGAATCAAATGGATGTATGTTTGGCCCTTACCACATAAATTACAGATAAAATGCCTCCCTTGATCAATGAATCTCATAAAAGGATTTATGTATGCTTTGCAACGAGAACACCGAACAGGTCCCATATCTCCAAAATCCACAAGCTAAAATATGGGAAATGAGTCAAGTTCAAAGTAACAAAACATTACTGATTAAATTAACACATGATGGAGTTTAGATGTGCACTAGAAAATTGCTGGAATGTGCTATTAATAGTTTAATACTAATCCTGGAAATCAGAATGCAAGTTCAGTGAATGTTAATAGGAACCAGTACCCAATCAGCAGATCATCTAAACCAAGAGTCTGTAACAAAACATATGTATAGTCGTATGAATCAATAGGAACATCAAATTAAATGCAAAAATAATGTTATGCTTCTAACTTTTGTTTGTGGCTCAGGGTGTGCTTGTAATTTTGCATGTCAGTGAGATTACAAGTTCCATATATATGATGACCATGTTATTAGAAATTTAGAATTTATAACTAAAGTATGGTCTTAAAAATTAGAATGTTTGAGGTCAAATACAAAGTAAAACGGTAAATATATTGACCAATTGTAGCAATCCCTAGTTTCCATGTTCTTTGTTGCAAGCTGATCAACAATGGATGCATGTATCATTACCACTAGCATAATATTCATGGTAAAAATATTGATTAATTACATAGTAAGCTGAAGAGGTGACAAGGTTGATCATATTATTCACATATATTGGCACACCTAAGCTTAAAATGGCAATACTCCTTTGCAAGAGGTATAGACAAGTTGGGTTACGGTTGACTGCAAATTATAACAAGAAATTAGCAAAACATTTTATGTTCAAGCACATAACAAAACAGAATACTTTAGATCAAGTGAAGGATGTCAACATTTTCTTGCAAATGAAATTTCTCAATTTTCATTAACAAAATAATTCAACAATTCACTGCACCAGTTGGATTACTGCAAATTGCAGTGATATAGGCAAGTTAGGTTACAGTTGACTGCAAATTATAACAGCAAATTAACAAAACATTTTAGGATCAGGAACATAGCAAAACATAATACTGTAGCTCAACTGAAGGATGTCAATATTTTCCTGCAGATGAAATCATTTTTATTAACAAAATAATTTAATAATTATTCATTGCTGCTAGTTGCAATAATCGGCACAATCGTCCCTATGTACTTATGCTAATGTCATTCATCTAATGGTGCTGGCCAATCATTATATCAACAGTTGTGGTTATTACAATAGCTATAAAATAGGCCATCTATGTAAGAAAATTTACTGAATATATGTCCTAGCAGAGTGTTCTGTGAATAAAAATTGCATAAATACCTGAACAGGTTCCTCAGATGGGTGAGGCAGAGCAAAAGGCTGTACCATCAGAGCTAAAGGCATGCCTGATGTTGTCAAGAGGTCACCTGTACAAGGTATCTGATAGCACGTATATTAGCAGTGATTTATAAAGAAACAACCCAGAGTTACACGAAAAAAAGACTGAAAGATACCTGACTTGCAGTGCACCGCATCAAACGGGGGCTACAGTTCCCAGTATCCTTCACAATAAATTCACTAGATGCTGCCTGTAATCAACAACAGTACTTATATATAAGACAAGAATTATTTTCCAGGAATTATTTTCCAGCTCCAATTCAAATGAGAATAGAGACCTATTCACATAAATATAGCTGTAAGACATACCGGGGGAACGGTTGCTTGGCCACCTTGACGAGTCTCAAAACTGATGACTGAAGTTTCAGCCATTGGCCGAGGAATTTGATTAGGATCAATTCTGGATGGGGTTGAGACCTGGGTCCCAGCATGGGGTGAATATGTAATAGTCGGGGTGGTAGGGGGAGGCAAACCTTGACCTAGTGTGTTGGGTGTTATGCCACTGGGCATGCCCGGCATTCTCATAGGTGGTTGCATAGCACCAGAGCCAGCTCCCTACATATAATTTGATCAAGAATCACATAGACAGCTTCAAAGGTTACAGCCATCACAAGAGTTGTAACAATCTAGTTCAGTTCTTTATTTCTTTGCTTCTTGCAAACAAAAATAACATATGTAGGAAAGAAAACTCTTTTCTCAAATATCATAGACAATATCCATAGTGTAAAACTTTTATTCTCAATCATGTAATCTAGGTTGAAGTCATAACTACAGAACCCATGTCCAATGCAACACAAAACTTTTGAATTTCCACCAAATGGGTACCATGATTGAATTATAAAACATTAGATATTAACTTAAGTAAAAAAATCAAATATCTTATAGACAGATTTGGAATGCGATCCTCAAGGAAATAAGCTTGAATATAAAAGACTATGAGAGTGGGGAAACTTATATCTACCTAGACAGGTATCTAGGTTCAGTCAATCATCTGAAGATACTGCACTCCCATGCAAACTTGCAAATTATTCACGTTTGGAACATAAACAGCTGAAATTTTCCTTACTTATACAGCACTAAAGAGACCACTAGAACAGCAAGTTTCCACCCTCGCAGATGCTACCCTCCCCTCAAAAAAATCCCATCTTTTCGACAGAGAGACATAACAACATTTGAGCACCTGTGATTGCCACCACGGAGGTCCATACGCCGGTGCGTTAGCACTCGAGGGTGGTCCCATGAACGGCGGCTGTTGTGACACAGGCGCCGGTTGTGCAGCATAATGTAGCTGAGAACCTGGCCGTGGAGCTCCAAATTGAGGCGGCCCACCAAACGGCGCTGCCGGCTGCTGCTGAGCCCCAAAACTGGACGGCACTGCCTGCGATGACGGTACCCCCGTAGCTGAAGGGGGTCCAGAGAACACCGGCCGCGACCCGCCAAACAATGGTGGCGCGGCCGGCTGAGACCCGATAGCAGGGGGCCCACCGAAAGGTGGAGGCTGCGACGCTGTCCCAGGGGGGCCACCGAACGGCACGGCCGGTGACACCGCAGCGCCCGGGCCGCCAAACGGAGGGGGCGCCTGTGACACCGCAGCAGGAGGCCCGCCGAACGGAGGAGGCGCCAGGGACACTGCTCCCGGGAGGGCACCAAACGGCGGCGGCGCCTGGGAGACCGCCCCTGGAGGCCTGCCGAACGGAGGGGGGTGCGCCACCGCCGCCGGAGGCCTATCGAAGGGCGGACCAGGCTGCGCGGTAGGCGCCACCGGCGCCCGTACGAACGGCCGCTGCGGCGCGGGCGGGCTGCCGGGGAAGGGCCCGGCGGCGGGCCGCGCGGCGAATGCGGCCGGCGGGGCCGGCTGCGGGTGAGCCGCGCGGCGCGCCCGGGGCGGGGCGCGCGGGAGATCTGCAGGTTGGAGAAAGCCGCGGGGAGCGCGCCCCCCGGCAGCGCGCTAGGGTTTTGCGCGGCGAACGGCGGCGGCGGCGGCTGCCGCGACTGCGACGACGACGACGTCATGGACGGATCGCGTCGAGATCGGGATCTTGGTGGGACGGAAAGACTGCGAGGCGAAGGTATAACGTATCCCGAGCGTATAACGTTCCGACCCGTGGGCCACTGGGCCGTCGCCGAACTCGTGCGGGTGCGCGTGGACGTGAGTCCGTGTCGAACTTCTCGGTGCACCGTGCACCGCGTGCACCCAGGCTACCCGTGATAGCCGACCCCACGTGTCATCGTTCAATGGAGGGTGGGTCTGCTGTTTGGCTGGGCCCACGTGGAGGTGAGCAGTGGCCTCGTCTCGGTGGGTCTCTCCGGTTGGGTGCCAGGGCTGGGTGCATGGGAGGTCGTGACGTGGCGGGAGGCTATTGGATGGGTTGCGTGGATGCTACGGTCACTAGGTACGGGCGCGGAGGACGGTTTTCCTGGTTGGCCTTTGCTTCGCGGCAGTAAGACGCAATGGAAACTGACTCTCGATTTTGAAAACAAGCCTCGAAATCCGCTTGTGGCTCGGTGAAATACGGGCTACAATGGGTGTAAAAAGGAGTTCAAGTCAACTTAGATAATTATGGAAAAAGGAGATTGAATCGGCTAGAGAAAGAATAAAGAAGAGTTTGCATTGGGTTAACGTGAATATATTAGATAGTGTTGGGTGTAATTAGAAGATATAGTTAAGTTCGTGTAGGTTATGGGAATAAGAGTAGTCGATTGAGTCCAAGGTCTTGTATAAATACTTAACCTGTGAGACATGTAAGGGATAGGAACAATCAATCGAATGTATCTACTTTTTACCTGTCTTTACTTTTTGTTTACTTTCATCGTATTTATAGTAACTTCGTATTTTGTCTTCGATCGACTTGTTGCGCATCACCTTTTCGATCGACTTCAAAGTACACCCCAGGAGCCGCTTGCAATTAGGTTCTGTCTCGATTTAGTTGAATATATGGGCTTGCATCGGCTTTTATCGAAACACTATTTTAGTCGATATTGTTACGCATCACCGTTTCGACTAAGGGTTAGATTTCACCGTCTTTCTACTAATCAACACATTCTTTGGCAGTAGACTGCTTACCCTCATTCTATCGGCTTATAGCTTACTGTTGTCGATTGTAACACTCTAATTTTATTAAGAAAATAAAAACTGGACTATTTTAATTTTTGAATAAATATGTAAAAGGATATTCAGAAATCAAGCAAAAACTAAACCTAAGGATTTGGTTTTTCAAAATATCAAAAGGAAGGAACAATTTGGTTAAAAATATAAATTCCACCCCTGGGTATGATGTTAGATTTTATAAAATATTTACCACCCCAAAACCTATTTTTAAGTAGGATAAATCAAAGTAAAGACAAAAGAGAAGAACAATAAAAAGAAAATAAAAACCCAGCCCCGACCCACTCCCTGACCTACTCCCTCTCTCCCTCGGCCCGCTTCCTATCCCCCGCATGCGCGTTCCCCGGGTCGATCCCACGCGCCTTGGCCCAACCACCCTTGCTTGGCTCGCCTTCCTTATTCGACCGTCAGCGCTCGCCTACGGCAAACAACACGCAAAACACACACGCGCGTGTGTGCTTCTTCTCTCTCTCGCCCGACTTGTCGCGACTAGTGTCGCGACATCAAGCCGCCATCGCGGCAAGACGCTGCAGGCATCGCCACGCAGCGTGCGCTGCAGACGCGCGACGCGTGCTCTGTCAGACGACACGACACGAAGCGCACTCTGCCCAGCTCTCCGTCGCCAAGACGCAAGACGCCATGCCAGCGCGCGCTTGCCCACTGTCGCCGCGCCCGCATGTTCCCAAGACGGCATGGTGCCGCGCGACACGGCACCACGCGCCGTTGCATCCCTCGACGTGCCTTAACTCCCCTCGTCACCGTTCGAGACGGCAGCTCGCCCACCTGGCGACGAGCATTCAATGTCGCTGTCCCACACTATGACAGCTCAGCCTAAGCACCCCGTTGATGTCCGGACCCGCCTACCAGTCCTCCGAGCCACCACCAGCCCTCCCCTACCTCTCCCCGACTCGATAAAACCCCTCAATGGCTCTCCTCGCATTTTCTCTTTCGGCCAATTTTGCCGCCGCGCTCCAGCCCTACCTCCTGTGTGTGAGAACCGGATTCCAATATGATAATATCGGAGATTCTCTAAAATACAATTGTCCAGGATTCCAATTGTACAATAGAAATGACACCATTGCATAGCTTTTATTAATACTAATAACAATTTTACAGCGAAAGGGAAATACAAAAGGTTTTACATATTACATCTATACGCTCATACCACAGGCTTGGCCTGAGTATAGCAAATCCTTAGAAAAATGTCGAGTCATCAGAGTTCCTTAATCTGTAAAAATTGAATTTAGCAAGGGTGAGTATTTCTACTCAGCAGATTTTCACCAACGCAAGTGACTATTAATTATATGCAAGTTACCTAAGTAAGAAGAGCAAGATTTAAGTAAATATAATGCAACAATTGAAATGGCTTACTAGTTATTTCAAAGTTTTTGTAAAACATTTAAGAATCAAATTCTTTACACAACCAAATTCTTTACTCATCACACCCATTTACCACCTTGTATCATCTGCACGTCTCTTTTAGATTATTAATTAAATCACTGAGCATATGTCACAAATTATGCAGGTATCACCCTTCAGACACAACTCCATATACCGGGAGTACGGTTCATTAATGATTTATTTTCATTCGATTCTGCAGAACCTAGTTCAACTTATATATTGATCAGATACATAGTTGAACAATTGTGTCTTTAACCCATGACATTCCCAGGTTTTAGCATTAGATAGGCCCACCATTCCTGTTTCATCAAGCTCGTGTTCTCCATGCAGCGCATGAGCAACCCACCACCGGTCCTTTTAACCCATGCCTATCCTTTGCAGGAAATATTTTTATTTAACACCAACACCACCAAAAATCTATATCCATTGTCATACTAGAATAATGTACTTATCCAAATAGATAATGAATAACTACATGAGTTGTCATATTATTGACTATTTATTCTATTCTAGGGTTTTATGATGTTATTTACTTAGGTGTATCCTAATGGTACAACTCTAACATGGAATATAATTATTCTACATGATATATATACATATGATATCAAAGTAGATTGACTCAGAATAATTAACTAGAAAATAATGCATAACATAATAATTAGAGAATTCTAAATGAGTGGAGAAAACCTGCCTTGGTTACGGATATAACTAAACTCTTTCTTCTGCTTCGCTTCTTGATCATCATCTCCGTCCCAAGAGTAGCTTGAATCTTCAGAACTTGATCTTCTTCTATTATCATGAGATTTTAATATTTAATACTACTGGACGTACCACCTCCTTGGGCCGAGTCAATTGGGCCTTTCAGAAGGCAGGCTTGGAGGCTGGCGTGGCCCGGCATGATCTACAAGGAAACGGATTCATTTCCTACTCGAATACATGGATATAGGCGTAGCCAGATCGGTTATATCTGTATTTTCCAAACACGGATTAGGGTTTCTATCTGTAACCCGACCCCCTGCACTATATAAAGGGGGTCCGGGGCCCCTAGTTCGACATCCAATCCCACATCTTACAATCATCATCAGTTTTTACCATAATACAATCCACAAGCATAGGAGTAGGGTATTACCTCGCCCCGAGGACCCGAACCTGTATAAATTCGGCTCCCTGTGCTACCATCGTAGTTGTGATCTCTCGCATTGCCCCATAAAATATATTGCCGACGCAAATCGTCGACAGTTGGCGCGCCAGGTAGGGGCTAGCGTCACGATCAACTACATCGACTTTGATGGCTTCCATTGGCGGATTCGTCTTCACCTACGCTCCCGGCCAAGGCTTCATCTTCGGAGATCTCGGCTTCATTGCCGGTGACTTCGGAGAGCTTCATAGTGAGCCGAACTTTGTTCGGTCCACACATTATCGAGAGATGGTACGCGACTCGTGAGAGCTCACCACTTTGGGATCTCTTCCCTGGATTCCGATCCAGAGGAGATCCGATCTGATGATGACGATTTCGACTGGCCTACCGCGGGGCTTCCCTTCGGTTTCGATTGGGATCTACCACTTCTCTCCTTGCTAGCCCCTTGCGCTGACGGAGGATTGAGTCGCGATCTGATTCCTGGCCTAGATCGCTCTCAGATCCAGTTGGGGGTCGCAATCCCTTAGTCGTGGTCCGCCCCGTTCGGATCTGGAAACTCGGCCGCTGTTGTCCATCGGATGACACGCCGACTTTACCAATCTGGGCCAAGGGGCGGAACACGGCACATGCACACTGGGACGAGCTTTCTGAGTCAAGACTCAGGGACAACTCTTGCCAGGTTAACTTCCCGAGTGCTTATGCCATTCGGATTGGTCAATTCGGCTGAAAGATTCCAGCAGATTCGTTCTGCCGAAAATCAGTCGGATCCTCTTCTGACCAGAGATCCTGCACGAGAGGTGGGAGTTATAATCACTCCCATCGACGAGCCGACGAATCGGGATCGGTTGAGCCTTTCCTTCTCGGAATCCGAGTCGGAAGAGAGCATCAATGGGTTCCCCGACTTCCGCAATGTCTACGTGCTGGATGGCCAAGCCTCCGGATCGGTTCGGCGCCCCACGGGGGAGGCAGGAGCCGAACCAAACCGCGAAGGCGGAGAAGACTTACGCGACCAATTACGTGGTCGTGCACGGGAGGTCCGGGAGGAACTGCTTCAAGTCCGTATGGGAGATCACTCGGTCTTCCGTACACCACAGCAGAACATCCTCGCTTGTAAGACCCTCTTGGACAATGTTGGTCCTTTGCTTGGAGAGAACAACCCCGCAACGCTGATCATGGAACAAATCAAAGCCATGGTGATGGCAGCGGCTGTCCAAGGCACTCGGGATCAACCGGCCAACTCGGCCAGAAGCGATCGCACTGGCAAGATTTCGCTACAGCGCAAGACACGCGAAGTCGCGGGTAAGACGCCCGCCGGAGTGCAAGCCGCGACCTTCACCTCGACATCGAAGCCCGGCGCAGGGAGCGAGACGAGGATCGGCGCCGTACTCCACCGCGTCGAAACCTCCCCCGACGATCTCGACATCAAGGCATTCACTCCTCGACTCCGTCAAGTAAACTGGCCCGAGGGGTTCAACCCTAAAGGCATTGTGAAATTTGATGGAGAACGGGACCCTGAGGCTTGGTTGCAGATCTATTCTTTGGCGATCAAGGCCGCGGGTGGAGGATACGATGTGATGGCAAACTATTTGCCCGTCATGTTAACCCCTCCGGCTCAGAACTGGCTTGCGGGCCTTCCAGAGAATTCGATCGATTCCTAGGGAGAGCTCTGTGACCAGTTCGTTGCCAATTTCCAGGGCACTTACAAGAAGCCCGGGACCCCGTGGGACCTTTATCAGATTCATCAGAAAAAAGATGAGTCGTTAAGGGATTTCATTCGGCGTTTCACCAAGAAGAAGAACACAATCCGGAGATCTCGACGGCGGTCGCCGTCATGACCTTCCGAAAGGAGTTCGCGACCCCGACCTAATCAAGAAGATGTCTCAGAAGCCTCCGACCACCGTCAAGGAGATGTTCGTCTTGGCGGATCGATATGCTACCGTCTCGGATGGTCTAGCCGAGCGTCAAGAGGATCACCTAAGCAAGCATGAAGGCAAGAAGGACAGGCCCGAGTCGTCCTCCAAGAAGGACAAGAAGCGCAAGGGTGAAGAGATGGTAGCGGCCGCGGATCAGGGTCGGCTAAGGCCGCCTCGACCCGCCGACTATAATAAAGTCATGGAGGCGCCGTGTCCTTTCCATCCAAACGGGAAGCATGCGGCTAAGAACTGCAACATTTTGAAGAAGTTCGCTGAGGATCATAACAGCGACGCTCCGAGAGATGCCAAGCAAGATGACAAGCGTGACTCTCCTCAGGGCGACGCTTACCAAGAAACCGAGCAAGAGCTCAACTACATATTCGGGGGATCGGATGCATATGAGTCCAAGCGTAAGCAAAAGCTTACCGATCGGGAAATCAATGCAGCTATCCCGGTGACCCCCGGGTATCTCCGTTGGTCTGAAATTTCGATCATATTTGATCGCTCAGATCACCCGGATCACGTCCCTTGCCCAGGAAGATATCCACTCATCCTGGATCCTGTGGTACGGGGCGTCCGACTGCACAAGGTCCTGGTTGATGGCGGGAGTGGATTGAATATCCTTTTCGCTAAGACTCTGGGCGAGATGCAGATCCCAAGGACGGCGCTCCAGCAAACAGACGCGCCGTTTCATGGTATAATTCCGGGAACCTCATCGGTGCCAATCGGGAAAATCACTCTTCCTATCACCTTTGAAACTCGGAATAATTACCGGACGAAAAACCTCAGTTTTGAAGTGGCCGATTTCGAGACTGCATATCATGCGATCTTGGGAAGGCCGGGCTTGGCCAAGTTCATGGCTGTCCCACACTACACCTATCTGGTTATGAAGATGCCAGGTCCACGGGGTGTAATCACGGTCCGTGGAGATGTCAAGTTTTTCCACCTCCTCAATAGGGAAAATTGCGACTTCGCTCAGTCCATCGAGGCGGCAACTGAGTTGGACAAGATCCGGTAGGCGGCCACCACCCTTCGCGACGAGGGCGATCTACCAAACAAGAAGCCAACTAAGTCAGGCATCAAGCTTGGAGAAGATCATGAGTAAAGAGGCGCCCGACGTTCTTCCCCAAGTAGATCAGGACGTCTTCACGTCACTCGGCGGTACGCCCGAGGGCTCGCCGGGATAAAGGAACATCAAGCAATCGCATCGGTGCTATACCTGATGGCTATTGTAATCCATGTTTACGATTAAATAAAGATAAGTTTTCGCTCACATTGTCTCAACGCTTTTGCAATTCAGTTTCTGATTTGCTACTTATTTGTATGTCAATTAAGTAGTAAGTCGGGGGCTTACACCTAATTAGGTGCGCAATCGCGCACCTAATCTTTTATCTAACTCGACTTACTACCTTGAAGCTAGTAAGCCGGGGGCTACACCTAATTAGGTGCAGTTTGCGCCTAACTAATATCTAATCGATTTTTTCTCTTTTAAGTCTATGACGAAGCCTAGCATAAGTCGTTCCAAGTAACAAAGGAACGTAGTTTATTCGGGCCAGAACCATGACTTAAGTAGAGAAAAGATGGTTAGCATATGCCATGTTAAAAATGGAAGACATTTACATGGATAATTTATGGGTTCCTATATTTTTACAGGAAATCTAACTCTAAGTTGTCTAGAAGGCACTCGGCGGTCGGCTTCACTTCCTCCAGCCGCGCCATCGCCACCTCTTCCGAAAGCGGCGGCCATCCTTGACAAATACAAGATCGATTCGAGGATAGTGCGACTTGACGATCCCCAGCACCTGACTGGAACTCGTCAGGCCGATTTCCCTGAGCCGCCCCTTTAGTTGCTTGGGGGTTTCGGTCCACCTCTGGATCAGCTCGGCCTGAGAGCTTGGCTCGACTTCGCCAGCATAGAGTTGGCGTCGAGTAGGTTCCACCGCCACCAAGAGCTCATCATATCGCGCTTGCGCGATCTTGGCGTTCTCTTGAAGAACGTCATACTGCGCTAGCATCTTCCTCCTATGCTCTGTCAAAGAACAGGGAATGCACAATTACATAACCGTGTGAACACTGGAGGTTCAGAGTCGGTCGGGTTTAGGGGCTTACCCTCCAACTCGGTGACGGCTTTTGCCTCCGACTTCTCCAGGGCCAGCTTCTCCGCTTGAAGTCTGGCGATCGTGGCGTCGCGCGCTGCACATGGTGCGAGGCATAACGTCATCAAGTCACACGCAAGACGAGCAATTCTGACTCAGGTCAGGGTACTCACATCGGAGGGAACCTGCGAGGTTGAACTTCTCATCCTGCAGCTCCTTAATCCGAGCTTGCAGCTCTCGGCGCTCCTTGGCTGCCTCGGTTCGGACCCCGATGACCTCCCCTTCCACGGATTTAATCCGTTCTATTTGGGGGAGGAAGTAATTTAAAAACTTGGTTTTTCTCTCGGAAAAAGCACCAAGTTCCTACAAAGAGGGAGGATGGTCACCATCCTAACTCGGGCTAAAGAAGATTCGCTCTACAGGTCAAAAGGCTTACCCGAGCCATTTTGCCACATTCAACGGCATGCTCAAAAAAAGGCCTTCCTCATCTCGTCTTCGGCCTCGTCGTCAACAAGGGCCTAGTTCCCGGCCTTGTCCCTCCAGTCCGCCGAGTGCTTTGGCTCAGTCTCCTCTGGGGGAGGTGTGGGCTGGCGGAGGATCTCCTCTACCACTGGCTCAGCCCCCACGCCGCCCTCGGCGGATGGACTCGGGTCTGAGGCCGCGGCGGTAGCGCCTCCCCTGACCTCTGTTCCCGACGCGGCTTCACGGCCTCACGTGGTGGGGTCCCGACGTCGGTGAAGGAGGAGGTGCTTCTGACTCGGCTCGGCGAGTCAGGATGCCGCTCTCGGTCGAGCGACTTGACGGAACCTCCACCGATGGTTTCCTGAAATAGGGAATGTTTCGGTCAGAGAAAATGCAAAGGAAGACTATCAGGCAGTGGCGGAAATTCCGCTTACCGGTTGGTGGTCTTAATCTTGATGCCGGCGCCCTTTCGAGAGGAAGCCCCACTCGAAAAGGCGTCGGGTGGGCCTCTCGGCCTAGCCTGAGGGGTTAAATTCTTTTCCCCTTTTGGCGTCGTACTACCGCCCGTCCTCGGGGGGTGAGTCCCCTGACTACACCCGGAAGCCGGAGTTTGTTGGCTCGTTCCCTCTTTGGGAGCTTCACCCACCTTTAGCCCCGAGCTTGGCGAGACGCGCCCTCCGGACGGCAGGACACTTTCCTCCACTAAGGGAGCCGGGCCCTTGCTTTTCTTGGCAGCCGAGGTGTCTTCAGGTTATCCCCCTGGGCGCTTCTCGCCCTTGTTGGCAGGAGCATCAGGAGTTGGGGCCACGGACATGAAAGCCCGACGGCTCTGCATAAGAGCACGGCATCCCCAAATAAGCTTCAACAACAAAATTGTCCCGGTGACACATCTCCGGATCGTTTGTCATCAAGACAAACACCACTTGGGCAAAATTAAACTCAGCTCTTGGCGTACCTCCTGGGGTCGATGGCTCGTCTGATTTTATAATCGGATTGGGCGTCAAAGAGTTACCTCTTCAGTTGGGTCTCAGTGGCACGTCTCCGGATCGTTTGTCGCCAAGACAAACACCACTAGGAGGACCTCAACTTGGAGGCGGGCGTATTCCTCTGGGGATCACTAGCTTGAATCCGCATTAGTCGGATCAAGGCGCCTGAATACCCTACACAAGTTGTGGCATATCCCATGTTGGATCGAATGTCGAGCTCTGCAAACTAGGCCTGAATGCAATAAGTTGTAACAGGGAGGATAACGCTGGGTGGCACTGCTCACTCGACAACGTCCACTTTTTTGGTATGCCTCTCCGTGGGGCCATTAGCCAGCATACCGATCCGTCGGACTGGGTACCAGGCATCTTTAATGACTTGAGAATTTTTTCGAGTTCTTTGCAACTGTGTTGTTTGATCAGCAGGTTACTCGGCAAGCAGACTTCATCAGCCAGGCGAAGAGTGATGTCACTCGGGTAACATCTGAAGGATTGCGAGCTGAACCCCGAATCAAGACAACCCAGTCCCGAAGCACTTGGGGGCTACTGTGGAAAACATGGGCCCTGGGTATCCGAAGATACACTACTGGACGTACCACCTCCTTGGGCCGAGTCAATTGGGTCTTCCAGAAGGCAGACTTGGAGGCTGGCGCGGCCCAGCATGATCTACAAGGAAACGGATTCGTTTCCTACTCGAATACATGGATATAGGCGTAGCCGGATCGGTTATATCTGTATCTTCCAAACACGGATTAGGGTTTCTATCTGTAACCCGACCCCCTGCACTATATAAAGGGGGTCCGGGGCCCCTAGTTCGACATCCAATCCCACATCTTACAATCGTTATCAGTTTCCACCATAATACAATCCACGAGCACATGAGTAGGGTATTACCTCGCCCCGAGGGCCCGAACCTGTATAAATTCGGCTCCCTGTGCTACCATCATAGTTGTGATCTGTCGCATTGCCCCATAAAATATATTGCCGACGCAAATCGTCGACAGATAGTACTATTGGGTTTTGAAATTTAAGGAATTTTATAAATAGAGAATTTATGTACTACATAACACTATAGGGTTTTGAAATTTAAGGAATATCAAAAATTTCTTATGACTCATTAAAATATCCATTTTGCATTTTTGTTATTATTAGAAAGATTTTTGTATACAATTTAGTTATTAATTTTACTTAAGAAATTAATTTTATAAAGTTTAAGGAAGAAAGTATACAATTTTTAATTTTATAAAATAGTCCTGAAATTGGTAATTTTATAAATTTTGTATATATATGTATTTGCTAGGAAAATATCAATTTTACTTTTTCAAAGACTTTTCTATTTTTAGAAATTCCTTAATTTGCTAAAGAGAGGGTTTAATATTCAAATTTAAATTTCAAATGATTTTGAAAATATGTAAAAATCATATCTAGATGTAAAACACTATTTTGAACAAATTTTATATAGAAACTTTTTGCTAATTTTGCTTCTAAGGCCTTCAATTTGAAGAGAAACAAAATCGGGGAGGAATGAATAGTGATTTTTAGGGTTCTTCGTGATCCCGAATTGGGGCTTTCGGTTTGGCACGGTTTGGGGGAAATTAACCTTAGGGCTTTTGTTTCTAGAGGTATAAGAACGGTTTTGGAAGTGGATTGGCGGGTCGAAGTGGCCGGAGTTGGCCGGTCGACGTGGTCGGGCGGCGGCGGTGAAGGACGGATTTGGGAATTCCGGTTTTCTCTTGTAATTGAACAAATTGATGGCTTTGTAGGCATGATAGGGTGTAGGGGGTCCTTACCATGCTACTAATTGGGCTCGAGAAACTCCGGGCCGGCGTGTCGACGTTCACCGTCGAGATCACCGAACAGGGGAAGTCGCGGTTCATCGCAACGCCGGTTCTCCAGTTGCTTTCACGCCGATTCCATTCGGTTGCGGCTGCGCGACGCCACAACAAGGCTTTGGCCGGCGGCACTAAGCTTAAGACGCCGTGGTTGAGGGGAATTTTGTGGAGAGGCGGCAGCGGCCGGGATGAAGAAGCAACGAAATCGGGGGCTCCAGTGTGCTTCTATGGCCATGGATGGGTTCTAGAGGATGAGGAGAACATGGAGTAGGAGATGAGCACAAGAATTTGATGGCGTGCTAGAGGATTAGCTTGGCGCGGCGTTGAATTGGGCGGGGTCGAGAAAGCGCTTTGGCGGCGAACGCGAAGCTCATAACGCGATTCCGTGACCAATCACCGGAGGTACGCCGAGCGAGGTGGCAACAGACGAGGATGACTTGGCGTGCAAGAATCAGGCAGGAGCGGTGCAATGGTCGGCTTTGGTGCAAAGAACAGGGGAAACAGGGGAGAGAAGAGAGGAAGAATTCTCCAAGGGCAATTTGGTAATTTCATAGAAAGAGGTTTTCAAAATCAGCTTTTGGTATGGATCAACATTTGAACGTTAATTAATATGAAAACATTATGCATATGATAGCTAGGTAAAGTGAGAAGAGAGGGGAATTTTGGGGATTTTAAGCATTGAGGGGTATTTTAGTAATTTCTTTGAAAGTATCTTCAATTCAAATTTTAAAATGAAATTCAAGGTTTGAAATCAAAATTGGGATTTAAATAAGATGCAAATGATCATATGAAAGGATAGTAGATAAATAAATATATATAAAAATAAGATGATTTTGGAAATATCAAGTTGGAAGGGTATTTTGGTCATTTAACTAAAGATATTTCCAATTCAAGTTTTAAAAATATATCCAAAGGTTGAAATTGTGTTTAAATGAATATTGATCATGCAAAGTAGTTGAATAAGATTTAAAAAGAGGGAAATTTGGAGATTTTTAGCCAAAGGGGCAAATTGGTAATTTTACCAGGTGCACATTTAAGGTAAATTCAAAGTTTAAATCTGAGTTTGAGTTTTGGGAAAAATTAAGCATGCATGAGTAACTATTTAAATTTAAAAGAGGAAAACTTGGGATTTTAGCTAAAGGGTATTTTGGTAATTTACTAGTGCACTTTTTGATACGAATTCAAAGTTTGAAAGTAGTACGTTAATTGAATGCACATTTTGTACTTATAAAGGATTTATCGAAATCAATATTAAAGGGTTAAGGGAAAGGGTAATTTGGGAATTTTTGTCTTAGAAGGACAAAATGGTAATTTCACTAATGCCGGATGGTTGAGTATCAAATTCGTAATATAGTGGGAGTTAGTTGCTTATAGGTGAAAATGGTTAAAAGAAATAGAAAATTGAATTCTTGAAACATAGGGTATTGAAAACACTATTCATCGTTTAAAACTCTCTTTTTCAATTAAATGTATAAAATCCTAAGACATGATTTGGGTTTATAAAAATTTATAAAAGGAATAGTGCGTAAAATATAAAGTAAGAGCAGCATGCGAAGAAGATTTTATCTGCAAAACAATTAAATCTTGTTTTACACTTCACAGGAGATTTTAAAATTTGAAAACCGAGAAGATTATTGCTCAAGCAATAAAGAAAACTGAAAAATAAATTTAACGCGAAAAATTTTTATGCAAAATTTCAGGTTGTTACACTGCGCACGGTGGTGAGCCATTGGGCTCGAGCCCAAGCACCTTAGGAAGCTTTACCCTTATACTCCCTATCATCCCCTAATCAGTCTCTCTTTCTTTGCAGCTCGCCGGAGAGCTCAAGAAGCGCCGCTGACCAGGAACTGCCCCCTGTTCGATTTCATCGCCGTCGGTAAGTCCTGTTCCCATTCATTGCTCTAGGAGCATCCTAGGAGCATCGCCTTCACTTTCGTGCCACTATTTTGGCTTAGGGTTCGCTGAAGCGAGCTGCCGATGAGGCCCCTGCTTCGACCACCGCTGACCTCCATGATGCCAAAGCAATCCGGACCTCCTCCATCCTCGTCGTTGCTGCAGGTGACACCATAGAGCTCCTTCATAGCTTCTGCATCCTCCACGCGGAGCCGATAGTCTAGGAAGGGTCAGCGCCACGGTAAACCGTGACCGCCATCACCCCTTTTTGTCGAGCTGCCGGCACATGCCATCTCCGACGACACCGCAACCTTCCCTAGGATCGCTATGAACCCTAGAACCTTAGCCCCGGTGCTCGCTGGCCGAGGTGGCCTGAGTCACCGGCGCACCGCCCTTCTTCCCCACCCGGTCGCACTCGGCTGGAGATTGAAGATGATGACGTCATGCGCCTCCGGTAGAGTCGCTGACTGGTGGGCCCGGGTGGTTAGCCGTTAATCGACGATTAACCAATGATGCATCACTAACATGTGAGACCCACGGTGTTAAACCGCGGGATTAACCCACGTCGAGCGTCACCGTCGCTGACAGGTGGGGCCCTATGTGGAAGCGCACTCCTGGTTTTGCGTCTTCTTCGTGTGATGGCACCCTAGCTCCGTGGCCCATCCGCCCAGCCGCGCGCCGTGTGGGCCGTCCAACGCGCTACTAGGCCAAGCTCAGAACTGCGCTAGGATTATCCCAGCATTTTCTAATTTAGAAAAACCAGAGAATAAAAATGGGATTTCTTAAAATAACGAAAGACTTCCAAAGATTCTAGAAAATACTAGACATGCTTCCGGACTTAGGAAAAATATCAAACTTGACATTTCAGTAGGAATAAATATATTTGGAAGTTCAGAAGTCTCTCTAGGGGTTAAAAAGGGATTTCCAAAAATGTTAAAAAGTATAATCCTTTTATGCAAAGTTTTGATGAGGACATCACTCTCTTCGATGCAGCCACGCCAACAAGTTCACGCCAAGATGGAATGATGAAGGGACCGATTACTCGAGCTCGCGCACGACAACATATGATGAACATTGTGCTTCGGAATTATGAAGAAGCACCAGCTAGCAGAGCAGTCAAGGTACACCAGCATACAAGCGGACGAGCTGATCATCGACAAGATAGGCCGACCCAACATGGGGCGCCGGCCCAAGGAAAGGACCAGCCGGCCATGTGGGCCCATGAAGGAGGCGCCAATGGTAGCCCATATTTGGGCGCCACCACCAGGGCCAAGTGGAAGGCGCCACATGGTTGGGGCGGCCCAAGTTGGCCCAAATTACCTCGGCTGCATGTTTAGTACTATATTGCTTATTTCTTGGTCTCCGGCAGCCCCTCTACCCTATATAAAGCATGTAATAGGCGCCGCAAAAGACTTGAGTTTTGTTTTGTGAATCAGTTTAGCTTTTGCTACTGTCCGTGCAAGCACGTGTCGGTTAGACCGTCTGCGCACGTGTATTGAAGACTCCAAATTTTTAGATTGGTTTGCTGAAATTTAAACTTTCACCTTTTAGTAATTGAGTTGCTTGTTTTCGTGTTCTTGCTCGTTCTCGATTGCGTGCAGGACCATTGATCATGTCACGGCAAGATCAACAACACAGGAGATTGGTGTACCGGTTGCTAAGACGTAAGCATCGTGGACAGTTGTACTCGGACCGTTAACGTCGAACTCCGAACCAAATCGAGAGTTACCTCGTCTCTCATCGAAAGATCGGGGCCAAAGTTCCTATCAGTTGGTATCAGATTTCCAGGTACATCGGTGAGAGTTCCTTGTTCTTCATCGCGTAGTAGATTGATTTATACCTATCAGTCTAGCATATTAGCCACATATATTTTCATATTTCAAGACAAATTGAGCCTACGCTTTTAATATTATAATAACACTTGTTGAATTTGCGTTGCGGCATTGATTAGTTGCTGGTCGTAGTGTTTAGATTGGTTAGAGTTTCGAATTTGAGATCATATTTTGTCTTCGCTGCTGTGCTACATCTAGTTGTGCCGCTCTTCATCAAACGCCGCTGCCAGCTCATCAAGCGCCGCTGCACACCTCTTCACCTGCAAGCCACCCTTTGTCCAGCGCTTCAAATTCTATTCAGATTCGGCAAAGCAATAACCAGTGTAGCATCTCTCCAATTCAGACACAACCGCTGCTGTTCTAGTCGGTTTTTCACCTCGACCAGGACTCCAATTCAGCACTGCAGCACTCCAAACCGCAGCAATCCCTCCTTGTTGGTTTCCAATTCAGCCTCTAATCCAACTCGGTTTCCTACTCCCATTCGGTTTCAGCATACCAACTTGGCCAACCTTGCCCGCACCTACAAAGAGAAAAGAAAAGAGGGGTAAACCTAAGCCAAACTATCCCTCTGTTCTCTCCACGTCATTTTGCTGCATTGCCAAATCCATCAAATTTTGGTGCACAAATCAAAGATTAGAGAGAGAGGGAGAGTCCCCTGGTCAAAAAAAAAGTGCATGTCGTAGATTATTTATGGAGTCCCCTGTAATCATTTGTGAAAGATTTGAGGACCCCTGAAAAAAAAGGCAACAAGGTACAAAGAGGGAGAAAGATCGAAATACAAAGAAATTGTTTGCTGTATTGCTTTGTGCTGTGTTCGTTTTGCCTAGCTGTGACATACATCTGTGATTCGGTTCGCATCTCTATTTCGGTCTAGGCCTAGGACCAGCATATATCGACGTTGAATTCTAATTCACTTTGTGTGACTATTTTGGCATTAGCATTTTCATTTGCTACCATATTAGCCGCCTATAGCCACAAAAATACTACAACTGTTCAGATAATTGCTGCTGGCACCGGTACATTATATCTTTTAAAGTTTGACTTGCCGGATGCCACCAACTTCTGTTTCGCTTGGTAAGAATTGGTAAGAGCTTGATAAACAAGTAGAGAGTTGAGTGCCTTTTTAGCCACATCCTAGTAGTTGCTAAGGGCTTTTAACTCTTGTGTTTGCTTGTTTTGCCCTCTTATTTTCATCTAACCATGTCAGGAACAGAAGATAATACCATTCCTCAATCACCCCGTACACGACGCATCATTCAACACTTTGATCGCCAAGTGCGGACACGTACGGAGCACCTTGAAGAAGATGTGCGAGTGACCAATGAGCGACTTGGTCAACTCGAAGCTGCACAAATAGAGACCAACCTATCTCTCACAGCCATCACTGATTCACTCGCTCAGATTCTTACTCGACTTGATGGGTTGGGTAGGGCTAATCCTACTCACGTGGTAAATGCCAAACAACAACGAGATGACAATCATGGAGTATTGGGCAGTGAAGTTGCCGGCAACAATGATGATGAATATGTCGCCGACACTGAGGTTGAGGATGTAGATGCACGTCTACGTCGTCGACTTCAACGCAACCGCACTGGTATGGCTCCTTTGCGACATGAGGTACGTGCAAATAAGGCCTCAAATGGTAAGATCAAATTCACTATCCCACCTTATGATGGCAAATATGATCCTGATGCTTATCTTACATGGGTATTAGAATAGAACAAAAATTTGATTGCCATGATTATCCAGAAGAAAAAAGGGTTAAAGCTGCCACTAGTGAATTTACTGCTTTTGCTTCTGTTTGATGGAGTGAATATAAACGCAAAAATCCAAATTTTGCACGTACTTGGGAAGATTTAAAAAGAATCATGCGAGCTAGATTTGTTCCTTCATATTATGTGCGTGAATCCCTTAGCCCTTGTGCTGTTCCTGTTATTCTCGTACCAAAGAAAAATGGGTCTTGGCGTATGTGTGTGGACTGTAGAGCGATTAACAACATTACCATTAGATATCGTCATCCTATCCATAGGTTAGATGATATGCTAGATGAATTAAGTGGCTCTACTGTGTTTTCCAAAGTTGATTTACGTAGTGGGTACCATCAGATACGCATGAAATTGGGAGATGAATGGAAAACTGCTTTTAAAACCAAGTTTGGACTTTATGAGTGGTTAGTGATACCGTTTGGGTTAACTAATGCACCAAGTACTTTCATGAGATTAGTGAACAAGGTTTTATGAGCATTCATTGACAAATTTGTGGTAGTCTACTTTGATGACATTCTGATATATAGCAAATCACTTCAGAAACATTTGGATCATTTGCGTGCTATTTTCGATGCTTTGCGAAATGCACGTTTGTTTGGTAACATCGAGAAGTGCACCTTTTGCACCGATCAAGTCTCTTTTCTTGGATATGTTGTGACTCCACAGGGCATCGAGGTTGATCAGTCCAAGATTGAGGCAATTCAAAGTTGACCAACTCCGACAACGACTACGCAGGTGAGAAGTTTTCTTGGTCTTGCGTTTCTACCGGCGTTTAGTGAAAGATTTCAAGACAATTGCCGTCTTTGTTGAATCAACTTACAAAGAAGGGTGTTCCTTTTGCTTGGAATGACGCTCAAGAATATGCTTTTAACATCCTCAAAGATAAGTTGACACATGCACCCTTACTCCAACTTTCAGATTTCTCTAAAACTTTTGAACTTGAATGTGACGCAAGTGGAGTAGGTCTGGGTGGTGTTATTTTGCAAGAAGGAAAACCAATTGCTTAATTTAGTGAGAAATTGAGTGGGCCTAGTTTGAACTATTCTACCTATGATAAGGAACTTTATGCTCTAGTTCAAACTTTGGAAACTTGGCAACATTATTTATGGCCCAAAGAATTTGTGATCCACTCTGATCATGAGTCTCTGAAACATATTCGAAGTCAAAGCAAATTGAACCATAGACATGCTAAATGGGTAGAATTCATAGAATCTTTTCCCTATGTCATCAAACACAGACAGGGAAAGGAAAATGTGATTGCTGATGCATTGTCTAGACGTTATTCCATGCTTTCTAAACTTGACTTCAAAATCTTTGGATTAGAGACGATTAAACAACAATATGTAGATGATGCGCTTTTTAATGATGTGCTGCTGCTTTGTCAAGAAGGAAAAACATGGAACAAATTTGTCCTCACTGAGGATGGATTTGTATTTAGAGCTAACAAGCTGTGCATTCCAGCTGGGTCTGTTCGTTTGTTGCTTTTGCAGGAAGCACATGGAGGTGCTTTGATGGGACACTTTGGTGTCAAAAAGATGGAGGATTTTACTTGCTAGCCATTTTTATTGGCCCAAGATGAGACGAGACGTTGAAAGGTATGTAGCTCGCTGCATAACTTGTCAGAAAGCAAAATCTCGTCTTCAACCCCACGGTTTGTATATGCCTCTCCCTGTTCCTTCTTTACCTTGGGAAGACATTTCAATGGACTTTGTTTTAGGATTGCTTAGAACTAAAAAGGGGAGGGATAGTATATTTGTGGTGGTTGATAGATTCTTTAAGATGGCTCATTTCATACCATGCCATAAAACTAATGATGCTACTCACATTGCTGATCTTTTCTTTTGTGAAATTGTTCGCTTGCATGGTGTGCCAAATACAATTGTTTTAGATAGAGATGCTAAATTTCTTAGTCATTTTTGGAGAATTCTATGGGCTAAATTGGGGACTAAATTATTATTCTCAACTACTTGTCATCCCCAAACTAATGGACAAACTGAGGTTGTTAATATAACACTATCTACCATGCTTAGGGCTGTGTTAAAAAAGAACATTAAACTGTGGGAAGAATGCTTGCCTCATGTTGAGTTTGCTTACAATAGATCAACGCATTCTACTACCAAGATGTGCCCTTTTGAGATTGTATATGGTTTTGTGCCTCATGCTCCAATTGATTTATCGACACTACCATCTTCTGAAAGGATTAATTTTGATGCTAAGCAACATGCTGATTTGATGCTAAAAATGCATGAGTCCACAAAAGAGAACACTGAAAAAATGAATGCTAAATATAAACTTGCTGGTAGTGAAGGAAGAAAGCAATTAAAATTTGAACCTGGCGATCTTGTTTGGCTACATTTGCGTAAAGATCGTTTTCCTGAGTTACGGAAATCTAAGTTAATGCCACGAGCTGATGGTCCATTTAAAGTACCTGAACGGATTAACGATAATGCATATAAGCTGCCTGCAGCAGATTTTGGGGTTAGTCCCACATTTAACATTGCAGATTTGAAGCCATACTTGGGTTCCGAGGAGGAGCTTGAGTCGAGGATGACTCCGATGCAAGAAGGGGAGGATGATGAGGACATCACTCTCTTCGATGCAGCCACGCCGACAAGCTCACGCCAAGATGGAATGATGAAGGGACCTATTACTCGAGCTCGCGCACGACGACATATGATGAACATTGTGCTTCGGAATTATGAAGAAGCACCAGCTAGCAGAGCAGTCAAGGTATGCCAGCATACAAGCGGACGAGCTGATCATCGACAAGATGGGCCGGCCCAACATGGGGCGCCGGCACAAGGAAAGGACCAGCCGGCCATGTGGGCCCATGAAGGAGGCGCCAATGGTAGCCCATAGTTGGGTGCCACCACCAGGCCCAAGTGGAAGGCGCCACATGGTTGGGGCAGCCCAAGTTGGCCCAAATTACCCCGGCTGCACGTTTAGTACCATATTGCTTATTGCTTGGTCTCCGGCAGCCCCTCTACCCTATATAAAGCATGTAATAGGCGCCGCAAAAGACTTGAGTTTTGTTTTGTGAATCAATTTAGCTTTTGCTACTGTCCATGCAAGCACGTGTCGGTTAGACCGTCTGTGCACGTGTATTCAAGACTCTAAATTTTCAGATTGGTTTGCTAAAATTTAAACTTTCACCTTTTAGCAATTGAATTGCTTGTTTTCGTGTTCTTGCTCGTTCTCGATTGCATGCAGGACCGTTGATCTTGCCGGGAGATTGGTGTACCGGTTGCTAAGGTGCAAGCGTCGTGGACGGTTGTAGTCGGACCGCTAACGTCGAACTCCAAACCAAATCGAGAGTTACCTCGTCTCTCATCGAAAGATCGGGGCCAAAGTTCCTATCAAGTTTTATAAAAGATTTGTGGGAAAAAGTTTCTGAGTTATGTTTGTTGTCTGTTTCTGTGTGCGAGAGTAGGACTCGAGGAGTTCATGGAACCCCCTGCTGAAGAAGACTGCTTGCACCTGGAGTTCGACCAAGGCAAGTCCCCTTGATGCATGTTGAATAACCACTGTCTAATTTAAAGGAATTCGTAGGATTTTAAAAATTGCATTCTATCTTTAACATGAGTAATTTCTAGTGTTAGCTACAACCAGCAAATATAAAATTTTTTTTACACCCTTAATAATTTTGCACCGTAGGATCAAGTGCAAAATACCTCGATTCCGTACTTACCCTTAGAATATGATAAAAGTGCTTCATGTGGAATAAATGCTACGGTTGGAATGTTATTGCTATGTTTGTAAAGGAATTTTCGGTAAAATAAAGCATTGGGAATAATGCTTGGCTAACTAGGGAGGACCCGGTTGATGGTATGGTGTAGGATAAGCACGGTTTCGGGTTGGTGTCTATGCTCCTCTCCTAGTCTAAGGACTGCTTTTCCTATAAACCTAAGAACTGAGCCTTACAGTACAACCTCGGGTTTTGTTATGGGACGGACCTGGCCCATTAAGATTTAATCTCTAGTAGTCACTTGCTGGTGGTAATGTCCTTCATAGACGTATGGGTTGTACGGGCGTGGATGGTGTTTCCACGTTCGTCGGCGCCATGGATTGTGTTTCCCTAGGCTTTCCTATACTACATAAGGACCAAGGCCATTGGGCCAATCCCCCACAGGGTGCTCGGGAATGACTCACGGAGCGAGTGCTATTAGGGCTTTGTGGTTCGCACCGTTGGTGTGAGACCTCCTGAGGGTAAAGTATACCCACTCTGCAGAGTTAAAAAATATCATGATAGCTGTGCACGGTTAAGAGCATGCGAAGAGAGTATTCATATGGTAGACCTTCTTTTCAAAAGAAAAGGGTTTTTGGAAACGAGTAAATAGTCTTGCAAATGGAAATACAAACGGCCTGAATGAAGGACGGTTCATGGCCAAGGAAATTATACTTCATTCACTAAAACAGTTTTCTTTTCACACTTGCTTTTCCCTACTTTGGCATAAAACTTGGAAATTTTGGCTTTCTACAAAACTGTGCCTCATACTGCACCTCTTTCCCTGACTTGCGGAGTATAGTTGTACTCATCCTTGTTGTTTTCCCTTCTCTTTCTGAACTCCAGTTGAGGGACAGTTCGTGGAAGACCCGCAGTACGACGATGCCGGTGTGGATTACGAGGCGGAGGATTGTGAGGACTTCCCGGAAGACTAGGGTACAGTCTTACTGCCTGTGGGAATTCTGTAGTAGTACTGTTGTGCCCCATTGTGTGGGCCCATGTGTTGTATGTTACTGAACTTTGATTCGCGGCCTGCGTGTCTCTATGTATGTATTGTATTATTTCTACAAGTAATATATCACTCTGTTTGGACTGTGCGTACTGGTTGTTGATCCTTGGGACTAGTACGGGATGCACAGAGGGGTTTGGTCTTTCCGGCCGAGTCCCGACATCGATAGTCTGTTTACCCTTCGTTCTATCAGCTAGTCCTCATAGCATTTATCTTGTACTTAATTATATATCTTGATTGCCTAGTTGTGTTTAGTTCACCTCACTCTAGGGTTGCTATCACATTGACATATTACTTATGTTCAAAAAATGTATATTTACTTTCACATTTGTTCTAGCTTTGGACACAAGTGTAAAATTGATTAGAAAGTAAAATTTTGATAGGCCCAATTCACTCCCTCTTGGGCATCTGGTTCCTTACAAGTGGTATTAGAGTCAGGGCTCTCACGAGTTAGACTTCATCGTCTAGAGAGTTAAAGAATGGCCATGGGGGATTTTAGCACCTAGGTGATGCACCCGTGTTTGATAACACTAATTACAATTATTGAAAAATTCGCATGTCATGCTATCATGAGACCATGGATCTCAATATTTGGCGAATTGTAGATGTTAGTTTTTCTCCTCCTAAGAACTCGAAAGTTCTAACCATTGAGGATGAGAAAAACTTGTTTCTCAACACTCTTACTACTAATGCTTTATTTAGTGTTTTGAGCGTAGACATTCAAATGAGGGTTTGCCATCTTAAATATGCTCATGATGTGTGGAGATTAATTCAAAGACTTCACGACAATTTCATGATTAATCAAGAGGATAATTTTCAAGAATGGAATTTAGCAACAATTGCTCCACATCATGCTTCGACAAAGATGAGCCTCCATCACCTCTCACAATGCCTCATTGCTTTGCGGCTTAAGGTAACGATGAGGTAATTGATCATGAGCCCTCTCAAAATGAATTGATGCATATGCTTGGAGAGCTCCATGAGCACCTTGAGAAGAAGATGACGAAGTCAATTAATTTGGAGCAAAAGCTTGATTTGCTTCAAAACTCATATGATGCCTTAAATAAAGATCATGAAAATCTCCTTCTCAAGGATGCCATTCGTAGCAATGTGGATGTAGGATTAACTTGTAATATCCTAGATGATTTGCCATGTTTAGGTGTTATTCCCTCCAAATTACCTAGAAATGATATGTCCACATCTTCCAATGGGATGCTTGACGTGCTGTCTTGCTCTAAGGCAAATATTTCTATTTTCTCTTATGCTTGCAATACTAACCATATTGTAGAGTAAGATAAAGAGCTCAAGGCTCAAGTGGACAAATTGAGCAAGGACTTGAAAAATTGTTATAAAGGGAAAACCAGCCTAAATGTCATCTTGGGCAATCAAAAATCTGTGAAGGACAAGAAAGGATTTGGCTATATCCCTAAGAAGAACAATTACAAGACAAGACAAAATGCAAGGCATTCCAAGTCCATCAAGAATCAAGAGAGCCGAGGGGAGCTGCACGCTAGCACGGGCAAAGGGATGTAGCAAAGTCAAAGAACAATACATGAACGCACGGGCGCGAGAGAGAGCAGCATGCAAGATGGCCCTGCACAAAGATGGGTGGCAGCGGCTCGGCAGAGGCGACAGCACGTGGATGGGACGCGCTATGCGTCAGCGGAGGGCACAGAGTGGGAGGAGGGCGAGAGGAGGAGAGAGAGAGGGAGAGCTCGACTAGGCCGACCCTTGCTGAATAGGGCTAGGCTTGGGCGGGGCTTGGGCTAGGCTAGACAGTGCTAAGCCCATAGGGGAGAATTGGAATTTTGGGGTATTTTTGAATAAGAAAGGAATTTCAATTTTAGAAATTGAGTTAAGGGTATAAATATATATAAAGGATTTATCAATTGAATTTAGAAATTTAGTTTGAAAACTTGAATTCTATTTTTGAATAAGCTAAGAAGTTGAATTTCGCAAATTAAGGTGCAACTTTAGATAACAGGGAAAGAATTTTGCATTTCCAAAATTGAATTTTTTAAAATTGGGAAAGAATTTTCAGATGATGAATATTAAATACAAGAAATGCAATTTAAAATTTGAATTTTGCAAAAGTTTTTAAAAGGGCCCAAAAATAGGCTGCTACACTGGTCGATCGAGTTCACGATAGGGACAAGAGGATAGAAGCTGAATTTTGTTTGTGGATGTCCGCCGCCCACTTGCCACACCGGCCCCGGCTGTTGCCGGTTGCTTGCAACTTTACTGGAGATTTACAAACTGGCTAGCTACTTGAAATTCGAAGGGTTTTTATGAAACGAGCAATACAGTGGTGCTCTAAATGAACTAAGAAAAACAACCTAGCAGGCTAATCACGCCCAAACATGTGAGACCATATGGAGTTCTTTATATGGTGATGAGTATATATAACTTCATTTGATTTGATTGAGAAGTTTGTGTTTGAGACTTGTTTAGAGCCGGACGGATTTATGTTTCAGCATGCATAGTTTTCACGGTTTGTACTGTTTTGTGGTGCTCCTTTACTTGGATGATTTTTTGATCTTCATAGATGATTTTTTGGTCTTCATAGCTCTTGTAGAGAATTCAAGATGAAGATTTTTTGTTTTGGGTGGAAAGTCATTTGGTGCACGGATTAATTAATAGAATTTTTGCAAGCTGTTGTGCATTTATGGTGCAGTTTTGACTAGTTGTGATTAGTGCTGATTTCGGATTAATTAGGGCTATTGCATGATTATGGATAATAATATGCTGACTTGCAAGGAGGTAAGTAAGATATTTGTGGAGATTGTGTTGGTCTATTAAGTACAGGTTTGGAGGCAGCTATGATCATTGGCGGGTACTGGGCTAGATTGGAAGAATCGAGGTACAGAATGGTTGAGGATGCCGGTGGAACGGTTGGGCTCAAACCGGGCTCACATGAACGTCATGGATATGGACTTGAAGTGGCTTAAAATTTTCGGTTCGGGTTAGAGGCCTGGAGACGTGGAAAATGAGTGGTCAAATCAAGGGATGAAGATCCGTTGCATCGGGTTGACCGGGCTTTTTGTAAATCCCATGTAGGCCTTGTGTGGCCCATATAAAGACCATGTGTAGGGCCGGTTATTGGTAATTGAGTGAGTTAATCGCCCTTAATAGATTAGCTTAGAAGCTAAGTAACCCTTCAAGAGTGGAGGTGCATTCAAAAGGCCTATATAAGGAGGGGTGGAGGGATGCTTCAGATTTTATTTCAGAATTATGTGCTCTTTAGGAGCATTGCCCAGTCTTGTGTGGCTGTAGAAAACCAACCAAGTAATAGAAAAAGATTCATAAAAGTTTTTGTTTTGTTCTTCTTATGTTCTATGTGTTTGAGCTAGTTTGTTTCTTTATTTATTTTGCAACTAGTTTCTTCGCCTCGCCTCCTTCTACATGCTGAAAACTTATTAATTTAGGAGGTATTGTGGTTGTCCATATTAATTATCTTCGTCTTGCAACTCACCCAGACACCAAGATCAAGTCTTGATCTATTTGTTTGTTTTGACAGATTCAATTTCTCCGCACAGCAGTTCTTGTTATTTTTTTTGAAAATTCATCCGATGTGATTCTGCGGTGATTTTTACTAGAAAAGTTGCGTGACTCACATATCTACCCACTCCTCCAAGTGGGAATTGCATAGGAGTCACCATTGGGGCGCTATGAAGATTATTTTTGCTCCTTTTTTACTCTTGATCTTGAGGTGAAATTTGGTGCGTAGCTTTGCGATTTACTATTCTCTCCATGAAAAATTTGGAAATTTAAATAAGTCATTTTTTTAGAAACCATCCCTTGACCAAGATACTTCTCTGCTGAAATTCATTTTTGCTTTCCAAATGCAGCCGGGCTTTACTAATTTTTTTTCTCTTCTAAAGTTGTTTTGGAGTTGATTCTTTTTTTTGTTAGCACCTAAGAAAAATTCCCATGGTCACATAACCCACGAATTTTTATTTAGTGTTTTTACTTGGGTATGTGTTGTTGTCCCGAGAATATGATATATGGGTGATCTTGTTTTTTGAGGGTCGCTTGCTTGTGTTCATTTTTCTCTTGATTTTTGGGACACGTTATTGAAGAAAATGTCAAGATCAATTTGGCGTCAATTCAATCCCAGTGGCTGCACATTAAAAACGCAAAGCAGCATGATCTGATCCTCGGAGTCGGAGGATAGTTTGATACATAAACCACAATAGCAACATCTTGTTAAACAAGTTTATTGAACAACAGTTTTTACATACACGTGCGCAGGTAGCAGCAGGTAGCAGCTGCATAGCGAGTAACGGCATACATCCAGTACAATCACAGACGACAAAACACCAGGGACCTGAATACTCAAACCAAAGATACAGATTGAAATGCAAACCGCAAACCATACTAGTTATGCTGATTACTTTAATTTCTCGACGCGGCGAGGGGATACACCAACCTGATCAGCTGCCAAAAGCTAGAGCCCCGGCATGAAGAAATAGCTGAGGACGGCATTGGACAGCTGTTCGGCGGCCTCCCGCGCTGCATCGGGGAACTGGTTCACCACCGGTGACAACATGATGAGGGACACGCCGAGAATTAGAAAGAGGAAGCCGACGAGGACGTGCTCGGTGTTGACGTCGAGGGAGTAGGTGACGACGAGGCAGCCGCCGAGCACGAGGATGCGGCCGGCGTCAAGCAAACTGTGCTGCAGGTGGTGAAGGGCGCGGCCACCGATCACCTGATCTAGCTCGCCGGGCTGAGGTACGTAAGCCATCGCCTCGTCGCCCATTTGTGCGTGCGGAGCTGCACTCGCAGTTGCACCCTTGTGTTCAAGAACAACGAGGGAAAGAAGCCGAGGGCGACAGATCTGTAGACGTGCCGCACGATGCAAGGAAGGGAAATGGGAAGCGATGGTAATATAGAAGCATCCATTCCCTTTTTTCCTATGTTTAAACGCGCGAGATTCTTGTCGGCTAAAACTCTCAGTGACGTAGGGGCTGGCCAGCCATACGATATGCTTAGCTTTTTGTCAAAAAGATCCTCTCGGTACAGCGACCTGGCTACTGGCCATAGGTTTCATGTGTCATTTTTTCCCTGTTCGTGGTCAAAACCGTCTGTAAACAAAACATTGGATTTGGATGTTAGCGATTAGCTATCATAAGTGGATGTGATCTGGTGGTAGAATAAAAACACTGCCACACTGCCCGCTGCCACGGCTGTGATATGCATACGGAGCGCGAGCCAAGACTCGACGTTGACACCGACCGGGTCACGGACGGACGGGCCACCATCAACCAAGGCAAAGATACATGAGCCGGACGCCGGAGCACTGGATTTGGAGCCAAGGGTGTTCGCTAAATTAACATGTCTAGCTTGGTTGCAAACGCAATCCACGTATCAACGTACGCTGCCTGCCGTCTGCGGGCACTATTAGAGAAATGACCTTCCATACCGACACATCAGTAAAAGCACGATTAGTACCGATTCGTAGCTCACATTAGTACCAGTTCGTGTTACCTCACATTAGTACCGGTTCGTAACACGAACCGATACTAAAGGTGGCTTTGGCAAGCGGGTATATGCTAGCTAGCACAGACACATATTAGTCCCGGTTCGTGTTAGGCTCATTCTAGCATACTTAAAAAAAATGCATATTCTAGTCTACTAAATACGCGTGGGTGGGTTGGCTGGTTAGAAGAGAGAGTGGAGAGTCGTCTGGTGGCATGAGGTCCTCCTAGGTTCGAGTCTTGGGTTCGTCTTATTTTTTAGATATTTTCTACGCTTTAGTACTGGTTAGGGAACCGAGACTAAAAGTATGTAACCTTTAGTCCAGGATGGCCTGTCCCAGTTCGGAACCGAGACTAAAACCCGTTCCCAACCGGGACTAAAGGCTGTTTTTCTAGTAGTGGGGGTCGGTTGTCCCAGTTCGGAACCGGGACTAAAACCCGTTCCCAACCGGGACTAAAGGCTATTTTTCTAGTAGTGGGGTCGGTTGTCGGGCAGCACCACGCTTTGGCTCATGAACTCATGATGATTGTCTTGTCCGTCAAGCAGGGCCAGGAGCCCTGAACAAGATCATCGACAAGCTGCAAACAAAATAAAATGGGAGACCATCCTGTTCTCAGATCATATCTACTTATGCTTATCTTCTTACTTAATTATTTCTGGTTTTGAAGACATAGTATTTTCAACCTTTTTTCATTGCGTTTTTTTTTCCCAGCACATCATTTGGTACCAGGTACCAAGAGTACCAAATCAAATATAATCGTTCGTTGGCTAGGGGCCGGCAAGATCGGTGCTCTCTCAATGTGGAGACCACGGGTGGCTAGGTCAGCAATGGTGACCGGCAGGTGAGCGGGCGATGACATGTGGCTGCCGGTGCTAGCGGGGTAGGCGGTGGCGGAGTGTGGTCGCAGTCGAGGGCGGGCGCGCCGCGCATGTGCTCGATGAGGCAGCGTGTCGTTGTGCGAGACGGCAGCACCGTGCCTCATGTAGACGGGCGACGGGGCACGAGCTGGCAGCGACGGTGGCACATGGATGGGCGGGCGACACGGTGGCACCGTCAACAAGCATACGGGTGGAGGAATGAGCAAGCCACTAGGGCAAGAACCACCGCTCGAGCGGGTGACAGTGGGCCTATCGGAGGGCTAGTGTCAATGCGCCGCGAATTGTTGCCAGCCAGTATAGGTGGCCAAATGGGCCCTGCAAAACGGGCCGGCACTAGGCACGGCACGGCCCGTAGTGCCCAGGCACGGCACGGCACGATTGCTATAGTGCTCGTGCTGGCACGGCACGATCCTGGGCCGCCACCTCGGTCCACTGGGCCGGCACGAGCACGGCCCGTTTAACAGGCAGCACGATGCGGCCCGCATCCCACGCAGGCCGCAGCCCACTCGGCCACACCCTCGCCCTCCCCCTCCCGGCCCTCCCCTCAGAAACCCTCGCCCTCGCTCTTGTCTCTCTCGGTCTCTCCCCTCCTGGCTCCTGCTCCACGCCTCGCCGCCGCTCTCGCTCTCGTCTCTCTCCCCTCCTGCTCCAGGCCTCGCCGCCGCTCTCGCTCTCGTCTCTCTCCCCTCCTGCTCCACGCCGCCACGGCGCGACGACGCCAGGCCTAGGGTGCCTCGCCGCCGCTCTCGCTCTCGTCTCTCTCGGTCTCTCCCCTCTTGCTCCACGCCGCCACGACGCGACGACGCCAGGGTGCCTCGCCGCCACTGGCGCACCGCCTCGCAGCCACGGCACGCCACTGGAGCTCAGATCCATCCCCTTTCCAGTTCCCTTGTGGCGATTCGTCATCTCCTAGTCCTAGATCTGTTGATCCTCGACCTCTACGGCCGATCTGGTGCTCCGGATTCGCGAAATCGCGAGGTAAGCCGTAAACCCTTCTCGATTTGATCTCTTCATCAGTTCATCCTCGACCGCTTAGTAGATTCTTGGCTTCTTCTTCTTTGCTTCTTTGCTCTTAGATCCGTTGAGGAACCAGACGGCCGGATCCGTCCGTCATTGACCTCGCCGGCGACTTCGGTGCTCTGGTTTAGGCCTAACCCTAAGCCGTTGAAGGAACTGGAGAGCCGGCGATGGACGACGACGACGACGGACACACGGTCAAATATGACCTCCGGATGATGGGGATGCGCGGAGATGACGAGGAAGACATGGGCGAGGACCGGGAAGCCCTGTTGGGCGGCGAGGCTGACCCTATCGAGATTGGCGATGGTGGCGGCGAGGCTGGCGAGGGTGCCGGGACGGGATCCCAGGCTGCAAGCACTTGCGCCGATGGTGGTGGCAAGGGGAAGGGGAAAGCTAGGGAGCGACCTTCCACCTCTGATGTGTGGAGTGATTTTGAGAAGATCTTCAAGGTAATTGATGGTAAGAAGGTAAGGGTTCAAGCTAAGTGCCTCCTCTGCAAAGCCTTACTTTCTGCTAGGTCAACCGGTGGTACTGGGCATCTGTCACGGCATAGAGTTGCATGCATGAAGAAACATGGTAAATCAACCATGTCTCGAGACCTGCTCGATACAATCTTGATGGTACACCAAAATTTTGGGAGTACAATGCTGATGTTGCACGTTCTGAGATGTGTAAGTTGATTGCTAGACTTGATCTTCCTATCTGTTTTGCTGAGCATCCTGCATTTGAGGAGTACATTAAGAAATCCCATAACCCTAGATTTGCTACTGTCTCTAGACAAACCATAACTAGAGATATTGCTAAGTATTTCAATGAGCAACGTGCTAAACTTGTGGAAACTTTAAAAACCAATATTAATTCTGTTGCTATTACATCTGCTATTACATCTGATATCTGATCTGGCAATGCTAAGGAAGATTACCTTAGTGTGGTAGTTCATTTTGTTAATTGTACATGGGAATTAGAGAAGAGGATCATAGGCTTGAGGCTTATTGATGTCTCTCACGAAGGGTCGAGAACATTCTTTGGCGTGTGCATGGTGTGGTAGATGAGTTTGGTCTAGCTGATAAGACCTTTTCTATCACTTTGGACAATGCATCTTCTAATATAACTGCTATGTCATTACTCACACCTTTACTGTCTGGTTATGTTGGTGACATGTTCTTGCATCAAAGATGTGCTTGCCATATAATTAACCTTATTGTCAAGTCTGGTTTGAAGAGGCTCAAGCCTTATCTTGAGGCATTTAGAACTGCAATTTCTTTTTTAAACTCTTCTAACCAACGCATTGCTTTATATAAAAGTTACTGCATTGCTATGTCGGAACGTCCTCGTAAGTTTGGTTTGGATATGGATGTGAGGTGGAACTCTACCTACCTTATGCTTAAGCACCTAGTACCTTATAAGAACACATTTGATGTGTTCATCCAGACACACTACCCCAGGGGTGAAGGTGATAATGCTTTGCTTTTGACTGATGCACATTGGTATGTTGCTGAAAAAATATTGGAATTCCTTGAATTGTTTTATGATTCAACATGTGTACTGTCTGGTGTGTACTATCCAACTTCTCTACTAATGCTGCATCATATCATTCAGATTGCCAAACATCTAAACACTTATGAGAATGATCAAATGCTTAGAACTGTGGTGGTTCCCTATGAAAACTAAGTTCCTTAAGTATTGGAGGGACATACCACTTCTTTATTCCTTTGCATTCATTCGGATCCTAGAGCTAAATTGAGGGGTTTCAATAGAGTGCTCTCTATTTTGTCTAATCTTACATAATCTAATTATTCTGCATACTTAACTTATGTGAGAGCACGACTTTCAAATCTTTAACAAATATGACATCAAGTTTGGTGCAGTGCCATTGCAGAGGCCTTCAGATCCACCCAAAACTGGTAAGAAAAGGACTAATTGGGATATGATATATGGTGATGATGATCCTGTTGCTTCAGTTGGTTCTCCCTCCACTGCTTCTCTTAATCTTTCTAGAAGAACATATGCAAGTGCTTTGCTGCAAGCAGCAAGCACTGGTGCAGCATCTCTTGGGGTTGGTTCTGAATTGTCATCATACTTGGACAGTGACACTGTCCAGAAGTATGATGATGAATTCAATCTTTTGACCTGGTGGCATGAGCACAAACTTACATACCCTGTTCTTTCTATCTTAACTAAAGATGTTTTGACTGTGCCTGTTTCTACTATATCATCAGAAAGTGCATTTAGTCTAACTGGTAGGATCATTGAGGAGCGGCTACGTCTTTTGATATCTGATATGGTGGAGATGCTGGCCTGCATCAAGGATTGGGAGTAAGGGGAAGCAAGGGCTCAGCACACCTTGGAGGACAAAGAACTTGAATATTCTTTCTCTAATCTTTTTCTTGATGAACCTACTGAGGCTGCCTAATGGCTGACAGGCTGATGCCCTGATTGTAATCTTTTGTAATGGACTGTATGCCTGTATGGACTGTAATATAACTTGAACATTTGGAGCTGGGTTGTACTCTTTTCCTATCTAGGGTTTTCTCACGAGGTGTGAGTTTTTACCTAGATAGGTTTTTAATGAGGCAGCCATTGCACAATAGCTCAACTATTTGTCTATTTTGAAGATTGAACTATATGTTTTTGGTCTGTTTTGGTGGTCTGAGTCAGTTTTAGTGAGCTATTTTGAAATTTTAGACATTATATTTTAAATCTGGAACTTCAGACTTGTATTTTGAGATGTTTAAAATTTTTCGTGTCTGGACTGGCACGGGCACTATGGGCCGGCCGTGCTGCCGTGCCGGCACGGCACGGCTAAGCTCTTGTAGTGCCGTGCCTGGGCCGCGTGGCCGGCACTAGTGTCGTGCCGGCACGGCACGGTTAGTTAGCCGTGCCTGATAGTGCCGTGCCCTGGCGTGCCTGGGCCGGGCCGTGCCGTGTGGCCCGTTTGGCCGGGCTGCTCGCGAGAGAAGGGATAAAGAAAAGACTAAATTACCCTTCTGTGATCTGGTACCTCTACATATGGAGGGGTGGTACTAGAAGGCAGTAACTTTTAAGAGCTGTTGGATCTAGTATAATTGATGGCTCAGATTTAAGGTATTACTGTAAAATTGCTCTTTTATATCGATGACACCCGTTAAATCTCTAAAAAACAATTCAAACGGAGTAGGCCAGACCTTCCAAGCAATTTCGAGATCAAGCTCCCAAAGCAAATAAGGCAATCAATAAATCATATTAGCTCTAACGTGACCAACAAGATAGTTATGCTAAATAGTAAATATACGTTTCCACATCTCGTGCGGCGCATTGCTGGCAGGGCTTCTTCCTTGCAACACTACTGGTGCGCCAATCCTATAATCGTTCCGCGGCATCAAATGTTCAACGGTCAAATTACCGAGGCTTTATAGTAATGATATTTACCTGATATATCAGCCTTACCCAATTGAACTCTGCGGGAAGAAAATCAGGTTTTCCAATTCTGAACATACCGACCTCCATTCCAGCCCACCTTACACAAGTAGTCCGGCAACATCACAAACATTTGTCGCAAGTTGGGTATTATTACCGCTATATAACACGTATCCGTACAGGATGTCCATGTCTACAGGAAAACCATGTCCATTCGATTGCACCGCCCGTGCTGATCCAGCCGTCCGATTCTCCCTCCCCAATCCCCATGAGATTGATTTTACACGCCAGTTTCCGCTCTTCGCGTCCATCGGATCACTGGTCGAAGGGCTTTGCTAATGTGCAGTTTTGCTCTAGTACCCCCACCGCTGGGAATCGGGCATTCAGTCTCGATTTCAAACGGGTTTTAGTCCTGATTTTGGAACTAGGATAGCCTATGCGAGACTGATCAGTCCCGGTTTCTTTACTCGGGACTGATAGTGTTACAAATATTTAAAATTAAATCGCGGATATATGAAACTGGGACAGCCCATACAGGACTGATGCCTATGAGACATCAGTTCCGATTCCTTTACCCGGGATTGATAGTGCTACAAATATTAAAAAATAAATCGTAGATATATGAGTGTAGTGGGACTCGAACCTAAGATCTCAAGACTACCCACTCATCTCTGATATAACTAGGATATGCATTCATTTTAAACTTTCTTCAAACAAGGCATCGATCCGGTTAAGTAACACGAACCCGGATCGACGAGGATCGATCGGGGTTCGTGTTACGAACCGGGACTGATGAGCACCCATGCCAACTGTTTTGTATCCGCTTGTCAAAGGACTTATTGGTACTGGTTCATATCACGAACTGGGACCGATGTGAGAGCCCAAATGGGATTGAAGCCTTAGAGCCACGAAATGGGACTAATGCCACTATCAGTACCAGTTCGTGTCCAACCGGGACTGATACGTGGTATTAAAGATCTATCCTCTAGTAGTGCCCTTCAGTTTGGCCGTACATAACCCGCGGGCCTCCCACCGTAACGGCTCAACTATTTGCCATAGAAGTTGGGTGAAATTACTTACCTCCGCTTCCTCCGCCGCTGAGCCACCCCTTCTGCTATCTTCACTGCCTAGCCGCTCTCCTCACGCTAAACCTAAGCGCCTCTCCGCTTCCTCTCCCGGTGATAGCGCTTCCTCTCCCACCTCCACACCATCTCCACCCCAGCGCGTCGCCGATCTCCTCCTCCGATGATGACACAATACTCTCCACTATCTTGACCGGCCGCCGATCCACATCCGTCCAGGTGCGAGGTACCCACATCCGGCCGTGTCGACCACATCCAGGTACGCACACCTCCAAATTTCAATTTGCAGCTAAGCGCAAAGCAGCGCTTGCTGAAGGAGCTCTGGTGTGGTGGTGTCATGCAGCTACTCAAGGAGCTGGACGCGTCGGTTGAGCACATTGTGATGGCCGCCTTCGCGTACGAGCACAAGATCTTCGTCGGGCCCTTCCGCAATCTCCAGGAAGTTCCCCAAGGTGCAGATATGGGTGGCGCCATGGCAGTGGAGTTGACCCATCAACCTGTCGTTCAACTTCTTCGGGATCTTTCAGGTCAAGCCCCTCCAGGACGAGGACAGCTCCACCCACGGGCTGGCGAGATCAATCAGACGGTGCTCAGCTCGCCGAAATTAAGTTATTAGTGGAACTGCAAATTTTGAGGACTACTTCATGAATGCATATTGAGCCACTGATGCACATAAGACATCTGTGTTTGATGCTGTGATTTGGGTTCTTTTAGGGATTGGGCCTTATGCGGAGGTGGCATTCTATCTTAGCCTTCGTGGACATTCTGGTGACGAATGCTGTCATCTTTGTTCGTCGACTATTGTCGGATTGCTGGAGTGCATCAGCAAAGAATCGTTGCTGGCGTCTGCCGAGAACGGCTTGACAGTGAAAATATTGAGCAAAGGGAAAGAGGTTGTAGAAGATCCGATCATGGACAATGAGCTGAACCTTCAGAGAGGTAAGTAGTCAAACAGTGGGTGTGCTTGTTAGTGATATGCCATAAAGGCAGTCATGTAATATGATTAATATGATTGTATCATGTTTATATTTATATACTCTTGGATAATATGTTATCATTTACATGAATAAATGTCGTTCATATTATCAAATACAAGTTGGTTGTGAGACACATTGTTTATATGATTTTATTCTAAATAATCTCTGGTCTCATATCATTACGTGGGGACAGTAATGATTTGATCAGCACATGTATTGATTGATGTTAATATATCACATACCATAGATATAGAGATGTCAAATCAATAATATAGACACATGTTACAAAACATTGTGTTTGATAAACTGTTTGATAGACCTACTCCGAGACATTGTAGAAATTATTGTCTTACATGTACTATCAGTCTGTAGTTTCTAGTGGTATAGCTATATGATCCTTACACCTGAGACCGTCATTGAATCCCAGCATGCGTAGTTGTATACTTGAGATTATATATCAACCGCTACACCGTAACTAGATAGTTATAAAGATAACTTTCGGGTATACTATGAAATTTGGGTATGCTATGAAACATGTTGTGGGGTGTAAGCGATTAAGATGAAATTTGCCCCTCTTTGTTGACACCGATTTTGTCACAAGATCAAAATTTGGTTAAAAAGAAATTTAATTATTAATATTAATATTAATAAATCATATATATAATGAGTTAATGACTAAGGCAATGTTCGATTGGGTGTTAGATTTAATCCATCTTTAACATCTGAAAAAAGTTGAGGCCACTCAAAATGCGGCTCGGAAAGGTTAAAAAGTATATAAAAAATATATATATATTTGAGACCATTGAGAAGATCCATTAAAAAATATATATATAAAATTTACTATAAAATGCTACCATGATTTGTGCAAATAAAAAAAATGGACTGCCGTATACAAGCATGCATGGTCCTGTGTATGTATGCATGGATTATCCGGCCAATTAGCAAAGCGAATAAGCGATTAGGTTGATCAAACCCAAGTATGCATGTATATATAGGACCCATAAAACAAGTTCGTAGGTCACAACGTTGCCTACATACACGCGCACACGTACACGTACGTACGCCATCGACGGCGGCGATGGCAACAAACACCATTGAGGCATCGACCAAGAAAAAAAAAACGTACGTATACAACTCGCTAGCCAAGACTCAGTCCAAAGCACAAGCGCGGGAGTAGATTAGAAAATTTTTGAAGCATTACGCGCGATCAGCAAACGCGCTGCCCACGGCCACGTTCGCACACGGGAGCGTCGATGGAGCGCGGTGCAACCGTTCACTTTAGTCCTATAAATAGCAGGGAAGATGCTGCTGCAAGAGGAGGTGCTTTTGGGCTCAAAAGGCCGGAGGAACGCCGGAGAGAGAGAACACTGGTGGGAGAGGTTTTCTTTGGGCTCAAAACGCCGGAGAAACGCTAGAAGCTTGAGAGAAGTTCGCAGCCAGGGCGAGAGCGCATCCATATTCCATACCTGCGCGCTCGTCAAGCCTGGGAGGCCGTCGGTCAGATCGCCGGAGTGCTGCCCACACCAAGCGCAAGGAGGAAGAAGGTGAGAAAGAGTTTACGTTGCTGCTCTCTTCTTCTTCCATCTCCCTCTAGCCCTTAGTTCTAGTCCCGTTGGTACGGATCAAGGTGCGAACCGTCTCAAATTCATGTGACAAAATCATGCTGCTAGTGTAAGTTCTCCAAAGCGAATTTGCATTGAAATCGACATCTTAATCATACAAGAAGATGATCCAATCAAACTGCCATTCGTTGATGATGCGCATATAGATAGACCTATCAATCAGCATCTACATCTCGAAAGCTAATTAACTACAAGCCTGTGATATGTTGAGATCAAAAATCAAAACGCCGAGTAAATGCGTAGCTAGCTAGCTAGTATGCTGCCGCTAATCAACATATGCATGGCTAGCAAAAACTCTGTTGAACGACTATAATATACGCATGCTGAAAAGAAATTTTTTGGCTTGCATGCGCATTTTGGTCGTGCGTATACATACTAGCTAGACTTGCACGGCTAGTTAATCATGCATCTGTATATACGTGATTAGTATGCTACTAACAAGATAGGAAATGCATTTGCATACGTGCAGTTCCTCGCTTAAAAGGAAATATTAAATATAGTAAGCCAAGTCACAAAGTGAGTACGAGGATCAAAATCCCTAAGTTCACTGAGTATATATATGCATATCTCTACATATAGAGTATAAAATGTGCATGTTTAAGATAAAATCTCATGCACGACTCTACACCTATAGAGTATATACGTGCAAGTTTAAAATAAAATCTCATGCTCATGCACGACTCTACACCTATAGAGTATATATGTGCATGTTTAAAATAAAATCTCATGCACGACTCTACACATATAGAGTATATACGCGTATGTTTAAAATAAATTCTCATGCATATAGTTCTACGTACATAGAGAACGTATATGCATGCCCAAAAATAAATTCTCATAAAAAAGTACATGGTCATATCTCGACTGAAAAGAAAAGGGATAAGCCATGTTTAATAAAAACAAACGCTGGTAGCGAGAGCATATATGTCCATATACATGACGTCCATATCCATATACATGACGTCCATATATTTGTACGTGCGCTATATATATACACGTATGCCTAGAATATATACGCATCAAAATAAAAAATGGCTTGTATCACACCATGCAATAAAAAATGGTACGGTGATACATGCTATGCAAAATAAATGCGCTCGTATGTAGTCATCTAAATATGCATGTCTCCCAAAATATATGCATATCAAAATAAAAATAATAAAACATGTGTCATGTAGGATATTACGTTGCTAAGAAAAGATAAATATATAAAAAATCAAATTTAAGACGCTTTGAAATAAGCATCCCAAGCTTATTAGCCCATCATGTCGTGCTAATAAAATATAAATCAAATTAAGAGGCCTTCATGAAAGCATCTCAAAGACACTAGCCTTCCATGTTGCGCTGGTAAAATAAAAGTCAAACAAAAATATCTACTAGCCATCCATGTTGTGCTAGTAAAACAAAATCAAGTCAAAAGCCCTCCGATCAAGCATGATCAAGTCGTCAACGCCAAGAAAACAGAAGACCATTTTCTTTTTTGTCTTTTGTAACTTTCTCTTTATGTTGGAATTTGATGTAATTCGTATGTTGGAATTCTTAATCAGGTTTTCTCTTTTGAGATGTAATTAACATAATTTATATGAAAATGTATGAATTTTGGAAGTTTGGTACTCACATTCCCTGAATATCGTCTTTAATATTCTAAATAAAAAAACAAACTTGTATCTAATGACGTGGAACTAGGTTAAATCCCGTTAGAACGAAAAACATGTATATTTTTCCCATCGTCAGATTCTGGCATGCCTAGTGGGACAAACTTCTCCCCTCATCTTTGAATTACAACATCAAATGCAACATAAGGGCTTTGAAATTTTATAGCACATGACATTCAAAATTGATCATGTCGCTGAGATATACTGATGTATCCAAGACAAATTATATGTTGTTCTCTTTATGAAGGTATGGCGCAACAAGTCCAGCAGTTCGTCACCCTTCGCTTTGGATCACTGTGGTTGGACGTGCCGGTGGGGCCTTTTCCGGCTACTTCAAGCGCAAGTTCACTACAAACTAATGCTGCATCGCGAAATGTGGCGACATATGAACAAGGGGCGGCTTCTGCCCATCATGAAGGCTTCACACCGGTCATGTCCAAGTCCGCTAAGAGTTGGATGCGGGTTGCAAAAAAGGCATCAAAGGAGTCTTCCCAGGAGGGACACTTGACCATATGCAAGGTCGCCTCCCATGACTTAGCTCCTGCTAGCCGCATTAAGGCGGCAAGGGGCAAGCCGGTGAGCCGTGAGCCATCATCGCAGTTCCGCCTTACAACACTTGGAGAGTGGCCCCTCTGTGCAGAACGAAGGGCCCCACAAAGGAACGCACATCGTCAACAACAAAGCACCCCTTCACCAAATGCTATGAAGATGAAGGGGGTGACCATCGCATCTGCACCAAGTTCGGGTTCACCTCAAGTGGCACATAGGCCACTGGGGGCAACCTCGTCAAAGCCCACCCCAAGCATACTAGGGGCAGCACCTTCCGGAGCTACAACAAAATCTACACCGACACATGTAGAAAAGAAGATTAGGGTAGTCGAACAGCCTCCCTTGCGAGCTAGCTATAAAGGAAAAGCCCCGATGGTGGAGAGTGACATGTCATACACAAAATCTCAACTTCGAGCTGAAGCCCCGGAGTTCCACCCCACGCTGGTCAATAAATCCGGCACCTCTCAACCTAAACCAACACAAGAGCGTATACTCCAATGGAAAGGAGTGTATGTATCACCTAGGGACATCATAATGGGTCAGGTTGACCCGACTATTGGTCCCTCTGATTCACTATCATCTTCCATCCACTATTCACCTCCCTCTCAACAAAAATCATACTCCCCAGCCCGACACCAGCGTCGCCTACGCAATACTCGTCGTGCATGGGCTGGTCTTGTTTTGCCAAATGAGGCTAATACATCAAGAAATCAGTATAAGATGGTGTTGATGCAGTTGAACAGAGAGCGAGGAAGGAGCGCCTAAGGGCGTGGGCAAGGATGCACAACTTCTTGGATGGGTATTTGATAAAAATTAGCTGTGATGCTATGAAGAGTATACTTCCTGGTGCGTCATCCTCAACAAACAATATGGTGGGTGATATAATGAGGGGCACGGAAGTCTGGGCCAAATGGCCAGAATACCAGATGTTTATTGAGGAAGACCCTCAGCAGAAACAAAACGCTAAACACGTAGCAAGGATGCGTGCGAGGCGTGTATCGAACAAGCAAAGGGAGTTGGCCATATATGCTAGTAGAATAGAAGGTCCAAGAAGACCTTCACCAAGTCATAATGAAAATAAGTCTACAAATCCCAAGCAAAAGAAGGTGATGGTGTTGGCCCATGGCCAGCCCGCAAAAGAAGTCTCAAGAAAGACACCCAAGTGTTTTCATCAATGCCGATTGGTATCACCGAAATGTCTGACACAAGTGAAGCGTCTTCTACTTCAACACACTTCAAGAGGAAGAAGACCCAAAAGAATACCACAAATGGCCGTAGTCCAGTGACTCGTTCACAAACCAACTCAGCCAATGAGGAGGGCAACTCGACTGATGTAGGATCTCATAATCCCCTGCAAAGTGATTCGTCCTCTTCACCTGTGTGGATAACATGGGCCCCGGGTATCCGGAGATATACTGTTGAACGTACCACCACTTTAGGTCGAGTCGATTGGACCATCCAGAAGACGGGCTTGGAGGCTGGCGTGGCCCGAGTTGCTCTACAAGGAAACGAACTCGTCTCCTACTCGAATACATAGATATAGGCGTAACCAACTCGGTTATATCTGTATCTTCCATATACGGATTAGGAAATCTATCTGTAACCCGGCCCCTTGCATTATATAAAGGGGGTCAGGGGTCCCTAGTTCGACATCTAGCATCTCATCTCTCGCATCTGATATCTCATCTACACATCTCAACATCCTTGAGATCCACCATAATACAATCCACGAGCACAGAAGTAGGGTATTACCTCGCCCCGAGGGCCCGAACCTGTATAAATTCGGCTCCCTGTGCTACCATCGTAGTTGTGATCTTTCACATAGCCCTATAAAATATATTGCCGACACAAACCGTCGACAGTTGGCGCGCCAGGTAGGGGCTAGCGTCACGATCAACTTCATCGACTTCGATGGTTTCTATTGGTGGATTCGTCTTCACCTACGCCCCCGGCCAAGGCTTCATCTTCGGAGATCTCGGCTTCCTCGCCGGCGACTTCGGGGATCTTCGGCTGTGTGAGCCGAACCTCGTTCGGTCCACGCATTACCGGGGGAGGTGGTACGCAATTCCGGCCGAGCCTCACCGCCTCAGGATCTCTCCTCTGGATTCCGATCCGGAAGAGATCCAATCTAATGATGACAATTCCGACTGGCCCATCGCAGGACTCCTCTTCGGTTTCGGTTGGGATCTACTGCCTCTTGCTTTACCAGCTCCTCTTGTTGGTGAAGCACCAAGTGGCGATCTTGTTCTCGGTCTGGATCACGCTTAGATCCGGTCGGGAATCTCAATTCCTCATCTGTGGTTCGCCCCGTTCGGTTTAGAAAACTCGGCCACTGTTTTCCATCGGATAACATGCCAGCTTTTCCAATCCGGGCTAAGGAGCGGAGCACAGCAAGCACATGCTGGGACGAGTTTTCTGAGTCTTGGCTCAGGGACGACTCTAACCAGATCAATTTCCCGAGCGGCCATACCACTCGGATTGGTCAATTCGGCTGCAAGGTTTCAGCAGATCAGATCTGTCGAATCTCAGTCGGACTCTCTTCTGACAAATGATCCAGCAAGAGAAGTGGGAGTTATAATCACTCCCATCGACGAGCCAACAAATCGGGATCGGTTGAGCCTCTCTTTCTCGAAATCCGAGTCAGAGGAGAGCGTCAACAGGTTCCCCGACTTTCGCGGCGTCTATGTGCTGGATGGGCAAACCTCCGGATCGGCTCGGCGTCCCATGTGGGAAGCAGGAGCCGAACAAAACCGCGGAGGTGGTGAAGATCTGCGCGACAAATTACCAGGTCGTGCACTGGAAGTCTAGGAGGAACTGCTTCAAGTCCGCATGGGAGATCACTCGGTCTTCTGTACGCCACAGCAGAACATCCTCGCATGTAAGACCCTCCTGGATAATGTTGGTCCTTCGCTTGGGGAAAACAGCCCCGCAACGCCGATCATGGAACAAATCAAAGCCATGGTGACGGCAACGGCTGTCCAAGGCACTCGGGATCAGCAGGCCAACTCGGCCAGGAGCCAGACTGCCACGAGTAGCACTCAGCGCAGTCGGCATACACGAAGTCGTGGGCAAGACGCCCGCCAAAGTACAAGTCGCAACCTCCGCCTCGACATCGAAGCCCGGCGGAGGGAGTGAGATGAAGACCGGCACCGTACTCCACCGCGTCGGATTCTTCCCCGTCAGTCTCCTCCCCCCGAGGACGGATTGATTGACGGGATCAAGGCATTCACACCCCGACTCTGTCTGGTAAACTGGCCCGAAGGGTTCAACCCCAAGGAGATAGTGAAATTTGATGGAGAGCGGGACCCCGAGGCTTGGTTGCAGATTTACTCTTTGGCAATCAAGGCCGTGAGTGGAGGATACGACGTGATGGCGAACTATCTGCCCGTCATGTTAACCCCTTCGGCTCAGGGTTGGCTCGCGGGCCTTCCAGAGAACTCAATTGGTTCCTGGAGAGAGCTTTGCGACCAATTCATCGCCAATTTTTAGGGCACTTACGAGAAGCCTGGAACACAATGGGACCTTTATCAGATTCATCAGAAAAAAGATGAGTCATTAAGGGATTTCATTCAGCGTTTCACCAAGAAAAAGAACACAATCCGAGAGGTTTCGGAGGCGGTCGTCGTCGCGGCTTTCCAGAAGGGAGTTCGCGACCCCGATCTAATTAAGAAAATGTCTCGAAAGCTCCCAACCACCGTCAAGGAGATGTTTGCCCTGGCGGATCGATATGCTACCGCCTCGGATGCTCTTGCTGAGCGTCAAGAGGATCACCCGAGCAAACACGAAGGCAAGAAGGACAAGCCCGAATCGTCCTCCAAGAAGGACAAAAAGCGCAAGGGTGAAGAGTTGGTAGCGGTTGCGGATCACGGTCGGCAAAGACCGCCTCGGTCCAACGACTACAACAAAGTTATGGAGGCGCCATGTTCTTTCCATCCGAATGGAAAGCATGCGGCAAAAAACTGCAATATCTTGAGTAAGTTTGCTGAGGAGCACAACAACGACGCTCCGAAGGACGCCAAACAAGATGATAAGCGTGACCCTCCTCAGGGTGATGCTTACCAAGAAACCGAGCATGAGCTCAACTACATATTCGGGGGATCGGATGCATATGAGTCCAAGCGTAAGCAAAAGCTTACCCTTCGGGAAGTCAATGTAGCTGTTCCGGTGACCCCCAAGTACCTTCAGTGGTCCGAGGTTCCGATCAAGTTTGACCGCTCGGATCATCCTGACCACGTCCCTTGTCCAGGAAAATATCCGCTTATCGTGGATCCTATGATACGGGCCGTCCGACTGTGCAAGGTCCTGGTTGACGGCGGGAGCGGATTGAATATCCTTTTCACCAAGACTTTGGACGAGATGCAGATCCCAAGGACGACGCTCCAGAAGATAGACGCGACGTTTCATGGCATAATTCCGGGAACATGATCAGTGCCGATCGGGAAAATCACTCTTCCGTCACTTTTGGCACTCGGGATAACTACCGGACTGAGAACCTCAGCTTTGAGGTGGCTGATTTTGAGAATGCGTACCATGCAATCTTGGGAAGGCCAGGCTTGGCCAAACTCATGGCCGTCCCACACTACGCCTATTTGGCTATGAAGATGCCGGGTCCGCAGGGCGTGATCACGGTCCGCGGAGACGTCAAGTTTTCCCATTGTCTCGACAAGGAAAACTGCGACTTCGCCCAGTCAGCTGAAGCGGCCGCCGAGTTGGACAAGATCCGGCAGGTGGCCGCCACTCTTCATGTGGAGTCAAGATGATGAGCATGTGAGGAGTTGCTTAAAACTTTCGGTTTCCGATAAAATTCTTCCAAACTTGACCACTTGGACATGGCATGTTGTTTCTTGATTCTTGCGAAGTTTTGTGATCTCCTTAGCATGGAAAAGACCCCTAGATGATTTAGGTGTAGCCGGCGAAGTCGCCAAACTGCCACAGGACGCACTTGCCCCTAGACGGTTGTTTCGTGTCGGGCTATTCACTATTTCGGTTATCATTTTTGCATCCTAACCCCGATCGAGGATCGGTTTGTTGTGTTGGGTTCGTGGTGATGCCGCGGACGTTCTGGATGTGTTTTGGTTGTTGTTGGTGTTGTGGATGCAGGTGAGAACAGGGTGCGAGATGGAGTGGATGAGTCCGCTTCGCCAGTGGGTGCTGCGGTTGGTGGAGGTCGGGCGCCGAAGTTTCATGGTGGGAACGGTTATCACTTGAACACGAGTTCTTCTTGGGCGTCGATGCGTCGCGGATGCTTGGACGCCAAGGGATCGTTGGAGGCGGTTCGCGACGCTCTAAGATTCGTGTGTGTGAGTTAAAACCCGTGTATGTGTTGGGTTTCGGGTTAGCCCATGTATGGTCCATGTTTGGCCATGAGCGAGTAGGCTAAGGCCCATGTAAATGGCTGGTTGGAGAGGGTTAATCTCAGCCATTCATAGGTGGTTCAAGGGAGATCTCAATATATCGCGATATATCGAGATACCCTAGAACCGGTTGGCCTATAAAAGAAGGGGTGGAGGGGTGTCTCCACTCAAGTCTTTAGTAGCCAATAGTTTTCTGAAGTTTAGCCACTTGTGAGTGTTTTCCACCCTAGGGTGGTTGTGTAAAACTTTTCCAAATCAAACAAAACTAGTTCCTCCATGTTCATGTCTTGTTCTTACTAGTTCTTTTGTTTCAATCTTTTTTCCTTGATGATTTTTTTTGCAACTTGTATGTATGCCTCCCCTCCTTCTACATGCTTCTGATCCATGATGTCTTGAGGGTGCTTATATGGTATTTACACCTCTCTTGCATCCTAGGATAGACTAAAGATCAAGTTTTCAATCAAGTTGCAAATCTCTGCAGATTTTGTTCTTCACATAGCACCCAGTGTTTGATTTTTAGAAATATATAAAAAAATCTTTTTTGTGTGCTTCTTGTTGGAGAAGGTGCGTGACTCATATGTGCATCTGAAGAAAAATTTGGGAGTCATTTCATTGCACCGTTTGGACGCCATGAGGTGAATACCGAGCTCCAAACTTTCTGCTCGAAGTTCCAGATAGTCTGTAGTTGTTGATTTTTCATATTTTTCTTACAAAGAGTTTTGAGGAGATGTTTGGTGAAGTGCTTTAAGATTCATGTAGGCTTATGCACAAAAACTCCCAAAAATATTAGAGCACCAGAAGTCCACCAGCCTTCTGCTCCAAGTGGGGGCAAATTCAGAAAATCTGTTTTTACTTTTCTGAAAGTATTTTTGATGGTTTGGCTTTCTCTCTTTTCCTTTTTGCTTTTGTTTTCCAGAGCTGATCTAGTCCATCCAGGTTTGAACTGGTCCTTTACTTCTTGTTTCTTCCAGATCTGAATAGGTGCTTCCTGGTCTGATCTGGTCCAAGTTGCAGGCTTCCAGATCTGAACAGGTCCTTCTGATCCGAACGGTCCATGTTGCATATTTCTCTCGGTGTTGTTGGAGGGTCTTTCAATAGTCCAGATGCCCTTGGGTATCTAAAGGACATCCTCGCACCTCCAACACCTGGCTTAAGTCTTTTTCTTTCTCGTCATTGTTTTATCTGGTGTTTGGGTTGGAGTTCTGAATGAAGCACAAAATATTAAAAATTTGAAAAAGGCTCCATTCACTCCCCCTCTCTGTCGCCTTGGTGAGTTCACACTTCACGACGAGGGCGATCTACCGAACAAGAAGCCATCTAAATCAGGTATTAAGCCTGACGAAGATGTCAAGCGTATTTCGCTCGACTCGTCCGATTCATCCAAAACGGTTTTGATCGGGACAGGACTCGATCCGAAATTGGAAGACGCGCTCATCACCATCCTCCAAGCCAACCGAAGCATCTTTGCTTGGAAACCATCGGACATGCCAGGTGTCCCAAGGGAGGTGATCGAGCACTCTTTGAATGTACATGACAAAGCCAAGCGGATCAAGCAGCGGCTGCGTCGGTTCGCACAAGATCGGAAAGAAGCCATTAAGACGGAGATCACCAAACTTTTAGCCGCCGGCTTTATAAGGGAGGTGCTTCACCCCGATTGGTTGGCAAATCCGGTACTTGTACAAAAGAAGAACGGTATTTGGCGCATGTGTGTCGATTACACCGACTTAAATAAAGCATGTCTGAAGGATCCGTTCGGACTCCCTCGCATCGACCAGTGGTTGACTCCACTGCTGGTTGCGAGCTTTTGAGCTTTGTGGATGCCTACTCAGGTTATCGTCAGATTAGCTTAAAGGAAGAAGATTGCATCAAGACTTCGTTCATCACTCTGTTCGGGGTTTTCTGCTACGTCACAATGCCCTTCGGGTTGAAGAATGCCGGAGCAACGTACCAGTGTTGCATTTAACGGTACTTCCACAACCAGCTTGGGCGCAACGTGGAGGCATACGTTGATGACGTTGTCGTCAAGTCTCGGGTAACCTCCGATTTGGTCACCGACCTATCGGAGACATTCGAGAGCTTGTCGGCATACCACATGAAGTTGAACCCGGAGAAGTGTGTCTTCAGGATCCCTTTGGGGAAGCTTCTTGGTTTCGTGGTATCTCACCGCGGAATTGAAACTAACCCGGAAAAGATCAAGGCCATCATGGAGATGGCACCCCAACGCGTGAAGGGCGTCCAGTATATAATGGGTGCATGGTTTCACTCGGCCGATTCATCTCACGACTCGGCGAGCGTGGGTCGCCCTTTTTCAAGCTATTGAAGAAGTAACACGACAAGTTCGTCTGGACACCCGAGGCACAGAAGGCTTTTGAGGATCTCAAATCGTTCCTCACCTCGCCACCTGTCTTGGCATCTCCTATGCCACAGGAACCGCTTCTGCTATACATTGCGGCCACCACTCACGTAGTGAGTGCCGCGGTGGTAGTCAAACGAGAAGAATAAGGACGCGTTTACAAGGCTCAACGCCCGGTCTACTTCATTAGCGAAGTATTGGGCGAGTCCAAGGTACGCAATCCGTAGGTGCAGAAGCTTCTGTATACGGTCCTGATCGCCTCTCGGAAGCTGAAGCACTATTTTTAAAAACATCCAATTTCGGTGGTCACTTCTTTCCCTATTGGAGAAATTCTCCATAATCAAGAAGCCACTGAGAGGATTGCTAAGTGGTCGGTGGAACTTAGGGCTTTCGAGCTCTCGTTCAAGCCACGCAGTGCCATCAAGTCACAAACACTCGCCGACTTTGTCGCCGAGTGGACGGAGATGCAGGCTCCCCCAGTCGCCGAGGAGGCCGAGTACTGGAACATGTACTTCGATGGCTCTCTCCGACGGCAGGGCGCGGGGGCTGGTATCGTTCTTATACCACCTGGAGGCGAACGACTCAAGTATGTCCTCCAGATTCATTTTCCAGCTTCAAACAACGCAGCCGAGTACGAGACGCTCATCTACGGCCTCCGTATTGCCATATCGCTCGGCATCCGGCGATTGGTGGTTCACGGAGATTCCCAGCTCGTGGTGAGCCAAGTACAGAAGGATTGGACTTGTGTCAACGACAACATGACCGCCTACTGTCAGGAGGTCAGAAAGTTGGAGGACAAGTTCGATGGGTTGGAGCTCACACACATTCTGCGACGAGACAACGAGGCGGCAGATGAGCTCGCGAACATGGATTCCAGCCGGGTGCCAGTCCCGGCTGGGATCTTCGTCCAAGAGCTTCACGCCCCCTCCATCACACCGCAGGAACAATTACCCCAACCAGAGAAACTACAACCCGAGTCGGAGGTGCTTGCCCTCGACTCGGATTGGACGAAGTCATACTTGGAGTACCTACAAGAAGAAAAGCTTCCCGACGATCAGGGGGCTGCCGAGCAAATTCAACGTCGGAGTCATGCATATGTGGTGCATGAAGGAATTCTGTATCGCCGAACCGTCTCTGGCATACTTCAAAAGTGCATACCCGAGTCCGAAGGACGCGTCCTGTTGCGCGAAATTCACTTGGGCATGTGCGGCCATCATGTTGCATCATCTACGTTGGTTGGAAAAGCCTTCCAGCAAGGATTTTACTGGCCAACCGCGGTCTCCGACTCAAAGGAAATCGTCCACAAGTGCGAGGGTTGTCCGTTCTTCGCCCGGCAGATTCATATGCCGGCTCAGGAACTTCAGACGATCCCTATCACCTGGCCGTTTGCAGTCTGGGGCTCGACATTGTCGGACCCTTTAAGAAGGCCCCGGGTGGTTTTGAACACATCTTCGTCGCCATTGACAAGTTCACTAAATGGATTGAGGCCAAGCCTGTGACCAAGATTACGGCGGCCAAAGCCACCGAGTTCTTACAGGAGATCATCGGTCGATTTGGCGTACCATCTCGGATCATTATAGACAACGGCTCTCAGTTCAGAAGTGACGAGTTTCAAAGCTGGTGCGAGGATGTGGATATAAAGATTTGCTTTGCTTCCGTGGCACACCCACGGAGAAATGGGCAGGTCAAGCGCGCAAACGGCATGCTTCTACAAGGCGTCAGGGCGCGTATCTTCGATCGGCTCAACCCATACGCAGCAAAATGGATGAAAGAATTGCCTGCCGTACTCTGGGGGCTTCGCACAAGTCCCAGCCGAGTTACGGGGCAGTCACCTTACTTCCTTGTATATGGGTCTGAGGCGGTCCTTCCAACGGAGCTGCAATTCAGGTCACCCCGGGTTCAAAGGTTCAGCGAGGATGAGTCAGAGGCTAGTCGGATCGACGATCTCGACCGATTGGAGGAAGCTCGGGACGCTGCAACAATTCGGTCAGCCAAATACCTTCAGGGTTTGCGTCGCTATCATGATCGTAATGTACGGGATCGTACCTTTTCGGTTGGAGATTTGGTCCTTCGGGTCAATCAATCGAGTGGCCATAAACTTTCCCCATGTTGGGAGGGTCCCTACATTGTCGACTCAGTAACGCGCTCGGGGGCTTACCGACTGAGGTGTGAAGACGGCGCTCTCATGGATAACTCGTGGAACATCGAGCAATTACGTCGGTTCTATACCTGACGACCGTTGTACACATATTTACAGATAAATAAAGATAAGTTTTCGTTCACATTGTCTTTACTTTCATGCAAATCAGCTTCTGACTTGCTACTTATTTGTGTTTCAATTAAGTAGTAAGTCGGGAGCTACACCTAATTAGGTGCGCAATCACGCACCTAATCCTTTTTTTCTTTTTTTTAATCTAGAATCCTACCTGACTTGCTCCCTAGTCGGATCCCGATTAGCTAGTAAATCGGGGGCTACACCTAATTAGGTGCGCAATCGCACAACCCTTCTCTTAGTGAGGATAAATTGACTTGCTCCCTAGTCGGATTCCGACTAGCCAGTAAGTCAGGGGCTACACCTAATTAGGTGCAGTCTGCACCTAATCGGTTTCTTTTTATTTCAAGTTCATGTTGAGCCTAAGTGTTAATTGTTCCGAGTAACGAAACTCTTGTTTCCTAGCAACACTCATACTTCCCGATTACGTTTTTTGGAGATAGCGCTTTGTGCCAACTCCTAACGCTAAGGAACTTGATGCGCTGGGCAGAGTGCTTAGTAAAAGGAACTTAACTTGCTCGGGCAAAAAGCACGACTCGAATTAAAGAAAAGCCGATTAGCATATATTATATTGAAAAGAAAATCGTTTACATTAATAATTTACAATGAGTTCCTACATCTAGAGGGAATCTATGCCTAGATGGCCTATAGGCCAGTTACAGGGGATGGCGGCGAGCGCGGTCGACGATCACACCTGCCACCTCGCCGAGAGTTGGGGCGACTCCGATCAGGGCCGCGACGCTGGTGGCGTCGCGGGCACGAGCGCGGGCCAGCACCTCGACGATCTCGTCGGCCACCTCGGCGAGAGCCGGGGCGACCTCGATCAGGACCGTGACGGAGGCGACGTCGCGGGCCCGGGCTTCTTCTTCGGCGACTTCGGCAAGCGCGAGGTCGAACTGCACCCACAGCTCCGCCAACTCTTCGTCACGATCCATGGGAGCAGGAGGAGAAGGAAGGGTGGAGGAAGAAGTTTGGGTGAGAAGCGGCCACCGCTCCGGCCTCTTTTTATAGCCGGGATTGGGAAGTCGAACCGATTCTGGGAAGTAATGGCATTAGGGGGGAACCCCGATGAGAACTGTTCCCAAGATTTGATGCGGAGGTCTCCGGGAACATGGCGCAAAATTCAAAGCGACAATTGGCATTCCGGCAGGCGGCGCTAGGAATGCCCTGTGGCGACGGGAGTATGGCGCACACTTATTAAAAAACAGCGGGCGACGTTTCATCTCTGTGCTGGGCGGGAAAAAAACGAAGCCCTGGATTCATTGTTGCAATATTCAGGCCCAGACTTAGGTTCAAGAGAGCATGCTCCATGTGGGCTGTAAGTTGTATGCGACATTGTTCACGTACAGGTGCCGCTCGGGTCAAACCTAGTTGGGGAAAAGGGCGCGCCCCGGTTGGGCCTTATGCCAGTAGTCAATCTTTTGAGGGCTGGGCGCTTCCCGGGTAATTAACTCAGCTCTTGGCGTACCTCCTGGGGTCAATGGCTCGTCTGATTTCTTAATCAGATTGGGCGTCAAGAGTTACCTCTTCAGTTGGGTCTCAGTGGCACATCTTTGGATTGTTCGTCGTCAAGATAAACACCACTCGGATGACTACAACTTGGAGGCGGGCGTATTCTTCTGGGAATCACTAGCTTGATTCCGCATCAGTCGGATCAGGGCGCCTGAACACCCTACGCAAGTTGTGACATGTCCCCTGTTGGACCGAATGTCGAGCTCTGCCAATCAGACTCGAATGTCATAATTTGTAACAGGAAGGATAACGCGGGTTGACACTGATCACTCGGCAACATCCACCTTTCTGGTATGCCTCTCCGTGGGGCCAATAGCCAGCATATCGACCAGTCGGACTGGGTACCAGGCATCTTTGAGACTTGAGATTTTCTCTTGAGTCCTTTGCAACTATGTTGTTTGATCAGCAGGTTACCTGGCGAGCGGAACTTCATCAACCAGACGAAGAGTGACATCACTCGGGTTACATCTGAAGGGCTGCAAGCTGAACCCCGAATCAAGACAACCCAGTCCCGAAGCACTCGGGGGCTACTGTGGATAACATGGGCCCCGGGTATCCGGAGATATACTGTTGGACGTACCACCTCTTTGGGCCGAGTCGATTGGACCATCCAGAAGACGGGCTTGGAGGCTGGCGCGGCCCGACTTGCTCTACAAGGAAATGAACTCGTCTCCTACTCGAATACATAGATACAGGCGTAACCAACTCGGTTATATCTGTATCTTCCATATACGGATTAGGGAATCTATCTGTAACCCGGCCCCTTGCACTATATAAAGGGGGTCAGGGGTCCCTAGTTCGACATCTAGCATCTCATCTCTCGCATCTGATATCTCATCTACACATCTCAACATCCTTGAGATCCACCATAATACAATCCACGAGCACAGGAGTAGGTATTACTTCGCCCCGAGGGCCCGAACCTGTATAAATTTGGCCCCCTGTGCTACCATCGTAGTTGTGATCTTTCGCATAGCCCTATAAAATATATTGCCGACACAAACCGTCGACACCCTGAAATCAACACATATGAGTTCCATACACGTGACCGTCAAATGAGTCATGTGGAGCAAGTGTTAACGGCAAATGAAACATTTTCAGTTGAAGAGCGGCTAGCGCAACTCATAGTTGCCCTTCAGCAAAAAGAAGACGAGTTGACCGCTTTACGCAATCAGGTGGCCGAGAATGCTAACCAAAATAATGGAAGACCAGAATCTTCAAGTCATGGAAATAATCAGTCATTGCAAGGGGTTAGTCTTGAAGCAATTCAAACGATGATTGCTGAAGGAGTGAAATCCCAATTTATGCAAACACACTATTCAATGCGTCCAGGGTATGTCAAACCATATCCCCTAGATGTTGAGATGGTGCCTTTCCCCAGCAACTATCGCCAACCACAATTCAGCAAGTTCAATGAGACTGGCTCACCCCATGAGCATATAGCACATTTTCTCACAGCATGCCAAGATATAGCGCACAATGGGCACTTCTATTGCGCCAGTTTGTGCAAACATTAGCAGGGCCAGCCTTCACTTGGTATAGCAAATTGGCGCCAGGCTCGATGAAAACATGGGAGCAAATGCAAGACGCGTTCCTTGAGTGCTTTTATAGCACTCAAAGATCGGTTGGCACCGTCGAGCTTACACAAACAGAGCAACGAGCTAATGAAAAAGCAGCTGACTTCATCAACAGATGGAGAAATTTGAGTCTCCATTGTCCGCAGCCTATCACGGAACCGGAGGCAGTTCGAATGTGCATGAACAACCTAAGCCCCGACATGGGAGTTTACCTGCAAGGTGTGAGGCCAATCACCTTTGAGGACCTAGCGTCCAAGGCCACAGATATTGAGAATTATATGAACCTTGTGGCTTGCAAAACAAAAGGATTCAACAAGCCTTTAGAAAAAGAGGGGCAGCGGGACAGAACCACCTTCAAAGCCAAGCAAGCACAAGCAATGGAGGCAACCGCAGTTGTCCCATCATTCCGAAATGCCAACAGAAACCAAGACCAACATCAATCGCAAGCTCGTAGGAGGCCAACTCTTAGCGAGCATCAAAATAAAGAGTACTCCTTTCCAAGCGAGGAGGTTGAAGACTTGTTTAAGGGCTTATGTGACTTAAATCTCATAGAGCTCCCTAAACCAAAAAGGCCAGAGGAGGCATCCAAAGTTGACCACCCAAATTATTGCCACTATCATCGTGTCCTGGGTCATACACTCAAGGATTGCTTCGTGGTAAAAAATATTATTCAGAAACTGATCGATGAAGGAACGGTTGATGCAGACCTTCTAAAAAGCTTTAAAAAGGGAAAGAAAGTGGTCGCGGAAAACATCGCCACCATTAAAGATGATTTGGTGAGTTGTGCATCCTCCAATATGACGCCAGCTCACAATCAAATAGGACTAATGCATAAATCTGATAACTTGCTTTTCTTAGGCCACTCACCATATATTGGCCAACAAAGGGATGCTTTTTGTCAAGGGACCCAAGTCACCTGGACCAAACCATCAGTATTCCAAAGAATCCAAGGATGTGGGCGACAGCAACAAAGAAACTACATACCATGAGAAGTAATGGTACATGATAAAGCTTCACGCTCTGTTGTCCCAAATGCATTCCAAAGGATAACAAAGCGTGCGAGAAGCCCTTGTGAAGAGTTTGACGTCCTCACCATCAGCATCTTCGAGGATGATGAAGAGCCACCAGGCACCAGAAGTTGACGAAATTCAACTTAGGTCAGGACGCCAGTTAGCTGAAGTACGTCCTTCGCTTAGGAAGGATGCAAAGAACAACGATGTAATTTCGAATGAGGTGGCTGACACTTCTCCTAAGATGTCAGTCAAATATGATGTAATCTCTCATTTGAAGAAAATACCAGCTATGCTTTCTGTATATGATGCTTTGTGTCTTTCATCTGACTTGCGCAAAGCTTTGGTAGCAGCACTTTCATCTCCTGACGATTATAGAGTTGAAGTGTCTCAAACTGAAACAGAAATAATTGAAGTTTTAAAAGGCGGCCGCTAATACTTTATACAGCAGCTATGCCTACTTCACTAGGCGCACTTTTAGCACAAAAGAATGATGAAGGAAAAGAAACAACTTTATATTATCTTAGCCGTACCCTTGTAGGGGCTGAGTGCAATTATCCAGATATGGAGAAAATATGTCTAGCATTGGTTTATGCAGCGCAAAAGCTTCGCCATTATATGTTAGAACATACCGTACACCTTATTTTGAGAGCAGATCCTCTCAGATTATTTTAAACAAAATGGTGTTATCAGGAAGATTAGCTAAATGAGCAATACTCTTATCACAATTTGATATTATATATGTGCCACAAAAGGCAGTAAAGGGGCAAGCCTTAGCTAATTTTCTGGCTGCACATCCAGTCCCTGATGAGTTCCCTGTTGATGATGATTTGCCAGATGAAGAAATTTTTAGTACATCAGTCGTTAATTCAACATGGGAGATGTACTTTGATGGAGCCTGCCGACAATCAGGAGCGGGGGCAGGCGTCGTGTTTGTTGCCCCTGAGGGTGGCATAATTCCATATTCATTGACTTTAACAACAGCAGTATCAAATAATTCTGCTGAATATGAAGCACTCATTATTGGGCTGGAAATCGCTCTGAATATGGGAATTAGTACATTAGCCATGTACGGTGATTCTCAGTTAATTGTAAATCAACTCTTGGGGACCTATATGGTGAAGAAACCAGAACTCGTGCCATATTTCCGCAAAGCCAAAGAACTCATGTCGACATTTGCTGACCTAAGTATTCGGCATTTGGTTAGAAGTCAAAATGAGAAAGCTGATGCATTGGCTAGCTTAGCAGCTAGCATGTCATTAAATCCAAACGAAACAATGGATGTACATGTGGAGGAAAGAAGGGTTCTACTTGTGCTCACCAATGATGAGGAAGAAATTACCTCTGAAGCCGTGACGACGGACATTTGTGAAATTGAATTAGGAGATTGGCAAACTCCTTTTCTAGATTATTTACTCCACGGACACCTACCGTTAGATGCTAACGAAAGGACCAGGGTCCGAAGAAGATCGGTTCATTACACATGTGTAAATGACATACTCTATCGCCGCACACATGATGGAATTTTGCTACGTTGCCTTGCTGAAAATGAGGTAATGGAAGCGTTAAATGAAGTACATGCCGGAGTTTGTGGTGCACATCAATCAGGTCCAAAGTTGCATTACCAACTTAGGCATTTAGGCTATTATTGGCCTACTATGTTCGAGGATGCAATGAAATTTGCAAAAAGATGTCATGAATGTCAGATACATGCTGACTTCATCCATCAACCACATGAACCACTTCACCCTACAAATATGTCCTGGCCCTTTGAAATGTGGGGAATGGACGTAGTTGGACCAATCCAGCCACCATCGTCTAAAGGGCATAAACTTATTCTCGTCGCTACTGATTATTTTCAAAATGGGCAGAACTCATCCCGTTAAAAGAAGTTAAAGCAGGAAATGTTGATAATTTTATAAGAACTCATCTCATATATCGTTTCGATGTCCCCTCTCGGATTATGTTTGACAACGGCACACCTTTCAAAAATGTACAAATGGAAAAGTTGTGTTCAAAATTTAAAATAAAACACCACTTTTCAACGGCATATAATGCACCAGCCAATGGGCAGGCAGAGGCATTTAATAAAACCCTCTGCAAATTGTTAAAAAAGGCAGTCTCAAAAAATAAACGAGACTGGCATGAAAAACTGTTGGAAGCTTTGTGGGCTTATAGAACCACGACACGCACGCCAACCGGAATGACACCCTACTCGTTAGTATATGGTGGTGAGGCAGTCTTGCCATTGGAAATGCAAATTAATTCTTTCAGAGTTGCAATACATGAGAAACTTTCAGAGGAAGAGGCTGCTAAATTGCACCTAGAAGAGCTAGAAAGGCTTGAAGGAAAGCGACTTCAAGCGTTGCAAAATTTGGAAGTATATCAAGCTAGAATGTCTCGAGCATTTGACAAACGCGTTAAAAGAAGGTCATTTAAATAGGGCGATTTGGTTCTTGCCGTCATCCGGCCTATGAACATTGCACGAAGAATGCAAGGAAAATTTGAGCCTAAATGGGAGGGCCCTTATACCATAAAAGAAGTTTATTCGAGTGGCGCTTATAAAATTATTTCCGCAGATGGCGAATATTCCCCTCCACCGGTAAATGGAAAATTTCTAAAGCGCTATTATGCTTGAAATAAATAAATTTTATCCTTCCACATGAGACTAAACTGTGATATAAAATAAATGGGTATAAATAAATCCTCTCACTCAAAGCTCCCTTCTGTACGAGTCTAAACTACAGAGCAAAATATATATGACTGTGCGCACGCGCTTATAAAGAAATTTGCTCCAAGCTACATGAGCCTAAACTGTAGCGTATAAAGATAAATAAATAAATAAAATAGCTCCTTTCTGTACGAGCCTAAACTACAGAGCAAATAAATAAATTAATTAAAATTAAATAAATAAAAGCTCCTTTCTAAACTACAGAGTGAAATATATATGTGTGTTCGCGCGCACACACGCGCTTATAAATAAATTGGCTCCGAGCCGTGAGAGCCTAAACTGTGGCGCAAGCAAATATATATATATATATATATATATATAGGCAGCATATCCGGTGCACATGGCTGTCTCCGTGAAAACGCTGTGTACACCATGGGGAAAAAGTTTAAAAAATTCCAAAAAAAATCATGGATGTACATCTCAACTTACCCTATCTACATATAAAATTTCATGATCAAATTCATCCTATACTAGAAGTTACAAAAAAGACAAATTTAGAGTGCATTTAAACTATTTAAGTTTGTCAGAAATTTGTCTTTTTTATTACTCTTAACATAGGACGAATTTGATCTTAAAATTTTATATCTGGATGGGGTAAGTTGAGATGTACATCCATAATTTTTTTTGGAATTTTTTGAAACTTTTCCCCCATGATGTACACGGGTGTGCACGGGGACGCCGTGTGCACCGAATATGCTGCCATATATATATATATATATATAAAATAAATTAGCTCCTTTCTGCACGAGCCTAAACTGCAGAGTGAAATATATATGTGTGTTCACGCGCACACACGCGCTTATAGATAAATTGGCTCCGAGCCGTACAAGCCTAAACTGTGGTGCAAAAAAAAATGTGTAAATAAAAATAAATTAGCTCCTTGGCGTATGAGCCTAAACTGCGGTGCAACAAAATAAACAGATAAAATCACTCATTTCAGCATGAGCTTAAAAATGGGTTATATATAAATAAAAATCGCTCATGCGAGCGTAAATCAAACCGTGGCTGGAAATTAGGAACCCGTTGCTCTAGGAGAATATTTACTTGAGTTGAAAAAGGAATTAGTTATGTACAAATGGTTACATGGTTAGGGCGTTTAAATAAACAACTTTATTTGTGAGAATCGATCAATGGCCGTTATATATATATATATATATATATATATATATATATATATATATATATATATATATATATATATATATATATATATATATATATATATATATATATATAGTTATATGCCTCACATATTTATGCCAATTAAGGATAAAAAAACACAAGCCTAAGGTGTGATGCTGAAACACACGTGTGGACATAAATCTCAAGCTCCAGTCATGATTAAAGTTGATGGTACTTATCCCGTGTGAGGATTAGTTGCTTAATTATCCCATCGTCTCATATGATGCATTCATGGCTATTAAGTTCAAACGTCCCAATACTTAAAGCCTCATAACCATGTTGAAAATATAATAATAATAAAAGAGATAAAAAGAAGAAGTCGAGCTCCAGACCCAAAATATTTACATGATAATTTTGCATCTGGACCTTGAGGGAGCATTTGTTGACACTGATTTTGTCAGAAATCCTATATTGGATAAAGAATTCAAATAATAATATCTATATTGATAAACCATATATATTAATGTCTAAAGTCCGTTATAAAAATATATTGGTATTGACGTCGTGGAATAGAGGCCCACGATCATACTCACGAAACTATCATAAATAAAAAAAAATGAAGGAAAAGCTCATGCTAGTTACCCAGATTAGCCCACTGTTGACTAGCATATTAATTAAGCCCAAGTGGCCCATAGCCATGCTCACGTACGTGCTAAATAGCAACCGCTGATCAGCTCCCACAGCAACGTGCTGGATTTCTCAAAAAAAAAAAATAACCGAGAAACAAAATAAAACCCATGCCAGCATACGGTGTTAATGCATAATGACTCAAAAGTTGTAACCCACGTTGAGCTAGCTGTCCCCTGTCATGCATGGGTTAAGCGGCTGATTAGCAAACCATGTGGCTTACCATGTTGAGCCCCGGTGACCACTACTAGGGAATCGGGCTTCATCCCGTTGAACAGGCCAGTCCTGTTCTGAACCGACAGCTAATGCGGATCGATGCCTCCTGGGCATCAGTCTCGGTTCTAACGAGCTGAGACTAAGACCCACATCGACTTTCTGAACCGGGACAGCCAATGCGGAACTGATGCCTCCTGGGCATCAGTCCCGGTTCCAACGAGCTGAGACTAAGACCCACATCTGTTGGCTCTGGGAGCCTATCAGTCCCGGTTGGTGTCTCCAACCGGGACTTATTGTCTCGGTTGGTATCTCCAACCAAGACTTAAATAAGTCCCGGTTTCGGGACATTGATGTCCCGGTTGGTGTGTCCAACCGGGACTGTAATCATGATATTCGCCACCTAGCTATTATATTTATTTTATTATCTGTGGCCCCTAGCTATTATATTTATTTTATTTATGCATGCATGTGTTAAATCACAATTAATTAAAACCCATATTAGTATCACAATCATGCACAATTAGCTAATAATTAAATCAAAGGACATTCATTAAAACTTTAATTACAACTAATAAAAATGTATTACAATACCTAGCTAGCTAGCTAGCCTATATATAAGTATCACATATATACACAATTACACATATTTTTGTTTATCGGGATCTTTTACGTGCATTGCTCTTGGTAGCCGTAGATGTCGACCCCGACGCTTGACCGGTCTCTTTGGCGGGCTCTGACTCCGGAACATGATTAAAAATATGGTGGTAATGCTCGCCCGTAGGACTTACGACCTCATTAAAAATGAAGCCGGCGAGGTGCTCTTGTATTGGTTTGACACGCACCGGCGAGAGTTCCGGGCCTTTGTCCAAACCTTTTTTCGCCAATTTTAAGGGAACCTATTTTTAATTAGGAAAATTAACTAATTAATCTTTGAATTTATAGAAGATCGATGTCCGAAAATAGCTAGGCATTAGTAAGATACTAATTACATGTACTTACCCCATACTGTTCACCTTTTCTCGTGTAGTCAGCAGTGCCTCCGATAAAGTTGTGCATCATCTCGCATACATAGAAGCCGCATAAATTGTTTCCCGACGGCTGATGCAAGACCTGTGGTAAAAATGTTAGAAGCATGAAATGGATGCATGAAAATTAAGTTAACTAAAAAGCTAGTATTAAGATATACATACATATTTAGCGAAGCGCAATTCAAAATTCTTCTTGAATTCCCCAACATTTTTTTCACGGAAACTTGCGATGGCACTACATATGTGATTATGTTTTATATATTATTAGAGTTTGTTTCGAATGGAAAGAACAGAACTAGCACAATAATGAAAGGAACAAGAATGTACCGGTTGAGCATGGCAATGAGGTCTTTGTACATTTCAGGGGGTCTCCGCAGAGAGTCCATAACTATGATTTGGCTTCTATCTAGCTCAATAATAAAAAGGGCCCAGTGAAAGCTGCACATATATATGTTTGCATTTGTTGTAACACCCTGTTAAGAAAAAGGATTAGAACGAGGTGGTAAAAAAACACCTACTCGAAGTCATAGGCTAGAAGTATCTGTGACTTGAATCTTTGGCCCATTAGCGCGTTGTATATGTTCTCCTCTGTATCTTTTGGGTGGGCCCTAACTGTTTGCTTTGGTTGATAACTCTTTGGGTCAAGGAAGCCAATGTTGTAAATCTGCTCCCTTTGGCATCTTTGCATCTCCATTCTACACAAGAAGAAATTAGTTAGGCTTGTAAGTTAGTACCGTGTAAGGGGCTCATCTGGAATTTAGAAACGAGAACTTACAAAGTCCAAAGAACCCAACATGCTCACGCCGAGGGCCCTTGCTCGTATAACTCGTCTGAGAGGCTCCCATGACACTAAGAATTCAGAGTCCCCGCGGAAGAAGTGTTGTTGCTTGATCCGGACTACGAACATATCTAGTCCATGTTTGGCCACGTGCAAGTACCATTGGTGGAGTTGCCGCATTTTCGTTGTTAGCTGAGGAATCTCCTCACGCCTGACCAATGATGCACCCGGCACAAATCTCCATGCTACCTCTGCTATTGGGATGTCCTTGTGGCCCAATACCTGATCTGGATCAAGTCTAGTTTCATCGTAGAAATTCTTCATCTCCTGCGCAACCTCTTCTGCACTGCGCTCCTGTGGCATCTCCTTATCAGATTCCTTACGCAAGATGCGCCGTGTCCGATCTGACCCGGCCTTCTGGTTTCTCTATGCTATCTTTCAATGTTTTCAGACACTTCTTGCCTCGGTGCCATTCATCCGTACCAGGCTGGACCCTCGGTGGAGATGCTTTCTTAGCGAAATGTGCGGTGACCTCGGCTCTTACTACCCGCTCGTTCTCCTCATCAGTCATATGGTACGCCAGCTTTGGAGGAGATTTCTTTTTGGATTTGGTGGACCCTGCCTTCTTGAGAAGTGCTGGCCTACTCCCAGTCGAGTTGCTTGACCTGGTCTGCACCTGTTTGGGAAATGATGTTGGAGTTGGAGTTCCACTTGCAGGGCTTCGTTGAGGAGATGGGCTTCGTTGAGGAGAGGGTGCAAGAGGTTGTGGAATTGACGCTGGAGACCGTGGAGAGGACATGTCCACGTTATGTCGCAAAATTATGAACCGCTTGCGCCACACGATGAAACTGTGCACTGCATCTCCTAGCTTCATACTCCCGTCACCTCCTTCGAAATCAAGGTCAAGGTCCCCGTACCCTAGGCATACCTCATCCACCGAGACCTTGGCGTAGCCCGATGCTATCGGTTGGCCATGGATGACCTGTCCTGACTCCACCGGGTAAGCCATGCCTACAGCCGCCTTCAAGGACAAGTTCCGTGCTTCGACGTGCAACTCACAAGGGGTTTGCAGCGTGATGTCGTCCACGGGATAGCGTCCCAAGTCCTCTTCGGGCAGCCGACCGGAAGCGCAGCTGCTCCGTCGCGCGGAGGGGCTGATGACTTTAGGATTACTGTGAAGTTGTGGAAGGCCCTCCTCCCGCTGTTGGCTCAAGGCTAGCTGCACCTCTCTTCGAACCGTTTCTTGTATGCTCGCATTTGTTGCTCTCAGGACATCTTGCAGGTCACGAAGCTGTTGTGCCTGTTGGGCCTTGCCTCTCGCCCGACTCCTGTAAGTAGCGGCGTTCTGAGCGAAACCCACCTTCCACGGGACGACACCAATGCCTCGTGTACGTCCAGGGTGCTCAGGGTTCTGTAGGGCCCTTGTTAGGTCATCATTCTCTCTGTCTGGCACGAAGGTGCCGCGGGCCGACTCATTGTTAGCCTCTTCAAGCCTTCTGGCGACTTCTCTGATCTTGTCACCAAACACCGCCCTACCGTCGTCATCAAGGCCGCCATCATGACCAAAGAAACAGAACCAATTTCTCGATCTATTTGACCATCTCATTGTTACGGGTTCAACACCCTTCACCAGCAAGTCATGTTCCCTCTTGTCCCATTTAGGTATCGCCTTGCGGTAACCACCAGGGCCGAGACGGTGGTAGTATTGCTTCTTTGCTGCATTCTGCTTGTTCTTTTCACTTAAACTCTGACCTTGTTCCGAATTCTTGTACCTCACGAATTCATCCCAGTGATCTTGAAGCTTTGGGAACTTATTGAAGTCGGGGTTAGATTCTTTCGAACATACGCATTGTTCAGCTTCTTTTTGAACGTCTGAAATACCAGTGCCATTCTCTTCAATGTGTAACTCTTTACCTTCTGTTCGGTCCCTTCGGGGAAGGTGAATGTCTCCTTCATATCCGTCCATAGCATGTTCTTCAGGTCTGCAGGTATGTCGTCCCATTTCGCAATGCTAATGGGCACGTGGTCCCTGATGATCACGCCAAATGTTGATCTAAACGGCCCAATCGCCTTGTCTGGCTTCATAGGCTCGCCGTCCTCGCTGACTTCAGTGATTATGTGTCTTGCTCTCGACTTCTTGTTGTCACCTCGTTGACGTGATTGTCTGGGAGATTGACTGGTCTCATTGTCCTCGGTCGCGGTGGCCTCGATGTCCTGAGCAGCATTGGCGGCTTGGGGGCCCTCATCGGCTACCCCAGGTTGATCCCTGAGGTCGTCTGCCGGAAAATAGCCTTGTGCAATTATGTCACTCATTATGTCGCCGCTATTATACCCTCCACTCGCCATCGTGATGTAAAAAGCACTGAAATTTAACAAAAATAATATTGCTATCATAACAAAATTATCTTATGATAAATATAAGGCATGCATGCTATTTTAATGAGGTGTTTTCTCATATACCTCTATTTTTTATTTTCAATCATCTGCATATATAAGTCATTTTCTTTCACTCCTTTCTCAAAATTATCACCACCTCAAATACCTAACTAAACAAGAATCCAACATTCACACCATACCCAAATCCATTAAGCAATGATTATAACTTTTGTTCTACAAATTTTAAAGAAGTGACCTGCACTAGCAACAATCAAATAGATGGCCAAACGGGCAGCCTGTGCCATAAACAGTATCAACTGTTTCTTCCAATTCTGTCTGTACACTTATCCTTGGCAACAGATCGACCACGAAATAACAATTTAAACCGGAAATGAAGCAATCAATTAACCTACTACAAGTAGCATGTTCATCAATATCAATGATTACACAAATAGCTCAAAAGCCAAGTTTATTTCTCTAAATTGCACAGTAATCTCAGAATGCACTATATCATCAGAGCAATCACACATCTAAAATCTATGGCGCAGCCACCCAACACTAGTACCACTCAATGTGAGACCATGTGGAGCTGCCTCCCATGTTTGGTGATGAGTATATGTGCTAGTTGGTCAAAGTTTTGAGACATGATTGGTAACTCATTTTAAAAATCAACATGGCTTTGCTTGTGTCCCTTGGTGTGTTGGGACTTGTGGTGATATGATTGGAATGTTGGACTTATCCCAGGTCGAGGTAGTGACCCTCGGCTTGGTTCTCTTGTTGTTCCCTTTGATCTCTGTGACTGCAGGTGTGCGGTGGCGCCCGGATGCCTTCAGGGCCATGCGCTGAGGCCATGCACTGAGGCCATGCGTTGAGGCCATGTGCTGAGGTGGCCCGGTGGGACCCATGGCGCACTAGGCGAGGCTAGGTGAGGCTAGGTGAGGCGAGAAGGACTGGAGTCACGCGACAGCCAGGATGCTCAGGATCCGAGGCATGTTCAGGTTAGCCGGTATCAAAACCCCGGTCAGTTTACGGGTTAGCTGTATCAAAACCCCGGTCAGGTTCGGGTTAGCCCGAGAAAATCCCGGTTAAGGTTGTGGGGTTAGCCTATGTGTGAAAAACCCCAGGTTGGGTTAAGGGTGAACCCATGTGAAGAAAACCCTAGTTAAATGGATGGTTGAGTGGGTTAATCTCAGCCCTCCATGTGTGGATGAGTGGTTGAGGCAATATATCGCGATATGGGTCAATATTTCGCGATATATCCTCACCGGTTTGCCTATATAAAGAGAGGTGGAGGGGATGTCTCCACCAACCTGGATAGGCTGTGTAAACACTTCAAAAATCTGAATACAAATCCTATTCCTCAATCCCTCGTGTCTCTCTAGTGTTCTTCACTTGTTCATGATGAGTTTTGGTTTTGGTTTTTGATCTTTTATTTAGTTTCTTGATGTGTTCTTGGTTTACTTGATCTCTTCCTGGTTTGGAACCATACTTGTGATGTCTTGAGGATGTATAGATGGTTCTTAAACTAGTTCATGCATCCTAGGAAAGATTTGAAGTGGTTTTGGCCTTTAGTTGTTGCTGTCCAGAAACTTTCAGCCTAACCTACGTGAAGTGTTTTATTTTTCTAGAAATTTAGAAAAATACTTTTTGAGTGCTTTTCATTGGAACTGTTTCCTGACTCCATTGCCTATCCACCATAAAAATTTCAAGGCAAGGAGATCTCTAGTTTGGGCGCAGTGATCTGTTCTTTGAGCCCCAAACTTTCTGGACGTGGCTGCAGACAGACTATGATTGTTTGATTTTTCCTGATTTTTCCACAAGGAGTTTGAAGCTAAGATTTGGCATGGATGAACTAGGTTAATGAACCAGCCATGAGAAAAATCCTCATGAAGTTTGGAGCCTGAAATATTGGCTTCTTGGTTCATTGAACTTGGTCTATTGCTGCTGAAAATTTCTAGATTACTTTAGCTAAAATAACTTTTGACCTTTGTCTTATTTCTCCATGGCTTAAGTGGGATTTCGTGTGGATTAGTTTCAGAGCACCTTACACCATCTGAGTGATAGGAAACTCTCCATATTTTGGCCATGGTTCATCCATGAATACCCGGGTACACTTGGTGCAAGAGAGTTCTAATTGCTGCTGTCGATTTGAAGCTATTGCGGTGCTCGTGTAGTCACTCGTGTGTAGTTTTTCGCTGCTGCACCCTAAGTTCATCCTTGCCTTGTGGCTTGTGGTGAGTTAGGTGTGTTGTGTTGTGAAGAGAGGAGCGTTGGGTGCAAAGCAATAGGGCTGAAATCAATTTAGCGCCTATTCACCCCCCTCTAGTCGCCGAGACCGATTCTTCAACTGTATCGAGCAATGAGGTTGCGCCTAGGTTTGATCTTCACAGGTCTTTGGAGCCTTTCCTTTGGTTCTTGGCAACATGGCGAGTGATAAGTACTCGACCAAGCCTCCTGTTTTTTATGGCAAAGATTTTGGGTTTTGGAAGGCCCGGATGGAGTCGTACGTGATGGTACAGAGATATAACATATGGCTCAAGGTCAAGAATCCCTATGAAGTGCCTGATGACGACAAGATTACAGCCGGAAATCTTGCCGATGTTGAGTTGAATGCAAAGGCTAGGAACTATTTGGTTCGGGGTTTGAGTCGGATCGAGTATGAGCGAGTTGCTCATATCAAGTCTCACAGACACGATCTGGACTACCCTCCTTGCTTACCATGAGAGGACAACAAGGTTAAGACAAGTCGGCAGATCAAGACAAGAGGTTGTACAACAAGTTTGAAATGAGGCCTAGGGAATCACTGGATGCCTGTTTCAGTCGATTCACCAAGGTGCTCAGCGATCTTCGCTCAGTTGAGACCATGTTCACTGACGCGGAGAATGCTCGTCACTTTCTCTCTGCTTTGGATCTTAAGGTCTGGGGGATCAAAGTCACGACTATCCAAGAGGTAGCTGATCTTGACAAGCTGACTCTTGATGGTCTGTACTCAAATCTGAAAACACATGAGTTGGAACATCCGTCCAAGGAATCGGTTCTTCTTCCACGCCTTTGATTGCCGATCCTCTTCGAGACGTTCTCCTGCTTCTTCGTGTTGGATTCGAGTTTCTCTCTTCTTTGCTTTGGTTGAGTTGCTCGATGAGGAGTTGGATTGTCGTTAGAGGAGCAGCTTGTGCTTGCTTCCTGAAGTTTAGCAACTCCTACAGAGGGTTCGAGAGAGAAGAGGGTGGTCTGTGAGATGCTTTGAGTGTGGTGAGCTGAACCACATCAAGCTCTCTCGCCCCAAGCTTGGGAGAGGCAAGAACGACTACACCAAGCGTAACGCCCACGCTGTCGAACACCTACATCAACAAGAACCGCAACAAGAAGATCTGCGGTGGCAACGACAAGAAGGGCGCCAAGTTCTTCAACGGGAAGAAGGTTCTCTCCAAGGTGCTCGCAGCCTTGGATGGGATGAACCTCGATGACTTTGGCGAGACATGGAGCGACAAAGGCGAGGATGATCCGCAAGTCGACAAGAGCAAGAGCGACGACGACGACGACTACGCCGGCATGGTCTTCATGGCGGCGGATGAGAACGACGTCTTCGACCCCGCGCGAAATGTTTATAAATAGGACCTTTAATCCCGGTTGGAGATACCAACCGGGATTGATGGTCCAGATAGTCCCGGTTGGACACACCAACCGGGATTGATGGGATCCTCATACCCGGTTGGACATACCAACCGGGATTGATGGGGTCTCCTGAGCGCTGGAGTCCTCACATAGTCCCGGTTGGATACACCAACCGGGATTGATGACCCACATAGTCCCGGTTGGAGTCTCCAACCAGGATTGATTCCCCCAAAATAAAATAAAGCATAGCAGCGGGTGTGCACCGCCTACTCTAAATACCCAGTAAAATAATTTGAAGTGTCAATTTTTCATTTTTTTTTTATGAATTTTGGGATTTTTTTATTTAATTTGTATGTTTTCGAACAATTTTCTATAAATGTATTAAAATTTCTACAGTTTATACAAAATAGTAAAAGGCTCAAAAAAATGTGAGAACAAATCTTATGGGTCCAAATATATATATATATTATAGAAAATGTACATATATAATTTACAATAATGGTACCCTGTACATATCCCACAGGGTTACCTCAAAAGATAATTTCTAATTAACTAATTAATTAACTAACTAACTAATAAATTTAGGCAGCGGCGTCGTCGTCGTCATCGTCCTCCTCCTCCTCGTCGGCGTTGGCGCCATCGTCGGAGGCGTCAATGTCGTCGTTGTTGTGGTCCTCCTCCTCCTCCTCCCACGGATCGTCATGATCGTGGTCGTCGTCGTCCTCCTCCTCCTCCTCGACGTCGTCCTCCTCGTCGAAGTCGACCTCGTCGTCGTCGGCGTCGTCGTCGGACAGTTCGTCCGACATGGAGAACTACGCTGGGTAGAAGACGGACTCCTTCCTCGGCTTGCGACGCATGATGCGCATGCGCTTATGAGGAGGAGTAGCGTTGTCGGAAGACGGCCGCGGCAGTGGATGAAACGGCGGTGGTGGCGATGGAGGCACACCCGCAGAGGAAGAGGCGGGGGAAGAGGCGGTGGGGGAAGAGGCGGGGGAAGCCATGGATCGATACGCAGAGGAAAAGGCAGAGGATCGAGTACGAAGAGGCAGTGGAAGATCGTCGGTTTTAAAGAAGAGGCAGAGGAAGACAAAAAGAGGGAGACGAAGAGCCATCGGTTCGCGCCAATATTGCGTCGTTTGGATTCCCAATGATCCCGGTTGGAGACACTAACCGGAATTAATGGCACATCTAGTCCCGGTTGGACATACCAACCGGGATTAATGGCACATCTAGTCCCGGTTGAAAATACCAACCGGGATTGATGGCCACATAGTCTCGGTTGAAAACACCAAAATTGCAGTAACGGACATGTGGGCCCATCTCTTATGGGTCCCACATATCAGTGTTAGTAATTTGCCATAAATTACTCAAAAATTATAGAAAATTGCTGGGAGCCTATACAAATTAAATAAAAATATCACAAAAATGTGAAAAATTGAGTTCGCAGCCTTGTAATTTATCATTAATTTTTCTACATTTCTTTGATAAATGTTAAATTATCAAAGATTTACTACAAAATGTAAAATTATCAAAGATTTACTCAAAATTCTGTAAACTTTTTTACAAATATAAAATGTTATCTATTTATTAAAACTCTAATGCTGCTGTCATAACAAAATGGCTTGAAACACCAAAATTGTAGTAATGGACATGTGGGCCCATCTCTTGTGGGTCCCACATGTCAGTGTTAGTAATTTGCCATAAATTACTCGAAAATTATAGAAAATTGCTGGGAGCCTATACAAATTAAATAAAAATATCACAAAAATGTGAAAAATTGAGTTCGCAGCCTTGTAATTTATCATTAATTTTTCTACATTTCTTTGATAAATGTTAAATTATCAAAAGATTTACTACAAAATGTAAAATTATCAAAGATTTACTCAAAATTCTGTAAACTTTTTTACAAATATAAAATGTTATCTATTTATTAAAACTCTAATGCTGCTGTCATAACAAAATGGCTTGAAACACCAAAATTGTAGTAACGGACATGTGGGCCCATCTCTTGTGGGTCCCACGTGTCAGTGTTAGTAATTTGCCATAAATTACTCGAAAATTATAGAAAATTGCTTTTGTAACCACCCACCGAAACTCTCCACTTGCTTGTCTGCGATCCACTTATCTGACTTCCCTGGGTATTGGTCGCGGAATGTTCTCGTGATCACGGACATACTGAGCCACTAAAGCTGCTTGTTTCAACACCGTGAAATGTGCTTGTCTAAATGTAAGTATATCCCGGCAAGAGGATTCTTTTCTCCCTAGAGTACCTTTTCCCGTAGCCTCCCTCGTGGCGTGATACTGGACGCCAATCGGATTCAGATCATTAATGTAGTCGACACAGAACTCAATAACCTCCTCTGTGCCAACACCCTGGGCAATGCAGCCTTCTGGACGTGACCGGTTACAAACATACTTCTTCAGGGCACCCATGTACCTCTCAAAAGGGAACATACTATGCAAGAACACGGGTCCAAGAATTTGTATCTGTTTGACCATGTGAATCATGAGATGGACCATCATATCAAAGAAGGATGGAGGAAAGATCATCTCAAGGTTAACCAAACCAGAGACAATGTCATCTTGTAGATTAGATAACTTATCCGGATCTATGGCCTTCGTGATATTATGCTGAAGAACTAACACACCTTTATGATTGTCCTCGTACCATGTCCCAGAATGCCTCTCACCATCACTGGGAGCAATTGTGTCATCAACACATAACAATCATGGGATTTCAGGTTTACGATTTTATTTTTTTTTGTGTTTATAAGTCTTCTTATATTCGAGGAGTACCCTGAAGGGACCTTCACACCAGTCAACAACTTAATTATGTTTTTTTTCTCTTCCTTACTTAGAGTGTAGCTCGCGGGATGGAGGTAATGCCCTTTCTCTCTCTGTTGCGGATGTAGGTCTTCCCTAAGTCCTAGTAGTTGTAAGTCTTTTCGTGCTTGAAGTGTATCTTTTGATTTGCCGTACATATCCAGGAAGCCTAGTAGACTCACACAGACATTCTTCGTGATATGCATGAAGTCCAGTGAGTGATGCACCTCTAAGTCTTTCCAGTAAAGCAAGTCCCAAAATATTGACTTCTTCTTCCAAATTGGCTTCTTCTTAGCATCTTCATTAGGGAGTGGCGGGACAGGTTTGCTACCAGGACCCTTTCCAAAAACTACTTCCAGATTCTTTACCATAGAAAATACATCTGCCCCACTATGATGCTTGGGCTTCTTACGTTTTTCTTCTGTCCCATCAAAATTAACACGGTTGCTCCGTAACGGGTGCTTCAGATTGAGGAACCTACGGTGGCCCTTGTACACAACCTTTCGAGAGTTTGTTAGGTACTTGCTGTCCGTATCCTCTAAGCACTCGATGCAGGCTTTATATCCCTTGATTGATAGGCCCGACAGGTTACCAAGTGCAGGCCAGTCATTGATGGTTACAAATAGCAATGCACGTAGGGTGAAATAATCTCTTTTGTACTCATCCCATACACGTACACCATCATTCCACAACGTTAGCAGATCATCAACCAACGGTTTGAGGTACACGTCGATGTCGTTTCCAGGTTGCTTCGGGCCTTGGATAAGCAACGGCATCATAATGTATTTCCGCTTCTGACACAGCCAAGGAGGAAGGTTGTAGATACATAGAGTCACGGGCCAAATGCTGTGACTACTGCTCATCTCGCCGAACGGGTTCATCCCATCAGTACTCAACCCAAACCTTATGTTCCTCGGATCCTTAGCAAATTCCGGGTATTTTCTATCTACTTTCCTCCATTGCGAGCCGTCAGCAGGATGCCTTAACCTTCCGTCGTCCTTACGATCTTCTTTGTGCCAGCACATCATCTGGGCATCCGCTTTGCTCGCAAATAAACGCTTCAACCGGGGGATTATAGGGAAATACCATACCACCTTAGCGGGGGGTCTCTTCTTCTTACACTGCCCCTCTACCTCACCTTTGTCATCACGCCTGGTTTTAAACCGAGAAGTTTTGCACACCGGACAAGCTTCCAAGTTCTCATACTCATTGCGATAAAGGATACAATCGTTACGACATGCATGTATCTTCTGTACCTCCAACCCCAATGGACAGACTACTTGCTTGGCATCGTACGTAGTTTCAGGCAACCTGTTACCCTCTGGAAGCAATTTCTTTATCAAGCATAACAACTCATCGAATCCCTTATCAAACAAACCATTGGTTGCCTTCCATTGCATCAGTTCTAGTGTAGTACGCAGCTTTTTGTGGCCCTATCGGCAGTTTGGGTACAACAGTGTCCCATGGTCCTCCCACAAGCGCTGAAACTTTTCATAATGCCTTTCATCGGTGTATTCTCCTCTCCATCAAGCAAAGATCTCGCTCTAGGTCATCATCGCCAAAATCACCCATTGTATCTTCGAAAGCACCGTGTTGGCCATCGTCCGGGATATTGATGTCCACCTCTTCTTCTTCTTCTTCACCGTCTTCCCGTATAATCTCTTCTTCACCGTGCTTGGTCCAAGAGGTATAGTTTGGCATGAAACCTCTTGAGAGTAAATGGAAGTGAACGTGACTAGTGTTTGGCCACTCCTTCTCATTGCTGCAGTCTATGTATAGATAACATATGTAGCCTGACGTCGTGTATGCATCGGCCGCATGAAGAAAAGCTTGCAAACCCTGCAAGAACTCCGGGGAGCGTCGGTCCATGTACATCCATCATCGGTCCATCTACATTATGTTACATCAAGGTAATTCTTAGCTCATTCTCCAAAAATTAATTATTGAACATTTTCTAAATTCCAGAAAATTAAATTTATTGAAAATATTTAAAATTTTATGTGGCTAAATTTATTCCTACCTAGGGTTAATTGCATCACATAAATTTAAAATAACTATATTTTTATTCCTACCTAGGGCAATTCTTATTTCAAAGCCAACAATAAACTTAAAATAAATTTATTTCATTACATATTTTGTAAAGAACTATATTTTCATAAAATTGCTTTCTATAAAATGATTATTTGCTCCGGTATTGCAATGATCATGACAAAATTCTTCATCCATCGATGGGAAAAAGAATCATAGAATACACCTCCAATGCGAGATACATCATAATCCCACAAAAAATCCCACAAAAGATTGAGCTAGATATTTACATTCATAGTCTTTCAATGATCATGAAAAATTCTTCATCCATCGATGGGAAAAAATACTAGATTACACCTCCAATGCGAGATACATCATAATCCCACAAAAAATCCCACAAAAGATTGAGCTAGATCTTTACATTCATAGTCTTTCAATGATCATGACAAAATTCTTCATCCATCGATGGGAAAAAATACTAGATTACATCTCCAATGCGAGATACATCATAATCCCATAAAAGATTGAGCTAGATCTTTACATTCATAATCATTCAATGATCATGGCAAAAGATCAAATTTTCTTCATTTTTCAAGCAAAGAAGAAGCTCCATTGAACATCCAATGTACTGAGGAATGATGGACTAACATCGATTAACTTGGCTTGGAGTAAAAATGACCAAAATTTTGAAATTTTGGCAGCACCTCCCCTTTTTTGAAGCTCTTGGCCGCTGGCGGTACTGTTCTTGGTCGGGCAGAGTCGGCCGTCGGGACTGGGAGAGGAAGGAAGAGGAACAAATATGGCATACTAATCCCGGTTGGACACACAGACCGGTATTGTACCCGCCTTCCCGCCTGCAACAGGAGTTCAAATATGGCATATTAATCCCGGTTGGGCACACAGACCGGTATTGTGCCCGCCTTCCCGCTTGCAACAGGAGTTCAAATATGGCATGCTAATCCCGGTTGGGAACATAGACCGGTATTGTGCTTCCTTTCCGCCCGCTAGCCGCTATGGGTTGTTGCGAGGACCATCGATGCGGTTTGTAACACCAACCGATTGATTCTATGGCTATCGATCGGTTGATGTCTCAAACCGGGGCGATCCAGTTCGTGCCCGCATAACATTCAACCGGATCATAGAATGTCGATCCACGGTTCATGCCTAACCAGGACTGATGAGCCAGTATTAAAGGCCAGTTCTCTAGTAGTGGACAACCCATAGCTAGATAGGTAGCTAGCCAGCACGTCATGCACCCAGGCCACGCATGGCAGATTGGCAGTACACGTAGATGCATGGATTAGAGCATCCGTAGCAGAAACCCTATATGGGTATAGAAATAGAGTTTTAGAGATAGAGTTTCTGATGGAGGGAAGGAATCTTTTAGGGTGTAGTGTAAACTATGAAGAAATTTTAGAGTAATGGAGAGAGAAAATAGAGTAGAAGAGAGAGAAAATAGGGATAGAGTTTCTGATGTGGATGCTCTTAGTCGACTAGTTAGCAAATGGATCAGATTAATCCAACTTCTCATGATATTTAGGCCCAAGTTAACTAGGCCCAGTGCTCAACCGGCTAATGAATGGCGCAAGGAAAAGATTCCAAACAAAATTAGCGCGAGTAGTTAAGAGGAAGACGTTCCTAATTTTTTTTAAAAATATTTATTTTTATTCAAAATTACAAAATTACTCGTCAGAATTGTAAAATTACAAAAATATCCGCGCGTCGCCCTGGTTGGGGGCGATTGCCCTTCATTGGGGCGATAGGTGCCCATCCCGCCTGACAAAGATCTTCAAATGTGTCGACGCTGCCAGGTCACAGGTGCGATGAGCTATCGCCCAAATATGGGGCGATCGCCCAGTGAAAAGGCGATAGGAGCATTTCCCCTAAACAAATGCCTATATATATATTATTATATATATGTTAATTATAACCTCTGTGTATATATTATGTATTATATGTTATCAATATGTTAATTACAATAGTTATAACAAATAAAACGAAATAAATAGTTATAACAAATATGAAAATAAATATTATCAGTACATATGGTCTGTTATTTGGACTATTTAATCTTAAAAATATAATAGTATGGAAATAATGGATAAGTTTCAACAGAGGTTTTTGTATTAATAATTATTTGGGAAAATAAATAAATAGCTAGAAGAATAAACTGCCCTCTGCTCGGGCGAGATTTAATCATAAACATTTATATGCCACGTTGAAGGTAAAGTGCTCTCAAGGAAATTTTATTATTAGGATTACAAGAAAGGTACTCTCGAGTACAACGGGATATTTCCCTTCTTGGTAGCATCAGTCCACCTCCTTTGCACGACGTGCCTCTCGCTTTCTCTCCTTTTAGCCTCTCGGGCCTCAAAGAAATTTAACGCTCAAAGATCCTCTTGTCGCTACGGTACTCTTCTGCTAACGCTATGCTTCTCCTCTTGCTCCTCATCATCTCGGGCGCCGCTGAACCATCGCTTCTTCCAATGGACCTCACGCCGATGTGTTTCTTATGTTCGCCTCCGATTGCTCGTGTTCTAGCCACTTGCCGAGAAATCGCATAGAGGTGGGGAGACTATTTGTTCAACATAAGTCAGTATAGATCACATGTGCCATGTAGGTAGATATAATCATGCAGGGTAGGGTGAGCAAGTACCTTTGGACGCTCGCCAAAGGCAACCTTGGGTGGATCGTACTCGTAGTTTGCACACATGAAGAACCTCCTTCCGTAAGTATATGAGAAAGCTTCGTCGAATTGAACAAACTTGCAAAGGTCACCGCAGAAGCACATTGGAACATTCACCCCTTTTGGCACGGTGGTGTTAAACTTACTTCGCGGACGGGGCTCAGAGCCGGAGGTTGCCATTGCTCGTTACAATGAGATTTGTGGAGTGTATGGGCAGGAGTAATATGTGAGTTTGAGAGGAAAGTTGCAGTGCAGAGGACTCGGAGGCAGGAGGGAAATAAATAGGGAAGTTTGTTCGGTCCATGCACCAAGTTCATGGAACTGCACGCATCCCTCCCGAGTGCTGCTGCTGCATTTGATGTGACCGACGGTGTCGGCGGTCTCGTTGGTCGCCATGCCCGCAATTATTGATCGGGCGGTGTCAGCGGATATCGTTGGTCGCCAGCGCTCTACGCTTATTGATGTGACCGTGTCGCGGCATCTGCTGATCAAGAGTGCCCCGAAATTATTGATGTGACCGGTGTCAGGCGGGTAGTCTTGGTAAGTAAGTGCCCCGCAATTATTGATGTGACCGGTGTCGGCGATCTTGTTCAACAAAGGCCTCGAAATTATTGATGTGACCGGTGTCAGATGGGTACTGTTAGTCAGCAGTGGCATGTAATTATTGGTGTGACCGGTGTCAGGCTAGTACTGTTGGTCAGCAGTGCCCCGCAATTATTGATGTGATCGGTGTCAGGCGGTACTCTTGTTAAGCAGTGCCCCGCAATTATTGATGTGACCGGAGTCAGGCCGGTACTATTGGTCAGCAGTGCCCCGCAATTATTTATGTGATCGGGCAGGGGAAAGCGATCAGGTGGAATGCAGTGTTAACAGTGAGTGCACTCCTCGGCCTATATAATGGGAGGCAGAGTTGGCGTCCCTCTCACTCCCACCCTCACTCTCACTCTAACTCTGTGTGTGTAAACTCCCTACTAGGGTTGGCTTCGTAGGAGAGAGGCGAGTAGAGATAGAGACACCACCTCGTTCGGTATGGCTTCACGACCCACACCGAACGGTTGGATCCGACAAGCCTGGTGGACGTCAAATGGTCCTGAATCTCAAGCCCGTCTACCAAGCGACGACCTGCCTATTCAGACGAGAGCTAACTATAACACAGAGCCAACAATGATAAGAGACCCAAACTTCTACGGGGGATGGCCACGTTGTGTGCATGGAGTGGACACGGTTGTACAAACTTTTGACCAGGTTGTCGAAGGATGGACTGGCCGACGTTTCTACCGCTGCAAGTGCAGATTTGTGAGTAACCAAATTTACAACGGCCAAGGGTTTAATACATTTTCCATCTCACCTTTTTCTCATTTCAAAATGTAGACCGATGACTGCGGCTTCACCAAATGGATGGACGACCCCTTCCCAATGGCCGCGTTCAGTTACATTGAACATCTTCACGCAAGAATCTCCTAGCTTGAGGAGCGAGTTGACTTTGCTACTCGGGCCTACAACGTGTATACCCGTGTGGAACCGTTCCATGGATGGCACTAAACCAAGTGTCCCTATTACAATAGGGGTTTATTTCATGTAATTTGCATCAAGTTTACGTGGATTACTACCATGTAATGCGTCTCATATTTTCAATGTCACCGGAGCACCATCTTCATTTCGTTCATATCATGAGTACCATAATCTGAAAGCCTTCAGCTCTTTGTCCAGATCCATTGGTATGATGGCGTTGAGCAGATGCCCTCACGGATACATCCGTAATTATAACCTGTAAGTCATCGCACCCTGTATGTCATGGTACCTTTCGAAAAAAAATGGTAACATTTTGAGTGTAATATGACCCGTAACATCGCAACACTCGCAATATTAGGATCATATTACAAACAAAAGCTACAGGCCGCGATGGATTTATGGGTGTAAACAGAACATTAGCTGAATAAGCACAGAGTTAAAAAAGTTTTACAACATGGTGGTAAAGGCATTAAAAAAGTACAGTCTGAAGAAGTCACCGACGGCGCGCTCGATCCGGGTCCGGGGGTGCGTGAGTGGTGACGGAGGACGGACAGCCCTCCTAGGCCGACCTGCGCCACGGGTAGAGAAGCCCTACCGCGAGTCGGTGTGTCCTAGCACGGTGCTCTGACAATGAGAGGGGCCGAGGAACTCGGTCGACAGTGCGTACTCACGCCGAAGTGCCTCCTCCTCGTCGTGGTAGTCTGCGTCGCGAAACCGCCCGGGGTCTAGGAGGGGGGCGAGATGAAGAAGGCCCCGCGTCTCCCCACTGTCCCCACGCCTGCGGGGCGTGAGACGAAGAAGCCCCCGCGTCTCCCCACTGTCCCTACGCCTAGTGTGCGTGAGACGAAGAAGGCCCAGCAGATCCCCATCGCCCCCCATTGTTGCTTTGTCAGAGGCCGCGAGGACTCGCCATAGCCGACGCCGGGCCGTGGAGACCATCGCACGAGGAGGTGCGGGACGGCTCCACGAGGACGCAGCGAAAGGGCCCGTCTTGCCCACGCGCCGCGTGGTCTTGTGGGTCGACGACGTCTCCGCGCCATCGGGTGGCCAGCGACGCACCCACCTCACCATGTCGAGGATCTGCTGCCAAGCTGTCAGGGTCTCCGCGGGGGTCACTTGGATGCCCGCCTCGAGGACTGCCACCATGGTGTCAGCCTCCACCTCCACCTCCCCTAGCTGCTGGTCCTGTGGGTAATGCCGGGTCGATATGAGGTAATTACTATGTATAACACGTACCCATAGAGATTCGATTATGAGACTTACCGCGAAGTAACCTCTCTGTAACATCTGTGAAGGGTACGTGTCCGACACCGATGCCTCCTGTGCAACATACGGTGCTGGTGTGTACCCCACCCAGAGGCGAGTCCGAGGCGTGAACCATGCCATGTACTCCGCGTACATGTCATGGTCGTACGCTCGGGTCTTGGTGACCCTCTCCGCGAAAAGCGTCGTCCCCATCGCAATGCCCATGGCTGCATGCGATGGGCGAACGGAGTGCCCGCCGTAGCCCCCATCCGGGTCATCCTGCAATGTATAGAAATCATCCTGCAATGTATACAAGGGGAATTGACAGAACATATATTGGGTACAAAAGGCTGGGACTGAGGTCATGAGACGCACTGTGGCGCCATGTGACACAACGTGGCGAGGCGGCAACGAAAAAGCTCGAATAGGCCGAATCGCCGCAAAGACGGTGCGGCGAGTACTCCTCCACACACAGTCGAAGACGAGGACCTTCGGTGAGCGAAGACGCTGGTCCCACGTGCAAAGCACGGAGATCCCGAAGGAGCTCGTGATGTGGGCGTCGTCTGACGCCAGGGGTGTCCATCAGACGCCCTCGTCGGCGAGGCCGTCGAACTCCCGAACGAACTCGGTACGACCTCCTCACTGCCGGTGAGCGCGTCAATCGCCGTTGGGCGATAATAAATATGGTGGATGTTAGAAATGTGCGTAAGTGGGGAATAACATACGAGGGGCATACCTGTCGTCGAACCCAGTAGTGGCCCATGGTGGGCCAGTCCATTGGGTGGTCGTCGTACCAGTCCTGTGGGTACGGCGCGGTGTCAACAGAAGGCCTCCCGACGGAGAAGCGCTCCCAGGACCACAACTGCAGCAGTAGGACGCAACCCGACATCGTCGCGTCCTGGTCAGCCTGAGAGACAGTGTCGCACAGACCTCTGTATGTTGCCGCGAGCACAGCAGAGGCCCACGACCATTGCACCATCTGTTGGCATCGATAAAGTTAGACAGGTCCTATGGCAACAAATTTAAACGAAATCTATTACCTCGTAGTCCGGGGTGTCGGCGATCGACTGGGCGTACTCGATCAGGTGCTGGTCCACCGTGTTCCCGTGGGAGGACGGGAACATCACCCAACCAAACAGCAAGAGCAGGTACGCCTCTAGGTGGCGGGCCACGTCCTCGTCCTCGGCGTGCGGGTGGATCAGATCGGCCTGCAACATTTGGTACAATGGAATTAGCAACTTAGTGGCGAGGTGTGAAATTGCAATGATGGAGATACTAACCGTGAACTGAAGCAGCCACGGCCGTCGCCGTCTTGCTCACCACCTGCCGAGAGGGACGTCGCCCGCCGGGGGTGTCGCTGCACCTCGGCGAACCGCGCTGACAACTGCGCCTGCCACGTGACGGGGACGTCGTGCGGCACAACTGCAGGGCCCGCACAGGGGAGCCCTAGGAGGTAAGACACGTCCTGCAACGTGGGAGCCATCTCTCCACAGGGCAGGTGGAAAGTGTGTGTCTCTGGTCTCCACCGATCGACGAGTGCGGCCAGCATGGAACGGTCGTACCCGAACCGTGGGACATGCCTGCCCTCCTCTGGGGCAGTGGCCTGCTCCACCATTCTACAGAGCGGAGAAAGCTCGCCACAGAATCGCATGTAGTAAGTAGCGTCATGAAATTTTATTTAGCATGTAAGTAAATGCATACGAAATAGAGGGAAGCGTTGGTCGCTTACTGTGGAACCCAACGTGGGTCAATGCGGAGCAGCTCGTTCGGCACACGCAGCCGCAGTGTCCCCAGCTCTCGGTTCTCCACGGTGGACAACCTAGACCGGTGCGTCGCATCGACGGTCCGGTCGAGTAGCTCGGGGCAATCATCCCCAGCACGCCCTCCTCTCGCCATCGGCGCCTGTGCCTACATGGTTAGAGAGAAAATACAACAAACTACAATAATAATTATTTGTTTAAATGTTACAAAAGACAGCTGAAAGCAAGGTTGAATTACAATACAAAGCTGGTTCATACTTAAGTACTGGCAATGCAAAATACATTTGGTACAAATACATAAATTAAAATGACATTATCCCAAATTACAAGGTACATATAAAATTGAAATAATCTGCAGTCTCAAAGTAATGAAGTACATATCTGAGCGATGAGTTCGTGGACAACCTAGTGTGTGCCTTGACGAAATCTCGACGGCCTAGCCTCCGATGATCCTTCGATTCGCCGACGAGCCGGACTCGTCCATATCGTTCGAATCGTCGTGTCCTTCGACGCCCAATATTCGCTTCAACATCCGGATGTCCGGTACCAGCGATGACCCGGAGGGGGGACTTCCGTGAACGATCCATCCACTCGGTACCCGTACACCTCGTGATGCCATGTGTTGAAAACACTTTGCTTGTAGTAGTACTACGAGATGTAAGGACGACATGATTGATGTGTATCTGCGGCGGCCGCAATGACGTGAGAGCATGGCAAGTGCAGCGATCGTAACCGACAGAGCACTCGCAACAAGAGCTTCGGATTACGCATAGATGGGACGTCCTCTCCCGGTGGGCACCTCTGCGACCGCGGTCACCGCAGTGCACGTGGTATCATCGTTCCATGCCACTCTCTGGTGTCACGCGATGTGTCTACGCCTTGCGTGTTTTGTTGGCCATGTACTTAGAAACAACCGTTGAGTAGAACAGTCGATTGTCCGACATACATGCAGCAGATTTCATATATCGGTCAATAAAATATCTTTGCGTACCTAGTAACACACCTTCGACTATACCCACCAAAGGAAGGCATCTGGTGCCTTTCATAACCCAGTTGTACACCTCCGCCAGGTTCGTTGTCATTATTCCATAACAGCAACCGCCCTCGTCATGCAGAATGGATCATTTCTCCAACGGCTCATGTCGTATCCAGTCCGTAAAATTCCTTATGCTTGAACCCGGCCTACGCCGAATGTTTGGTGCATCGGTAGGGAGCGCACACAAGGCTATTGGGTCATCTCCTTCCTCGTAGTGGACCATAGGGTTCCTTGATGAACTAGCGGTATCCCTTGGATTCAGTGATTGCTTCTTGGTTAGTTCATCCAAACTCCTCCACAGTGCCTCGAACTTCCTCCGCTGGTTCTGTTTGCATAGTCTCTTGAACATGTTCATAAGCTCTTTGTTCTTGAATTGACGGAAAAAATTGGCACCCATGTGCTTCATGCACCACCTGCTCTTTAGGTCTGGCCACTTTGCTGCACCCACGACGTCGGACCCTTCTTGCATGTCCACAATCGCCCTTAGCAACCCGGCATGTCGGTCATGGATGATACAAACATCGTAGGCGATCTGAACAAGCGCCACTTGACTCTTTCAAGGAACCAAGATACCGTCAGATTTTCCCCCTCCAGGCGAATCGGCGACCGGAGAACTCGATTGTTTCGTCCACCGCGATTGCGAAGAATCGCCCTTGTATTTTCTGTGAGGAAGGTGCCATCCATGCAAATCACCGGCGATGGTGTCGAACGCATTTATGCATGCGCCGAGGGCGAAGCAGGCCCGCTGCAAGACATACTTGCCCGGGCACACATCGTCTGCGGGGAACTCCGCAAGGTCGATGTATGTACCAGGATTCCTGTGTGCTATTGCCTTGAGCAAGTGTATAATATTCTCGTAGGAAGCCTCATACGTCCCGAACCGTATCTGTAAAGCTGTCTGTTTTGCTCTCCATGCCGTTGCATAGCTAATCTTGTACTGAAACCTCTCCTCCACGGCTGTGATGATAGCTCGAGCCTGCAGGTGTGGATTGTCTACGATCTGACGGTAAAACACATTAGCCACCCAAGTAGACGACAGATTGCGGTGTTTCTGCTCCGCTTCCTCCAGTTCACAGTCATGCCCCATCACAATGAAGCATTTCCAGTAGTCCTTCCACTTCCCCTTGTATGCATGCACCCGCCATGGGCACGAATCAACTACGCACTTCACATCGTACTCATTTTTGCTAGACTTCACTACCCTGAATTGCCGTCGCAAAGACATTGCCCAATACTTCACCGCGTCCATCACAGCCTCCTTGTCCTTATATATGGCCCCCTGCGTGACCTCGTTCTCATGATACTCCCATGCATCACTGCTTCCTTCATTCACTGTTAGGTCTTCAAAATTATAATCAGACGACGCCCTAGGGACAGGCACTTCACCAGTATTGTCTTCCTCGTCCGAAGTCTTGACATCGAGAACTTCCTCATCAGCTCCGTCCTTCTCCTCCATCAGTCAACTATGTCCTCCACCTCCTCCCCTCGTCGGCCACCCTGCGCCTCGAGTGTCTCCTCGGCACCCCATCTCCTCGGCACCGCCAATCTCGTGTCCCCGCCTCCGGCTCCTCGTCCTCTTCATCATCGCATTCGGCATATTTCTCTCCACCTCTTCCGTATGATCTTCCCCAACATCACGAACTTCCGACATCGACGGAGTTATCGGGTAGCACCTGTATCAAGAATATCGGCCACCCCGCCTACTGGCAAACCCAACATAGCTCCTCCATGATGATGTCGCATTAATGGGAATTAACTCTCCATAAAAACAAGTGTTGCGCATGGCTTACTATCTGCTCTAACCCGCAAATTAACAAATGGGCATCCAAATTGAACATCCAAACATCCACTCCAACAAAGCCAGATGTCCTATCCTCGGTCTAGATATGCCCCAGTATAACTCTTGAAAATGCCGACAAATCCACTCCATCCGCCTCGTGCTATCTCCCCATCTCCGTAAAATATTTGAAAATACAATTTCTCCGACATGCTGCCTACAACGTCCGACCGAGAAATATATCAGTTCTCTATCTAACAACATCATATATTACCATATAATTGTTACATCATCCTATGTCATTCATTTACTCCTCGTTATTTCTGCTATCTATTTTCAAATTTGCTCACTCCACTAATTTCTAAGTGTGCCTGACATATGTGGCTAGCCTACCATTTTTTAACATATTATTCTAAATGGAATAATTCATAAAAGGATAATACAATATATAAACCGTTCTGACGATCGTACTAGAAATTACTGATATAAATAAATAATTAAACTACTCGGTTTTTCTTACAAAGATTACTACTATATATATATCATTATTTTCTCCTAACCCTACAAAATGCATATCTACTACATTTAATTTCTCGTCACATTTTTGCAAAACTTAAACCGCCTGACATATGGCTATCCTACTGTGTTTTCATCGTAATATTTACTTTTTACAACTATACAATACTACCACACTATATTTCTAAATATTGTCTATTAAATAATTTGCAAAAAATTTAAAACTTACCTCCACGAAAATGGCGCCTCACCTATCTTCTATTTTCCTCCCTTTTTTCTTCTCCTTTTTCCTTCTCTTTTTTTCCTCTCCTCTCTTCTCCTCTCTTTTCTTTTCTCTCCTCTCCTCTTCCTCCCTGCTCTCGGTTGCTCTCTCGGCGATGGAAATGAAAATGGGCAGAAGTGGGGAAGGGAAGAAAGGCTGGCGGGGCTTTAAAGGCCACCTATCGCCCCGACATCAGGCGATCGCCCCATAATGGGACGATATCTGCCTGTAGCAACGGCCAGCAAAAGATTCCCCCATATAGCCGTTACTGGTTGCGGTGGGGGCACCTATCGCCCCAATGAAGGGCGATCGCCCCAAACCAGGGCGACGCGCGGATATTTTTGTAATTTTACAATTCCGACGAGTAGTTTTGCAATTTTGAATAAAAATAAATATTTTTTTAAAAAAAATTCAAGACGCTCCCACGTCCGGCCACAACGCGCAGTTAGCGAAGACTGCTCGGTGCAGCGCGAGCCGTAGACCGCGCAACTGCGCTTGGGCTCTATAAATGGGACTCACGTTCGCTTAGAAGGGGAGGACACGAGAAGCGAGAGACGAGGTTCCTTTTGGGCTCAAAACGCCGGAGGAACGCCAGAGAGAGAACAGTGGTGAGGTTTTCTTTGGGCTCAAAACGCCGGAGAAACGCCAGAACCTTGAGAGAAGTTCACAGCAGGATCGAGAGCGCATCCATATTCCATACTGCGTGCTCGTCAAGCCTGGGAGGCCGTCGGTCAGATCGCCGGAGTGCTGTCCACACCAAGCACAAGGAGGAAGAAGGTGAGAGAGAGGTTACATTGCTGCTCTCTTCTTCTTCTTCCATCTCTCTCTAGCCCTTAGTTCTAGTCCCCTTGTACGGATGTAAGGTGATGTGATGGTTTAAAATACCAAAATCAAGGCCTCTGCATCCTTGTACCGTTGCAAGGGGATGTGAGGTTCTAAAATGGCTAAAATAAGATAGTCCGCAAATCAATTTATTGGATAGTTATATACTAACGCTCACGGCTATATTCATGTGCATTAAATCCTGCTCTCACGCCTGCGTGTATGCATAAATATACGTTGCTACGCGCAATTAAAGACGAGCACATGTGTGTAGCATCATGTTTAATGAATCTGCATTTCAACAACACCAGTTAATCGTCCCTGGAAGAGGCCATTACCTTGATCATTTCTAACGAAGGGTTAATGCCAACCATGTAGCAAAACACATGCAAATAGTTGTATATAGAGCAGTGCGTGCTCGGTCATAAACACAGCACATACACGGGCATGGTAGTGGCCGTACGTAGCCAACGTACATATACGCATAATTAAGAAAGTAGTTGGTTCAAATCAAAGCACCATGCATGAAGGGTGCCATATTAATCTCCAAAACTACTCATGACGCATGTATATATATATAAGTTCTCATAAAATGAACCCGTATAAAGATTAGGCATAAGCTAATCACTAAAATATGTTAGCATGTGCCAATCAGCAAAAAAAAAAAAAGAATTCCATAGGATCTTTTGCATTAATTGTGCATGCTGGAATGTACACGCACATCCGTTATTTAAAAAAAAAATGAGCAACCTACATGCATATCGATTATTAATCAACGTATGCATCAAAAAGATCCATAATGATAATTATGGTTAATCCATGGACTTGACAATGTCCATGCCCAAAATAAATTCTCATGCACAGCTCTACATATAGAGTATATATGTGCATGTTTAAAATAAAATTTCACGCACAGCTCCACATATAGAGTATATATGTGCATGTTCAACATAAAATATTCCTATGCATATAGTTCTACACATAGAACGTATACGCATGCCTAAAATAAATTCTCATAAAAAAAGAAAAGGGATGAGCCATAATTGACAAAAAATACATCAAGCATATACGTTCATGTACATATGTATAGGCTGTGTAAATGCATACCTAGAATATATGTGCATCAAAATAAGATAGTTTGGATCATGCCATGCAAAAAAAATGGTTGATTCACGCTATACAAAATAAATATCTTCCTATGTAGTCATTTGAATATGCATGTCTCCCAAAATATATGCATATCAAAATAAAAATAATAAAACATGCGCCTCGTAGATATTACGTTGCTAAGAAAAGGCAAATATATAAGTCACATTTAGAATGCTTCAAATTACGCATCCCAAAATTATTAGCCCATTATGTTGCGCTAATAAAATATAATCAAATTAAGATGCCTTCATGAAAGCATCTCGAAGACACTAGCCCTCCATGTTGCTCTAGTAAAACAAAAAAATCAAACAAAAAATATATATTACTAGCCACTCATGTTGTGCTAGTAAACAAAATCAAATCAAAAGCCCTCCGATCAAGCATCAAGTCGTCAACGCCAAGGAGACAGAAGATCATTTTCTCTTTTGTCTTTTGTAATTTTCTCTTTATGTCACAATTTGATGTAATTTGTATGTTGGAATTCTTAATCAGAGGTTTTCTCTTTTGAGATGTAATTAATAGAATTTATATGAAAATGTATGAATTCTAGAAGTTTGGTACTCGCATTCCCTGAATATCGTCTTTACTATTCTAAGTAAAAAACAAATTTGTATCTAATGACGTGGAACTAGGGTAAAACCCATTAGAACAACAAAAAGCGTATATTTTTCCCGTCGTCACTCCTTAAAAACAGGAGAGATATCTTTAAACCCTCGATGCGATTGAATTGGAAAGTGCATGGCCATGCCAATGTGATTGAAAATTTAATCACAGTTTAGAATCCATCACAAGATCGAGTGAATGGTCGAGCCATCACAAGGGTGACATACATCTCGTCTTGAGCTTGACTAGTATCGTGCGGCAAAGGGATCGATATATGAGTATATCAAGGTTCAGCCGGGAGTCAATATGTTCTGTTAGGAACCACTATTGACTTGTGGTTCGAAAAGGTGTTTCCGGGGCCATGGCCATTTGTGCATAAACCTAACGGGTCACATACTTAATGAGCTGAAACATGTCTAATATATTGGATTTATTAGTGGGTTTCGCGAATACCGATCCGTGTAGGATTAGATTCGCGCATACTGATCCGTGTAGAATTAGTTTTGTGGATACTGATCTGTATAGAATTAAAGTCCTAATGGACCTCTAGTGTAGAAGCCCATTAGTGAGCTTTATACAAGGGAAGGCGGTGGGGTGGTGTAGATAGATGAGTTCACCACTACGTAATTCTAGTCGTCACGCCCCCTATCGACTCCTAGAAACCCTAGCCGCGGCACACGACGTTCCACCCCTGGATGTGTGGATACCATATAGACACTGCTGCAGTTGCAGCGTTGATCAGCGACAAAGAGGAGAAGGTCGACGAGATCAACTACTTTCTCTATGGCAGTATCTATGACGTTACTGCGGTGGTGATCGGCGAGGAGGGGACGTTCGGCTCGACATGAACCTACTTCCTGTACCTCGACGCGTGCGACGTCGGACTCAGCTACTCGGACTCTCCTTCCGCTGCGACTGCATGTCAAGGGTAATGATCTGTGATCCTCTATTTGCATGATGTCCTCGATTCTCAAGTAGAAATTTTTGAAATTGCACTATCATGGCCTATCAGTTTCTTTACATGCCTCCATACTATCTAAGTATGCTAAGTAATTGAAATTGCAGTAAAATTAGAATCAACTAAAATCAATGTAATCACTTGCTCATATTACCCCTACATTATAGCGCGTAAGCCCGTACCATTTATCTGCCTCCTCGCATGGGCCACGTCACTGGAAAACGACGACCGTGTCGCGCCCCTTCTCGGCTTACCTAGCGAGAACGGTCGGACCTGCACTAGGCCCTGGATCAGTAGGCTAGTGCAAGAGTTACACAGCTGGAATCATTTCATACATCGGTGTCCAAATATTACATAACAGCGATCATCCGATCGCATTAGTAGCAAACGGCATTTAAGCCTTAGTTACTGCACCAAAGTTCATCGAGTAGCGGAAATCTCCCAAAAGGCAACTTGTAAGTTCAAAAGAACAACAAAATCACACCAAAGGTGTGTAACCACACACGATCGGTGGAACGACTAAACCCTATCTTAAGCAACTACTCCGGTCACGTGCATCGAGGATCTCCTTCCTCATGACAATCGTAGGCATCTTCCTCGACGGGCTCCTCCATGTCTAAAGATAGATATTTATGCGAGGTCAGTGTCATCCAAACACTGGCGAGCTAACACCCAACCCAATGCATTTAGTGATAGAGGTTTCAAAGGAAAGGCTGGGTTTATTTATTTGCATGAAAGCCAGTTTGGAAATGAAAGCCTATGACTTAGCAGTTTAACCAAATTCCCTGTCAAATTGATTATTTATCATATTTCCTTTTCAATGCACAACCAATCCCATGGCAGTTTCCAAGCACTCTACCAAACGTTCTCTTCCCACTCCCGCCATCATCTTCCGAGTGTGGCGCTTCGTTAGGATCACATTCCCAAACAAAGTACGGGTCTCGCCCTAGCCGGGTCACCACCCACGCTAGACTCACGGCTCTCTGAAGAATGGACCTAGATCATCCTCGATGACGACATGAAACTGTCTTCACCTCAAGCATGGTGGCGAGCAGGTACGCCCGCAGTCGTAACTACCCTGAATCCCCAATACTTGCACTACCGCGATGGCCGGGCGTTGTGGTGTTAGGAACTATCTCCGCAGCGAGATAGTCGATGACGCCTGCTGTGCATCCTCGATGCACCCGTCTGGGAATCCTTGATTCAGCCCGGCCCGATCCACTAAGGGCCTCACCCTTATGCACTTCCTTCTTCGGCTAACTTCGCACCTCCGTGTGAATCACACGATGTGGCGGAACCCCTCCTTTGGGGCGCAGCGCGCGGCATTACGCGGATCTCGCCGCCTCTCTTTCCATGCACTACGATGTGGGCGATTAGCTCCTCAAATCACGTAGCCCACCTACTTCTTCTCTTACCCAATGCGGCACCCGTCGCATTGCATACATCACAACCATACACACACTGGCATGCCAGGCCCAATTTCCAATTAACCATATTCATTGTGTGATCATGTCCGGTGAATGTCGGTTCACCGTTCCGAGGCAATTCTAAGCCTAAAATTAATAGTTGGACCTGAGCAATGTCTAAGCAAGATTTTAACCAAGACTTAGGAGTCTAAATCAGTTTATTTAAATTAACCGGCTACCAAGGGTGATCATCAAAGCGATCAATAGCAAAGCCAAATGACGATGATTAATTCAAGGCAACATCATCATGGTAAATTGATAGCAAGTAAGTAAGTGGCATGATATATCATGATTGAACAAATAGGCATAAGTACTTAAAAGGGCATGCGGTTTAATACCGTAAAATAAAGACTTTAGAAATCAGGGATTCAATATGATATTATTGGATGTTAACTCGACTAGGAAAGCGATACTCTCCTAGTAAAAGCAACACTATTAAGGTTAAGTATTAACTCAACTAGGGAAAGTCGAGATTCTCCTAGTAAAAGCAAACTCCTTTGAGGGTAGATATTAACTCGCCTTGGGAATGGAAGTCCGGTCTTGTGCGGAGTCCTCGAGCAGTGTTTCCGGATCCTCTACGTCTAAACGGAGAATCAACAATTCATCATAAACACGATGCGGCGAAGAAAAGAATGATGCATGAAATGCAATCGAGGTCGCTCGTATTCGCTCATTTACGATTCCTATGTTTAACTATCTACATGAATCCATATATATATATATATATATATATATATATATATATCGAAAAGTTCCATGATCCTTCTAAATAATGAATCATAGCGGAATGGCCGCGAAGTGCTTGTGAGATGATGCACATGATACATGTATATATATGTGTAATGTAATTTCTACCCTAATTAACCCAATAGGACAAAAATATGGTTTTATCGTCTTTTAAAGTACTTTAAATAGTTAGAATATGTTAACATGATACATGTAGCTAGTTATTCATGTTTCCTAATTATACCAATATTGAGTTAACATGTAATTAGGAAACATATTATAGGTTATACTATATTCAACTAGGTCCAAAAAGTCATTTATCAAGATCCATGATTTTCTTATGTTTAACTTAATTGTTAATCTATTTTTAATACACAACATTCTATTTTTGCTTATTTCTATATGAATTAATACCTAAAATAAGCTTAATGGATTTAATCTAGGAACCGTGTTTGGTTCTTGTGTGAGGTACTATTTTATTAAATCCAACACAAGCTCTAGTATTTACCCTAATTTTTCCGAATTTTTAATGATATCTACTTATTTTAAATAAATCGTTTCTATTTATGTCTTTGTTTTATTTATAAAATCTGGGAAAAATGGGTGAACAAGATCTTGGTAGGCCCGCTAACTCATGGCCGAGCCAACCACGTCGAAGACGTGCCGAAGGCGAACTTCGCGAGTGAAGGTATTTGGGGTCATAGGCGCCTCCGATTATTCTCGACATGTGGGACCGAGGGCCCACATGTCGGCAACGTGAAGAAGCCGCGGGAGTTTTAAATCCATGAAGGCCGATACCGGGGCCCACTGTCGGCGACCACACACGGTGAAGCCGCACGGATCTTGGCGCAGATCGGACGGCTCGCCGTCATCGTCTTCCCGGCGGCGCTTTCGCCGACGGCCGAGGCTTAGCCGACGGCTAACCGAGCTAGGTGCACCGTTTGGGGCGTTCTTGGGTTCGGTGGAATCGATGAGCTAACGCGATCTAGGGGTGCCCTTGTCGAGGCGAAACGGCGGACGCGGCGAGCCATGCCCGGCGGCGAACTGCTACGGCGGACATGAGTAAATGACCTAGGGTCGAGCTTATGGAAAAATAGCGCGCGCATGAGCTATCGCGGGGTTAGTGGGTGCTACCGAGCAAAAGGTGGTCGGGGCACGGTTGGATCGGCGCGCCCACGCGGGGTCCGAGCAAGGAAGGCGGCGCTCAAGATGCCGGGAAGACCGCGAAGCCTGGGCCAAAATAGGGAGCACGGTGTGAGGGAAGACAGCGGCTCACCGAGCAAGGACTTGCCGCGGCTCACCAGAGATGATGATCGGCGCGTCCCGTGCGGTGTCCGAGCAAGGAAGGCGCGCTCACGATCTTTGGGGAAGACCGCGAAGCCCTGGGCCAAAAGAGGGAGCACGGTGTGAGGGAAGATGACGAAGCTCACCGAGCAAGGACTTGCCGCGAAGCTCACCAGAGATGATGAAATCGAAAGGGGAAGAACCGGGCGGTCGGCGGTGGCGAGCGTTCCGACGAGCTCGGGATGACTCGCACCAATTCCTTCGGTAGGAGCTTCACGAGGTCATGGCGAAACAAGCGAGACAATGTGGAGACTAGGAGGTCTGGTTTGGGTGGCGACGTGAGTGAAAAGAGGAGAAAACGGCCGATGTGGCGCGGTGGCATATAAGCTCGGTCCGAGCTCGGCTCTTGACCACGGCCGCGCGAAGATGTGAGACGGTCACAGAGGAGCTCTAGTGCTCATTGGCTAGTCAGGCGGTGGCTTGTTCGCTGGCGAATGTCTGAGCCGGGCGGCGAGATGGCTTGCTCGGGCCGCATTGCCCGGCCGGAGACGCGGCGGTGCGGGGGCATCGATGGCGCGACCAAGTCGGCCATTGGGCAAGGTGGGCGGTGCTGGAACTCCACGCTGAGCCGGCCGACAAGACGGCAAGTCGTCTGCCATGGCGGCAATGCGCGCAGCGGCGATGGCAGCGTCGCGTCATGGTCGGAGGTGGGGTCCACAGGTCCAGCGACACACACAAGCCGCCAATTGAAGATCTTCCCGAGATTCGGGCAGGGAGTGATGGTTGAGCCGGGGTGGAAGGCCAAAGCGCGCGGCGTTGACAAATGACCCAAGGCGAAAGGAATAGGAAGTCGCCATGTGGGCCTACCAGGTCAAATTGGTCAACATCTGAGTCAAACTCTCTATTAGGGTTTAAACTAATCTATGGATTTTTCCTGGGATTTTTAGAGCAATTTAACATATTTAGGCTTATGTGATTATGTATATACATATATATATATATACATATATATATATATATATATATATATATATATATATATATATGTGTGTGTGTGTATGGATGTTTTATGAATATGAAAATATATGCCCAATTTAAGGTCCATTAGAATCTTATATTTCAACAATTTCTTAAATAGTGCTATAAATTATAAATTCTTATGCAAGGGTTTATTAATTAGCTATTTAGTGCTTTATTCAAACAAAAATCATCAATTTCAAATGGCTTCTAAAGTCTAGAAATGTGTGTTTGTCACATAGAAATTTTACGGGAAACGTCATAGCTTATGCAATGGTACAGAAGTGTTTTCAAAATATTATCATAACTTTGGGCTGTTACAGACCGTCTAATCATTGGCCCGAATGAGATCCGGCCGACCGTTCTTAGATTATATATAAAAGCATTTCTTTCTTTTTTCCCAACGAGGCGGAAGCAACAACCAGTTGGTCATCTGTGCTAGGACTCAGCGTGTGGACCAGGGATCGAATCCTGCTGCCCCCCACCTTTTTTAACTACCTGCTTTCCTTGCCAGCTTCTTTCCTATTTTTCCCTTTCTATTTTGTTTTTTCTATGTCGTAAAAAAAATCCAAAAAATAGAAAGTTTACAAAAATGGAACTATAGCTGCAGAAAGAAGGTCCATAAAAAGTTTGGTCTTTTTTAGAATTTTCTAAAAGTTTTTAATTTTAAAAACTCCCAGTCTTCCTTGCTAGCTTCTTTTCCTTTTTTTCCTTTTCTATTTTGTTTTTCTATGCTTAAAAATCCAAAAAATAGAAAGTTTGCAAAAATAGAACCATGGCTACACAAAAAAGGTCCATAGAAAGTTTGGTCTTTCTTCAAAATTTTCTAAAGTTTTTTAATTTTAAAAAATGCTTTCGCTCTCTTTTTTCCTCTTCTATTTCCTTTTTCACGATGCTTAAGAGTTTCACAGAATTAAAAAAATAGAACATAGTTCCAAGAACAAAGTCCATAAAAGTTTGAGCTTTTTTTGAATTTTTAAAATGAGAAAACTGAATTTTAAACTTTGTTCTCTTTTTTTTAATTGTAGGCCATTTCAAAATTCATTAATTTTTTTTTCCAAAAATAGAGTCATACTTAAACGAAAAAGGTCCCAAAAAACTTTAATTTCTTGGAAAAATTTTCAAATTAGAAACCTTTTCCATTTTTAAAAATATTTTCACTCTTTCATTTTCTTTCTTCTATTTCCTTTTTGGTAGACCGTTTAAAAAAATCCAGAGAAAAGAATGTTTCAAAAAAAAAACCATGGCTCCACAAAGAAGGTCCATAAAAAACTTACATTTTTTGAAATTTTTTAAAATTAGAACAACTTTAAATTTTAAAAAATATTTTCAATCTCTTTTTTCTCATCTATTTCCTTTTTCTCAAATTCCAAAAAAATAAAACTTCCGAAGATTTTGTTTCGAATCATTTATTCACCTTCCTTTTACTACCTTACAAGTACAGCTCTTTACACTTAAATTCCCCGTGGCCTCTCATGTAGCTCTAAAAAAGCAAACAAGTACATATAGGTAACAACAAAAAATTATCCAAAACAACAGGCCCACGTAACACGGCTCATCTAAGATTTTCACCAACAGTGAAACCATAAACCGCCCACAAAAAAAAGGACATAGTACCCCAACAACGGCAATCAAGCCCACGCAAAAATACCAACCGCGAAAAAAGGCCCACTTACAGAAGTCAGCCCATGCGCCATCGCACGTTAACTGTACCAGTGTTGATTGAAGTAGCGTAGCCCACTCAGAAAGAATGTTGCTACAGAAGTATGTGCTCATAAGTTGATTTAGGCAGCGTAGCTCACTCAAAAAAAATGTTGCTACAGAAGTATGTCCATGCTCACTTTTTTCAATTAGTCTTCCACATTTTCAAAAGCAGCAACCATCAGTAGGAAGGTTGATTTTTCCAGCATCTATGTGTGATCTCTATTTCTCGGAATAGTCTGCATCTGTTACTATGAAAATACATTCTAATTTGAGGCATAATAGGAGGCTCTACGTTTCCAAAACAAGCAACTTTTTATTCTACCCATTATCTAATTTTCTTGCCATAGATAACATACCTGTTTTAGTGTATGGTTTGAGAGGAATTGTAATCTATTTATTTAGTTTTGTCTTTTGAAATAAGTACTTTCCGTTGGCCATTTGGTCAAGCCTGTTTTTTGTTTTTTCTTTTACAAAATGTGCTGCTATAGTCAAATTAACAACTGTTTATTGAATTGTGTTTTTTCTGAATGCTTGTTCAATTATTCAATTGTGTTGTAATGACTTTTGGCCATAACAGCTGTGTGTTGTAAAACTACTTGCCATAAGGCGTTACTTCCGCTTTTATCCTATTTACCTTATCGTTGTATGCTTGTTTTGATCTCGTTATATAATGGTGTGTACTAGCCTACCGATCAAGGGACTAGTGCAGGAATCATTTAAGTGGATAGTCGAACTATCACAAGGGTGGCACGCATCTCGGCTTAAACGTGACTAGTACCGTGTGGCAAAGGGATCAGTATATGAGTATATCAAGATTCAGCCGATATGATCATTCTATGCATTTGAGACCAATATGTCCTGCTAGGAACCGCTATTGACTTGTGGTTCGAAAAAGAGTTTCCAGAGCCACGGCCACTTGTGCATGAACCTAACAGGTCACACACTTAACGGGTTGTAACATGTCTAATGGATTGGATTTATTAGTGGGTTTTGCGAATACTGATCCAATATGCTCTATATAAGGGGAGGCGGTGGGGCGGTGCATACACACGAGTTTGCCACCACGTAACTCTAGCTGTTACGCCTCCTACTGACTTCTAGAAACCCTAGTCGCGCGCGTGCGGTGCTAGCACACTAGCGTAAGACGTTCCGTGCCTAGACGTGTGGATACCATAGAGGCGCTGTTGCGGTTGCTGTAGCGCTGATCGGCAATAAGGAGGAGAAGGTCGGTGAGATTGACTAATTCCTCTATAGCAGTATGTACGACGTTGCAGCGGTGGTGATTGGTGAGGAGGGGACGTTCGCCTCAACATGAACAACTATTTCCTGTGCCTCGACGCGTGCGACGTCAGACTCAACTACTCCGATTCTCCTTTTGCGATGATCGCACGTCAAGGGTAACGATTTGTGATCCTTTACTTGCATGATATCTTGGGTACTCGCGGTAGAAATTTTTTTGAAATTACACTAGCATAGCCTACCTTTTCCCCCTTCAACAGCAATCTCGGGTCTGGCCGCAATGAGCGAATCCAGCTATCTTGTCTACATCATAGTGAGGGTGGCGGGCATCATGGCAGGGATGGTTAGGTCTGATTATGGCAACCCCAGAGTAGGTCATGAAAAGCGATTGTTCAACAAGGTCGTCACTGTAGGGTTGGATCTAGATCATGTTGCCCTTTGTTGTCCTCCGCGTTCTTGCCACTGGCCACGGGATCGTAGGGATGTATTGCGATTTGGCGTGGCATGCCTCGGTGACGTGTCTCTGCACCATGGCTAGGCGCCTATGCATACCATAACAAGGTCGTCGGTGTGTCGCTAATCCATCATCAGAGGAACCCCATGTTGAGAGGACATAGATACTTGTTGTTAAGATAGATGATGCTACCATTTGCCTTCTTCTCAGGCCTTCACTGTTGGGGAGGATAGTCCATTATGGTTCTCTAGGCAGGTCGGATATGGTTGCCGGATTGACCATCCAACGTCGTTTGTCGCCGCCGAAGGATGGTCGATGAGCATCGTGGAAAGGGAGGTCGATGTGCACTTTCGCCAGCTAGCCTAGGCGTCGCTAGGATCCTACCAGTCGCCACTTTGGGCTTGGATTCCACTAGTATGCACTCTGGACTTTAGATTCTTTAGGCATGGATCTCATTCGCCGTCACTTTGGGCATGGATTTCTTGAACTTTTCTTTGCCAATTTTGGATGGTGATTTAGCAATTAGTTTTACACCGCATGAATTTTATTTCTAAATTCATGTGGTTGTTTTATTCTGTGTTGGTCACCCCTAAGTTGAGATGATTTTCTCTCTTTTTTCTTGTATGGTTATGTATATCTAACGATATATAGACTAGAATGTTATTCCATTATCTAAAAATAGGATGTGCATGCTCAGGGCAAAACAATTATATGTACGAAAATGCATTTCCACATGTACCTACATTTCCGGTCGTTGCCCTCAATTAGATCTTGGTTTGGGATTCGTGCACTGCCTCTACCTCTTCTCTCACATACGTAACTTCTTGTTCCTATCCCTCCTCTTCCCCTCTACCTCATCCTCTATCTCTCTATCCCTCCCTCCTTCCCTCTAGTGGCCATGCCCACTGCCTCAGCCCTCCCCACGCATTGACCATGGCACCGATGGCCCCACTGTGTCCTCGTGTCGTGCCACTGCCTGGGCCCTACTAGGGTCAAGTTCTAAGCTGAGCTGACCATAGAAAGGTGTGGCGTCCTGGCCTAGGAATGTGGCACCATGCGCAGTAGGGTGGTCGGCTAATTACTCCAACCTCTATCGATCGTCTAATTCCCTTAACTCAACTGGTATCCAATGATCTAGGCCCCTCATGTAATTGACTGCCTCCTCCTTCACGGAGGGTTGAGTCTGAACTTGACATTGGAGCAATGACAAATGGAAAGCTTGGGTGGGGTAGGGAAGTACGAAACATAGATCCATGTGAAAGGTGATGAAAACATGATGGCAACAACCTCTCCCTCATGCATCTCTGGCTCATGAGCTGGCTTGAGCTTACAGTGAGCCCAAGCCAAAATTTTTTTCTAGAGCCAAGCCAAGCCAACTCGGTCGGTGAACGAGCCTAAACCAAGTCGGGCCTTGCTCAATCTTGGCTCGTTTCCACCCCAACTTGCGAAGTTGCGGTATCCAGTGGGCTAAGCAGAGTTGCTGCTTCAGAATGCTATGTACATCCTATTGTGCTTTTGGTTGGTATATCTGCGGGTAATGTTTGGGATGAATTATCGGCATAGCGTACAATCTACGCCACTTGCATCCCGCTAGTGAAAATTGAGAGGACATAAGAAGTGGTTGAGGTGTAGTATAATATCAAGCCCGAATTACAAATGTCTAGATGAACCGGATGTCAGGAACAGTTCGTCGATATGCCTGAAGATTCGATTGGGCCTGTGATCATGTGTTGGATGTGCAGTGCAGCCGCGTGGGACGGTGCGACAAAGAGACGCGTGGTGCTAGGGACTCCTTGGGTATGAGCCACATGGCTTAGTGGACTCGGCCAACTAACACCATCTGGCTTAACTGGGCCAAGTTTAAACTAGGCTCGCCAGATTCGCACAATTCTTCCAATGAATCGGGCTTGGGCACAAACCCTAACCTGCTAGCCTGGTTGATCCAGTTCGCATAGTAACCAGCTAAAACATTGGCTACCTCTGGCTCTAATAATGAGAATATCTTGTGTTCCCATAAAGATATGAGTAGCAATATGTTGAAAAAAATCATGTAGTTATGTCTAAAAATATGATAGTTATACGTACTCAGACATTTGAAAGAAAATGATAGTACGTAACATACAACAAATGTCAATTGGTATAATATTCGTTTGTCTATCTTGTTGTGTTGGACATACCAACATGGAAGTGCCCTAGTTAGTGCATGCCCATGGTAGTGGTGCCTAGATTAGGGTGCTGTGGTATAGGGAGATATTAGGGGTGTACCCGCTAGAGCAGCCCCTGCGTGCATGCCCCATGCACGTCGGTAGTGGCTCTGCCACTACATGCAATGTACCAAAAGACATCAAGGAGTAGCCTCTCATCGGCAAGTGGCAACACACAGCCCTTGCCGATGGCATGTTGATCTTGGATGGCGATGGTGACAGCAATGCGAAGTTAACATGGCAAGCTAGCAATGGTGGCAAATGGGAGGGTTTAGGTACAGGGAGAGGATGAACAAGTCGATGAGTGAGAAGTTTAAAAAGAATTAACAAGTTAGAGTGAAGGTCAAACATTGTGTAGTTATTGTTCAGGAAGGGAGCTAGATATGTTGGCACCATGATGCCTCTCAGTCTATGACTCCATGTACCTCGTTATGCAAAATCAGAATAAGGTTTTGAAACATATTCAAATAGGAAAAAAAGTACCTGTTCGGTTCCTAAATTATGCTCATTATACCAAATTGGCCCCTAAACAAAAATATTGGGTTAACTATATCCTTGAACTAGCAAAGCTGGGCCAAAATGGTTCTTTGACTGGTTAAAACAACTTTTGAGAGTGGTTTTTGCTAACAGAACACCCACGTGGGCATTTTCGCTGACGTAGAGCAACATGTGCTCTCTCTCTCTCTTGCCTCTTTCTATCTCTCCCTCTCTCGTAGTCTCCCTCTTTCTCTCACCCTCTCTTTTCTCTTTCTCTTTCTCTTTCTCCTCTCTCTACCTTAGAAGCAAAGGGGAAGGGTGTTCAAGCCCCCGGTGCCTCACCGCTGTTGGCTCCGGCCTAGTCCAGCTTCAAGGCGTCGCTCGTGTGCTAGTGTGTAGAGGATAGTTGACCACCTCTCCCTCTCTCTCAAAGATCAACCCAAGGCCCGTGCTTCACATACAAAGCACAAAAAGCTCGCAAGCATCGATCGATCATTCAATCAGACCTCTCGTTCGCACAATGTAGCTTCCATAGTCGCAAAATAGGTAAAGTAAATGCCATGAAGCAAAGGCACAATCATCCTGCCATACTGCTTCTCTAATTTCTAGTAGTGGAAGCATCTCCATGAATCAATAACTTGTAGTTCCTCAAGAACAAGGTAGCAAGATGCATGCTTCACAAATGCAGTGTGTGACCAGAGAAGAGAGGCGTACCTAGGTGGGTGGAGACATGGGTCTGCCGTGCACGACGACAGGAGTGGTAGGGTCGGTGTTGTTAGGAGGACGGTGGCAGGCCAACCCCATCACGTGGCCCACTTGGGAGAGGTCCACTCTACTATCAAGCTTGTTGTCCCAAGGACGCCGCCATCGTCTCTAGTAGCGTCTTGGCCACCACGATGACGCTCTAGCACTACCATGACACGGCTGACGTGCCGCCTTCCCCGACCCCATCTCCATCAGCGCTGTTCCTCCACAATGTCCTGTCCACCGCCTTCTAGACCCGATATGCAATCGTGGCCATTGCCATCTCCCGGTGCACCACCTCGCTAGGAGAGAGATAGAGAGAGAGAAGGAGGGAAGAAGAGAGGTAGGCGGAGGGAGAGTTGGCCACTCGGACGACCCCTACGCGTTGTGAGAGGGCGGCGCCTTGGACCTGAGCCAACGGCGGTGCAGCTATGAGGGCCTAGGCCCCCTCCCCCTTTGCTTTTGAGGTAGAGAGGAGATAGTAAGAGAATGGGAAGAGGGAGATTGACAGAGAGGGAGAGATAAAAATAGGCATGATAGATAACACATATGGTTGACATGTAGATGCCAAAATGCCCATGTCACGCCACATCAGCGAAAATCACCCCAAAAACTGTTATAACTGGTAAAAGAATCATTTTGGTCCAATTTTGATAGTTCAAGGAGGACATAGTTCATACCTTTTCCATTCATATATTAAAGGAACATTTATTTACCGAAATCCAAAGCTGTGGATCTCGAATGCCAAAATGTACTGAACATGGTTCAGAACTAGGGATGTGATCGGATCGGATATGGTCGGATATCGTCCTATTCATATCCATATCCGTATTTTTTATTGAATACAAAATTGAATATGAATAGTGCCGAACACAGAATCGAATACGAATTATACCGGATAATATCAGTTACGAATACATATCAAATACGGATCGAAATCGACATGGATACAAATAATATTAGTCGGATAATTTAAAATCCAATTTCAGTTTTTTTTTCCAAAATCGGTCCAAATTTAAATTCAAAATTAGGAATTTTGAAAAATAAGAAAATGTCAAAAATTTAAAATTTGTGCACGAATATTATTAATCAATACAAATTCAAAATTTCTAAATTTAAATTGAAAATTAGGAGAAAGATCATTCAAAATTTTAAGAATTTCATTTAAATTCCGACCGTTATTTAAAAATAAATTACAAACAAGAAAAATCAAGTAGACGGTGGCTGTGCCCAGCGACTGTGGCCTGGCCTCTCCGGCAGTCCACCTCTGATATGTGTTATTCGGATAATATCCGTATGTCGTATTCAGATATTATCCAAACAAAGACTTGGATATTCCGTATCCATCGGATAATCAGTGTTTCGTATCCATATAAATTATTTGTATCCATATACTTATCCGAGAAATCAACTGAATATCTGTAAAACTATCTAAATCATTGTCCAAATCAATTCAGAGTGATGGTGGGTCGGAAAATATCCGTACCACAGAACACGGAAGCTTGCGCAGGTGCGCTGCACACCTGCACCTACACCTCCCACCTCCACTCGCACCGACGCGCTTCCCCCGCACACTCCCCACTTCCATTCGCTCCATTGTAAAAAAAAAAAACTTCCACTCGCTCCACACCTCCGGAGTCCGGACCTCCGGTTCTCAGATCTGAGCGCTCCATCCCCCACCCGCTCACGAACCCTAACCCCGCGTTCCCAATGCGCAGGTGAGCACCCAGTTCCCGCCCCAAATTCCCCAACCTTTTTCGCGATTTTTTTTTGCTGATTTTTGGCAATTTTTTCCCGGTCGGTTGGTTGGCTGGGCGAAACTGCGCAGGCCCCCCGGCGAGGCGTCGCTTCGCCGCCGCCGTGCGCCGTCGCGGCTGTTGGTTGCCGTGGTGGCGCTGGTCGCCGGCACCGTCTGGCTCTTCTCCTCCTCCGCCGGCCTCACCCGCGGCTCCTACAGGGTCCAGGTGCGCTCACCCGCTAGTACTTGCTTACTGGCGTGTAGCTCTGCACGAGTGTGCTGTTTGATCTGCTCGGCATGGTAATGTAAGTTTGTGCAACGCCCGTGCTGTTGTCGTGGGCAATTGGAACTTAATTAGGGCAATTAGGGCTACACTAGCTAAAACTTGAAACTTTGTAAGCAGAGCTGGAAACCCTAGGTGCATGCTCTATACTGTATTCATGTAGTTGCTGGGATGCTGAAAGACCAAGCTAGGCGACTAGAGGGGGGTCAATAGGAGCCACAATAATTTTCTACAATTTTTTAATGCATCCTTTCACCCAAGAGTCCTTAAGGTTGAAAAAAAACACAAGATGACAAGACCGGTCAAGACAAGAACTTGTTCTATAACTTGATCATGGGATTTAAGAGTCCAAGATGACTATAAGGCCTATCCCAGTTGTGAAGAACAAGACAACAATCAAAAATTTAGATCACCAATGCAAAGTAACATAAAGGTCTCACGGATGAAGAGAAGAAGGAACACAAGCAAAGAAGCTCACAATAAACAGGATCACCTATGTTTCTCTCTTGGAACAGTAGCACATATCCTTAGTAAAAATTACATGAATAAAAATTCGTGGATCATATGGTTATGGGGATTTTTCCTGGGGTGCTCCTGGTTGTTGAGAATGCAATAAAAAAGAATCAAGTCAAAAGCTACTTTAGATAAAGAGAAAAAATTCAAACAAGTTCAGCTGTTTTCTAGAAAGCAAAAGCAGATTTTAGTAGAGAAGCATCTTGGTCAAGAGGTGATTTCTCCCATTTTATGACTCAACTAATATTTTTAGTTTTTTGCTTTAGAAAGCATAGAGAGTCAAGCAACTATTATTGTTTCCTATGGTTGATCCCTTTTGATGCTTTACATCATTGTGCTTTGGAATGATACATTTGGATATAACAACATGCTTACATGAGTTCTAATAAGCAAAGGTGAATTACTACCTTTTATGTTGAAATTATTAATAGTAAAATACAGTTGATCAGGATGCAATTCAAGTGGTGAACTAGACAGCATTGCATTTTAAAATACACTTTTTCATGGATAGTGCAAAAAATAAATACTGAAATTTCTTTCTTTTTTTTTTTGGTATGCATCTTTCAATTCTTTAGTTTAGATTCTGCTGATGGACTGATTTACTCAAAATGCGTATATTACAGTATTACAGCAATAATGTATATACATTGCTTACTGGAGTTCTGGACCAAATTATTTCTTATACTGACATCTGTGCTATTATTCAAGGATGTTGATGTAAATAAGCTGTGGAGAACTGCAGATTCAAATGGTTGGAGAGCATCTTCTGCACCACGCTCGTATTGGCCTTGTATGTTTGCTTCTATGACCTCTCTGAATTCCACTAGTCATATATGCTTAACAAAGTGATGGTAAAATGGATATGCTGAAGTGTAATATCTCTACTTGCAGCTCCACCAACAGAGTCTGAGACTAATGGGTACTTACGTGTCCGGTGCAATGGTGGCTTGAACCAACAACGCAGCGCGGTATGGTTAATACAGGAAATTCTCATGCTATTTTTTGAAACTGCATGTTTCATCATGCAAGCTTTATACTATTAGTGGTAACATTATTAAGGAAAATTAAGATTGGTATTGTCTTGCTTTTGTAGATATGCAATGCTGTTGTTGCTGCACGAATAATGAATGCTACGCTAGTGCTGCCAGAGTTAGACACAAATTCTTTCTGGCGTGATGAGAGGTATGTATTTTGTCTGAAATGCTCTCATACAGGATTTTTTTCATTTCATGTATGACATTTGAACAAACTTTATGTTCTTTTTGAAGTCTATCTTGCTAGAAGTTTCTTTCCCCTGATGTGCCACTAGATTCTCAGCAAACTTCACTCCAGAAGTTCCTGTAACAAACAGAATCAATTTTACTCCCTGTCTCCTATTGATTCAACCACGCTTGTATTGTGTGTGTTCTTCCTATCACAGATTCTACCTTCGGCATTAATTGACCAATACAATTTCAGTATGTTTTTTTATGACCGATGTATGAGATTCACATCAGATATTTGACCCACGTATTTCTATGTAGAAAGACATGTCGGTCCAATGTTATGTGCAGGCCCAACATGGACCAGATGGCTCATGAACATTACCGTGGGTACTGTAGCGCGTGTCCCTGGGCTGCAGTTAGAAAGTTAGGATATTATATGATTAGTTTCTATCTATTAGAGATTAGTTGCTATTAGTTGGGGATTACTTTCGTAGGGTCTAAGTCAATCATTCCTATAAAAGGGGACATTATGTATCCTTAATGTATAATCCAAGCAATGAAGTAATTTGTGAGATTCAATCTTATAGGCGGTGGCTCTGATCAACAGTCAAGGCGTTAGCTTCAATATCAGCTCCTCTCGCCCATGTTAAGGGCCGTATCTGTCCTCGTTGCGTGCTTGGGATCAGGCACGTATCATCGAACTTCTTAGAAGTATTGAGGCAAGGTAATTGGAGATAATTAGCACTTAATAGCCAGAATACTGAAAAGTAGCACAGTTTGAGTCCTAGAAATCTGCCTATAAATTAATGCATGCATTGTCAGTGTGTCACGATAGGTTTGGTAAGTATTGTAGTAATGTGGCCATGAAGAAGTAACTATGACTTGAGTTTTGAGTATTAAAATTGGTTCTCTTTGTTTCTGCAATCTGATGTGATATGAGTCCTCTAGTGAACACTTCAGTCGTACTTTCTTGCCTTTTCACCTGAAACCAAACTTTTTTTCGCTTCTCCTTAATGCAAGGATACACAGTTCCTCCTGCGTATTCTGCCATTCTAAAAAAATAAAAGTATCGATGATTGATGATTAGTCAATTCCACATTCCTTATAAGACGATTGTTTGGTTATCATAATGAGGTCCCATGCTCTACATTTAATTCAGTTCTGCTGCTTCTATAGTTTTGAAATTTCCTTCTTTGTCAGCTTGTTTGTGTTGAATGATCTTAGCATTATTGCTCTTGGTCGGTGTTTACTTATTTTCGCACTTATATTTGTTCCCAGTGGTTTTCTAGGCATTTATGATGTTCCGCACTTCATCAAGACATTAAAATATGATGTTCGTATTGTTATGAGCATTCCAGAAATCACCACAGATGGAAAGACCAAGAAGCTGAAAGCCCATCAGGTCAACAAAAAAAAAAAGACCCCTTGTCTCAGTTGTAGTGATGTAAAACTATTCTAGAGATATACTGAAATAACCTTTGTTCCTAACAGATTCGACCACCTCGTGATGCACCTGTGACTTGGTATACAACAATTGCATTGGATAAGATGAAGAAGTATGGGGCTATATATTTAACTCCATTTTCTCATCGTCTGGCAGAAGATATTGATGATCCAGAGCTCCAGAGATTGAGATGCAGGGTGAATTACCATGCATTACGATTCAAGCCACATATTATGAAAACAAGCAGTGAGATAGTGAATAAGCTCCGCTCAGAAGGGCATTTTCTGTCAATTCATCTTCGATTTGAGATGGATATGCTTGCATTTGCTGGGTATAGTACATCGACTAAACTATGCTTGTGATTGCATAAATACTTCATTCAAAATTAGAAGTGTCTGTGATTGCATAAATACTTCATTCAAAATTAGAAGTGTCACATATTACTACACTAGTATTGATTTAGCATTACACATGCTTGCTATGCATCAATCAATGGAGAAGTGCACTTCTGCATTCTTTATTTCAATATTGGCTTTCAAAAAGTGTCCACGGGAACTAACGAAATCCCAGCTTAGGATCATAGCATTCATTTATTCATTGTTACCAAATTATTGACATGACATTGTCATTAGCCAAACTATACCCATTTTCATTATGCATCATGGTCATTGCAGTCTGACACTAGGAACTTTTTAATGTCCTATTGTTTAGTTCATTAACTTGTTCAATTTGATAGCTGATCTGCTGTTTTTGCATGTCCTTCTATTGTGTAGTTCATTAATGTGTTCAATTTGATGGCTGATCTGCTGTTTTTGCTATTCTTGATAGCCTATACATGAAGACTTGATATATACAGTGGTTATTAATTGCTATTTTACATTGTTGGACACTCCTTATTTTCAAAATGAATGTTGCAGGTGCATTGATATATTCACACCTCAAGATCAGAAAATCCTGATCAAGTACCGCAAGGAAAATTTTGCAGAAAAGGAACTTGTCTATAGGGAAAGAAGGCTTATTGGAAAATGTCCTTTAACTCCAGAAGAGGTAGCAGACTTTCTTTTTCTAGATATATTTTTCTGGATATTTCTGAATTGGTACTCCCTCAAGAATATAAGGTGTGTTCTTTTGAACGGTCTTGTCCATAAATACAGGGCTTATTTATATTCCAATTCAAAAACAAGTGTTTTGTTCCCTCTATACCCCTAAAAAAATTTTTAGCTTTACTCTATATTCCCTACACAGATCAATCCAACAGTAGTCTAATTATTTTCAGTGTCTCCTTAGTCTATGTGCAAGATAAAAATAGACCATATATTTTTGGATGAAGGGATTAATGTATCATATGGTTGTGTCTCCCAATTTAGAAATAGTTGCTTTGAATGGGGTCTAATTTAAGCCTAGACTACTCTAAAAAAAAGCCCAGGGGGTAACATTTAATCCTTCATAACAATCTGGGCCAGAAGTCTTAATCTGAAACTATTGCTTTATGTAGTTGTTTTGACACTTCGGATTAGTACATGAATGCAGTTTGGAATAGTTTGGAGCATTTCGTAGATCTATTCAGATGTATTTACACGTGCCCCGCTCACACACATGCTATTACATTTTTCAGTGTAACTCATGGATACATTTATATTTTTTTAATTAACATTACATTCTCTTTTTTTTTACAGAAGCAATCCATTGTTTTACCATATAACTGAATTGAATCCTTACTATTTGCTGCATACCTTCTATTCTCTGTACCTCAGGCTAATACTTAGGCCTCTTTGATAGTTTTATCCTTCTTCTAAATCCAAGACCGGCATAATATGTGATCTACATCATGTTTCTCATTTTTTTGCTATTGACTGTATGGTGTCATTAATTTGTTGTTCTGGTGTTAGCTGCTTTCGACTTCATATACCATCCAAAGTGAATGGATCTTTTTGATGGATCAACATTCAACATTGATTATAGGGAGCAAACTTGGAATCATATGTAGCAAAATCTTGTTTCTTTAGTAAAGCTGAAAAACTTGTGAAAAGGAATATGTCATAGCTGACATTTTATTTTCCTTGAACAAAAATTTGCAGAACTAACTGAAGCAATCTGATATTCTATTGATGCTGCTTTGCAGGTAGGTCTTATCCTCCGTGCTATGGGATTTGACAATACAACACGCATCTACCTTGCTTCTGGTGAGCTTTTTGGTGGGAAACGCTTCATGAAGCCATTTAAGTCTATGTTTCCACGCCTAGAAAACCACAGTACTGTTGGACCAGGAAAGCTGGAAGAAAATACCCGAGGGCTGGCAGGTTCCGCAGTTGATTACATGGTCTGTCTCCTATCAGACATTTTTATGCCAACATATGATGGCCCAAGCAACTTTGCAAACAACCTCATGGGACACCGCCTATATTATGGTTTCCGGACCACTATCACACCAAATAGGAAGGCCCTCGCTCCGATATTCATGGACAGGGAGGAAGGCCATGTGGCTGGCTTTGAGGACCGAGTGAGGCAGGTCATGTTTAATGCGCATTTTGGTGGCCCCCACAAGCGCATCCATCCAGAGTCTTTCTACACAAACTCATGGCCGGAGTGCTTTTGTCAGGCGAATCCTAGGAATCATGCAGACAAATGCCCTCCGGATAATATTTATGAGGTTCTAGAGAGTCAGTTTCAGAGTGAGGAGAGTGAAGATGTAGAAGAAGTGAAAGCCACTAATCAGACCGACTCATCCAGCCAAACAGAAGAGACGATGATTTAACGGTGGAAGCTAGCTATTATTGAATGAGAATACGTTGATGGACCATGCGTTGCATGCCAGGGTGTGGCATATTGGATGAATGGACATGTATGGTGTATTTGATGGCCCAAGGTCATTACGAGGCACGTGTGAGATTCTGTTTAACAGTAGCTGCTAGACTGAGGTTGGGAAACTGGGAGAACCGTAAGCTAGATTTTTGCTAGGTTGGTCGAAAAGAGGATTTTCGGAGAGAGAGAACCACATATTCTGTCAATAGTTTCTGTTACTGTTGACATCTGAGTGCGGATATAGTGTGAATGATGAGGCGACAATGGTTGGAAACCTTTATAAAGGATGTTATGGTTGAATGTTTAATAACTCCAATAGTATCAGTTTATGCCCTTTACAACTAGTGCACATATTCAATTTCACTTTGCCTTTAATGTGTTTTGAATTGGATATTTTTTCGGGTGGCTGTGCACATTCCTGGCCGAGATGTATATTGCGACGGCCTCATCCAGATTGCCGCATTGTTTATACTCTTGAGATCCTTGCAGCATTTACACTTGAATCAGCATTTCCCTATACCAGTATGCTACCGGTACAAATCAATAGTTTTCCGAGTAATTTAATCATATCAATGAGCGGAGTGGGCTATCTTTTTTGTGAGAAAATTTGCTTGATGTCATCTAAAAAAGTTTTAGAATATACCGCTCTGTTTTATTGACACGTGGAACGCTCTGTTTTATTGACACATGGAACCCATGTCTATGATGGTTGGATAGGATGGTATATTCTAAAACCTTCGATTTTTCAATGCTCCGAGATGATTAATTTTTTTGGGAGCCTGTTCTCTAAATTGAAATGCAGCCGAGCAGTTTTTACTGGCCTCCACCCACGGCCAAAATTGCGGCGGCAGCGTTTACACGGAAAAACTACATGCATGCATGTAAACTTTATTGTGTTGGTCAGTGTAAGCAAAGCCCAGATGCATAACAAAGACACGAGGAGAAAGATAGACAAGCACCACTAGCTAGTCAATGAAACCATGTACACCAGCGGCTTTATTGCATATAATATATGATAAGTGTTTCTACGCTGCAGACATGATTTCATAGCTAGATAGACAAGCTGGCATACGCATGTACACTGATGTCTAAACATTCAACGAATTGAAGGTACAAATTTAGAACCTACGCAAGGCTCAAAGCTAAGAACTTAGGAGATGTGTGCTTTATGGTTAAGACTCAACCCGAACTGATCCAATTGATCCGAACCCCTCAAAATGAACGCAAAAAAATTTAAAACACCTAACTCACTAAATATGAGCTCACTAGAATATAGTTATTATTCCTTCCAAGGAAGACCCGATCGATCTATAGTATAATTCTTGTGTATTGACCCTTGCGAATCGTGCACTTGAAAGCCAATCCTCTCATGAAAAGAAGCTGATTAATCACTTAATCAAAAAGTAAGCTCAGCGGTGAGCCCTCGTTCCAATCGCCGACAACTGGCACCGTCTATGGGAATCGATTTAGATCTCCACGGATAAATCGTCCGAGATGTCTAATCCTCAGGATGGCCATGACTTGTGTGTCTTCGAGGACGTCGAAGACGACGAAGATGAGTATTACGGCAATGTCGGGGTCTAGGATCCTGAAGGCCATACCGAGCTGGGGGAGCCCTCCCCCAGATTGATCTGCAACTGATTTTCTTTTGCTCATAGCAGGAACAGAAAGACACATAGTATGTTTTCGAGCTGCTTCTGTACTAGGGGCTGATGTGTCTGTGGCCGAGGAGGATAACCTCTACAGAGAACATAATTCTTGACTATCCGTCACAACCTCTAGCTTCCCATGAGGTCGTAATGGCCGAACCAGATGAAAAGATTCTTTACTCACTAATTGGTAGATTCCACAATAAAACTGAAAATAAAGACACCCCGTCTTATCCACAAGGTCTACTTTCAGCTTAAGCATCACCAAGAGAAGCTACTCGTTCCTTTGATTCGGGAAGCTACTCCACGTGCACACCACAATATATGGTTCAAACAGAATATGGAATCACAAGGTTATTGAAATGCCAACGCACACATAGTATCTAGGATGGAGATAACACCAAACAAAGCAAAGTTAGAAACGACACTGCTACATCTTGTAGCCATTTCATCACAGCCATTTCATCACATGGGGGAGGCAGACCTCAAGACAGATGAGATGCAAATTGCTGAGGAAGAGGGAGATGTAGTGATAGCAGACAGGCCTGCGAGCTCCACTGTGGCGGGCGACACAGAAGCTCGGGTGCCGCCTGCGAGCTCCACTGCAGACTAACCTAGGCATTGTCGTTGGCCCAGTCTCTGGCGGCGGTGCTCGGAGACCCCACACCGGTGTGGCGAGCTCCCCCTCGGGCGGCGAACGGAGATCATGGGAGAGGGGAAAGAGCTGGGAGATGAAGAACACTAGGAGAGAGATGTTGGTCTGGACACTGCTGAAGAACACTTATATATGGTGTTTCTTCCCACACACACACGAACACTAGAGAACATAGAGACACGAGACTTTGCCGGCGTTGCACTTGCCCGCTTTTCTCTTTCGTGCGGTTTGGGAGACGGGATGTGGCTGGCTGAGTCCAGTGAGTTAAAGAAGAAACAAAAGAAAAGGGCACTAGTTTTTGTGTGTGCCAAAAAGCTCTGCGTGTGCTCTTCTTCTTTTTGTTCGTGTGAGTTATAAATATTGGTAAGTTTCCATTTGGTATTAGAGTCTCACCTAAGCGTCTGTGCCTAGTCGAGTGAGGTGTTCGCGTGAGTTAATATTAGTAAGTATATTTGGTATCAGAGCCTCACCTAAGCATCCGTGCCTTGGCGAGTGAGGTGCTGGCACGTCGGAGAAGTCGCCGGCGAAGACGCCAGAGAAGTCACCTTCTCGTGGCACACCGCATGTGCGGATCAGCAAGGATGATGGCGAGTTTGGCTCAGTCCGCCGCGACCTGCAGGTGGTGCAAAGGGTAGTGAAGGAGGTGTCTAGATCCGTACCCGATGCTCACTGGAACGAACTACACCGACTGGGCACTGCTCATGCGCATGAACCTTCAAGCGCAGGGCTTGTGGGACGCCGTCAACGATGGTGGTGGCGACTACCATGATGACCGACTTGCCCTCTCTGCAATTCTCCGAGCAGTGCCTCCCAAGATACTGAGGACTTTGGCTGTCAAGTACAGCGCAAAAGAGGCATGGGATGTCGTGAAGTCAATACGTGCGGGAGCCGAGAGAGTGTGTGAGGCCAAGGCGCAAAAACTTCGTCAAGACTTTGAGTCTATCTGCTTCAAGGAAGGTGAGACCATGGAGAATTTCGCTAAGCGGCTTCGAGGCCTTGTCAATGACCTAGAGTTGCTTGGTGATTTCATGTCGGAGGATCAAGTCGTGAAGAAGTTCTTGAGGGTGCTGCCGTCCAAGTATGCCCAGGAGGCCATCTTCATCGAGACGATGGTGGATTTGGAGACACTCACCGTAGAGGACCTCACTGGCCGGCTGTTAGCTGTTGAGGAGTGCTACAGGCATGATGAGTCCGGAGGTGGTGAGCGGCTGCTCCTCTGGGAGGAGGAGTGGGCCAAGCACATGAAGAAGAAGCGCAATAGTTTTGATAAGAAGAACAGTACCTTTGACAAATCGAAGGTGCTGCTACAACTATCAAGAGTGGACATGCATTTTGCTAAGGAGTGCCGCAAGCCAAAGAAGGAGGAGGGGGAGGAGGCACTTCTCGCTGATGCGGATGAGGAGCTAGCGTTGTTTTGAAGCTTGAAAAAGGAATTGTTCATGAAATAAATCCAACAAGATTAAGGGGTGATTGTTAGCAATTAATCTTGTTGTTTAAGTGTCCATGTTTATTTTGCATTTGGTTGAGAGTCAGTGCAAACTAGTGATGTAGTCGATTAGTGGCATCATTAGTGGTGCATCCATGATGCATTAGCGTGATGCATGAGGTGTCCATGTATGTGTGTGTTTGCATGCAGCGCGTCAACGCCTGGCAGGGTCATGTGGCGCATGGAGTGAATAGCCTGCACGTTGGGCAGCCCGTGTCCTCAGGATTGCACGCGAGGCGTGTGGCCGCAAGACGCGTGGGCTGGCCGAGTCCTCGGTGCACGACGCAGAGGTGAATAGTGGCAGCAAGATACGTGCAGGTTACTTGCAAGTCATGCAGAACTTGGCCGGTGGAGTAGATGAGCATCTATTAGTGGCATGAGTTTAGGAGGGTAGTTTGTGTTAGCCGGGTCATGGGCATACACGGCTGCATGCATAAGCCGTGCAGAACGCGTGGCTTGGGAGAGCCGGGATGTGGCTGGCTGCATGTAGTGTTATTTGCTATTTAATCCCTATGTAGTCAGTCCAGTGAGTTTAGAAAAACAAGAGAAAAGGGCACTAGTTATCCTCTGGCAAAAAAAAACTCTATAAAACTAAACTAGGCAGCTAGAAGGGGTTGAATAGACGTCAAATTAATCTTGACGCTTTCTTTGACAACGCGACTCAAAAATCAAAAGAAGAATAAACACATATAAGTGACCCTAAAAAAACCAAGATCACCCGAGGATTATTCTCGAGACAGCAGCACATATCCTAGTAAAAACACCATGAATAAAAATTCGTCGGTTATGTGGCCTTGGGGATTTTTTCTTAGGTGCTCCTGGTTGATGAAGATCCAACAAAAAAGAATCAACTCCAAAGTAACTTTAGAAAATGAAAAAAAATTACTGCAAGCCTAGCTGCCTTTGGAAAGTAAAAGTGAACTTTCAACAGAGAAGCATATTGGTCAACAAGTGATTTCTTCAAAATTGTGGCTCTTTTGAATTTTCAAATTTTTGTAGTAAGTCATGCATGAAGCTATGCATCAAAATTCACCTCAAGATAAAGAGTAGAAAAATGGAGTAAAAATAACAAGCACAGCTGCTCAGAAATTTCGAACGGAACAGTTGAGGCTCGATAAAATCTTCGTAGCACCCAAATGGTGACTTCTATGCAATTGCCACTTGGAAGAGTAGTAAAAATATAAGTCACGCAACGTTTTCAGCAAGAATTACCTTAGAATCACATTGGATGAATTTTGTACAAAAATAACAAGGACTACTGTGCGGAGAAACCGAATCTACCAAAACAAGCAAAAAGATCAAAACTTGATCCTGGTGTTCTCGGTGAGTTGCAAGATGAAGATAAATGATATGGGCAACCACAACACCACCTAGATTAACATGTTTTCAACATGTAGAAGGAGGGGAGGAAAAAAAATAGTTGCAAAAGAAATAAAGAAACAGATTAGATCAAACACAAACACATAGAACACAATAAGAACAAAGGAAATTTTTTTTGTGAAATATTTTTCTATTGCATGGTTGGTTTTCTACAGCTACACAAGAGTGGGCAAAGCTCACAAGAAGCACATAATTTTGAAATAAAATCTTAACCAAGACTTGCGTAGAGGCATTCCTCCACCCCTCCTTATATAGGCCTTTTGAGTGCATCTCCATCCTTATAAGGTTGCTTAGCTTCTAAGCTAACCTATGAAGGGTTAGAATTTATTCACTCCACTACCAACAAACAGCCCCACACGTGGACTTTACATGGGCCACACAAGGCATAAATGGGCTTTACACAAAGCCCGGTCAACCCGATGCAACGGATTTAATTTGACTGCTCATTTTCGACGCCTTCGGGCATCCAACTCGAACCGGAAATCATGACCCACCTTAAGTCCATCTCCATGATGTCCACATGCGCCCGGTTTGAGCCTAACTATCCTACCGGCATTCTTGACCATTCTGGACCTCGGTTCTCCCAACCTAGTCCCGGTACTTAATGATAACTACAGTTGTCTCCAAACCTGCACTCAAATAGACCAACACAATTTCCACTAGTATCTCAGTACTTGACTCCCTGCAAGTTAGCACATTAGCATCCATAATCATGCAAGTGCCCTAATGGACCCTAAATCAAAACTAATCACAAGTCAAAACTACACCTCAAGTGCACAGCAGCTTGCAAAAATTATATCAATTAATTAGTGCATCAAATGATTTTCCACCAAAACGAAATACCTTCATCTTGAAATTTTCTATAAGAGTTATGAAGACCAAAAAACATCCGAACAAAGCAGCACCACGAAAAATTCTAAACCGTGAAAATTGTGCGTGCTGAAACATAAATCCGCCCTGTTCTAAACACGTCTTGGCGAGGGGGGAAACCAGCGGCAAGGTCAGCGGCGTGAAGGGCAGCGGTGGCTCGTTCTAAAGCTTCCATAGGAATTATTCCTAACATGGAAACACTGGAGACGAGATCATCCGGCATGTTGGAATGCTTTGACCACGATAAGTATAGTAGCATAGGTTTTAGTCAGATTCATGCAAGGATATAGTGAAGACTATAGCACAAAATTTGGTGAACACAGATAAAACTCAGATATTAAGTCATTTATTGCTAGTTTGCTACTCCTCCCTAAAAGTTGTGTTGTCGCAAAAAGAGCATCTGTAAAATAACCAATTGCACAGGACCACTCACTTTGACTTGCAGTTTGCACATTCTCTGTTCTCAGGCAGCCGAAGAAGGCCTTCCAATATCTGGAAATCAATGAAAAAGAAAAGGACAATGGGTTATAAAAGCTACAAGTGCAATAAGTAAATGCATATAGCAGGAAGATGTGAATAAAATATTGCGTCTTCCTTCGATTCCTTGTGGGTATACCCAATCAATTAGAATTTAGGTTAAAAGAGGATCTTTATCCTCATCGTATGTGACAATAAAAGAATGCCAACAATTGTTTTTCCTTTTCTAGTTTCCATACAAGATGTATGTAACAAGCAAATGATACTCATTTGAAATTTGAAATATATAATAGTAATCAAATTGCTGAATAGCTAACAGATGAATCTCGCTATGGGATACAACAAAACGGGGCAACCTCAGATCTGCTCTATCTGCTCTATTAGTAATACGCCCAAGAACTCAAGAACCTGCTTGTCACGGATCTGCTTCTGCGCGGTTCTACTTTTGCGCGGCAAATCTTTGGGACGGGGTACTCAAGAACCTGCAGCACGGCAGATTCCAAATCCCCAACCCAAGAGAAAAAAAGGAAACCACAACATCGTATCCATTTCTCTTTCGCTCGTATCCCAATCGAAGAAAAGCACCCACGAAGGAGACGAACCTTCTTGTGCTTGTTGGCGTTGAGCTCCTAGAGACGGAGGCCTTCTCGTTCATGGATGAGCCTCAAAACCTCCAACTCAGACAGGAAACCGCTCCCAAATCCGCGGCTAAAGCGCAAGAATGGACTCTCTCCCGCCTCTCTCTCCCCTCCCTCTCTTTGCTTTGCTGCGTCGAAAGGGTCGAGGAGAGAGAGGAGGGAGAGGAGAGGCGGCGGCGAGGCGGCGGCTGTGGGAGGAGGCAGCGGCAGAGGTGAGGAAGGCAAAGGCGGCGACGAGGAGGCTGGGTTTAGGGTTTAGGAAAGGGGACGGGTGGGTTAGCGGCCTTGCGCAGGCACGGGAGGGAGCTTGGGGTAGGGAGCAGTGGCATGTGTGCTTGAGCAGTCTGAGTAGGAGACTATGTGCGGCGAGGCGTGGCGGAAGGGACGGGGGAGGCTAGGGTTAGGGGGCGGTGCGTGGGGAATATGGGCCATCAGATGGAGGTGAATGGTGGAGATTGCATATTGTTGAAACCACCACCACCACCATAAGAGCCTTTTTAATAGTTGAGAAATCGATTTTTGAAACCCTGGTTGGTCCCGAATAGCCTGATGATCATGCGATTTTCTTCCAAGTGTTACTCACTGGACAAGTCCTTCCAACCTGGAAAGGACCTAGGTCCTTCCAAATTTTCTTCCTCCGCGGCGATCCCTCGCCTCGTCTCCGATTCCAACAAGCCGCGGGTGATCCGGCCGAAGCGCCCCTCGCCTCGTGTCGTCATCGCCTAGCGAGGGGCCAACGTATATAGCGAGGTGTTGGCTGTTGGCAGGCTTAGTTGAATGCGCAGAGTCGGAGGCGGGAGCTTGGCCGGCGGCGGCGATGGAGTGGCTGGATGAGTACGAGAAGCTGGTGATGAGGATGAATATCCCCGGGTGGTCGTCGACAATGCGGTCTGCCCCACGGCCACGCTGGTGCAGGTGCGTGCCTCGCGTTCGAGCTCGACTTTTTTTGGGGGGTTCTTGGTCCTGGTGAGAGGGCGGGGCATGATGTTGGACGCGGCGGCGCTGGTGGACAGCATGAGGAAGTGAGGCTGTGAGGGGTGCTGCTGGAGGCAGTGCAGATGCTCGCCGACCTCGGTTTGCCCATCAAGAAGGCGTACATCTCGTCCGACGGCAGGTGGTTCTTGGATGTCTTCCATGTCACCGACTGCCTCGGCTGCAAGCTCACCGACGACAGCGTCACCACCTACATCCAGCAGGTGCGCCGCGCGCTCGCTTGCTGCTGCTTTTCGTTTGGTTATTGGCCTCGCCCAGGCGCAGCGGGAAAAGGGCAGGCTTTGCTGATTCGGTGGTTTGGTTTGATTGCAGTCTCTGGGGACGTGGAATGTGCCGGCACGGCCAGGCACGCTCGATGGGCTAACGGCCCTGGAGCTGACGGGCGCGGACCGCACGGGGCTCTTCTCAGAGGTCTTCGCCGTGCTCGCCGACATGGACTGCAGCGTCGTGGAGGCCAAGGCGTGGACGCACCGCAGCCGCCTGGCCTGCCTCGTCTTTCTCCGCAACGAGGATGCCGACGCCGATAGGGTGGCGCGCATCAAGGCGCGTCTCGGCCACCTCCTCCGCGACGCGTGACTCCGACATGCGCGGCACTGTGGTGGTCGTCCCCGCCGCCGCCGCCATCGCGCACGTGGACCGCCGCCTCCACCAGCTCATGTCCGCCGACCGCGACCATGAGCGCGCGTCCCTGTCCCCAAACGCGACCCCAGCCGTGTCCGTCGAGAGCTGGGCAGAGCGCGGCTGCGCGGGTACTCGATGGCTACCGTCCAATGCCGCGACCGCGACAAGCTGCTCTTCAACGTGGTCGCACGCTCACCGACATGGACTACGTCGTCTTCGGTCTTCCACGGTAACATGGACAACAACGACGGCCAAGTGCACCAGGAGTTCTACATCCGCCACGCCGACAGGCTCCGAGGCCGAGAGGCAGAGTGAGCTAGTGTATCAAGGCGCCATTGATCGGAGGTCACTCGAGGTTTATATGTAGCCAATCAATTCGATGGTAATTTTGGTTTTAGAAGCAAAAATCTTTAGCATTCTTGGATGCTAATGTGTCCGATTTCATCGTCTCCAGGGCGTGAGGCTAGAGCTGTGCACGCCGGACTGGCCGGGATTGCTGTTGGAGGTCCGGGATGGAGGTCACCTGGACGTTCAGGGAGAACGGGCCAGGGTTTTCATAACCGGTTTAAAAAAACCGGCGTTCACTGGTCAAATGGGTTAACCGGTAAAACCGGGTTAACGGACCAAATTCAAAAAATTCAAAAAAATTTGGACAAATTTGATTAAAAAATCATCCAAACATATAATCATCACAAATTGCATATGACAACAATATAGTTAAACCATAATAACAAGTCTAAATCCAAAACAAATTATATAGATGCATTATCGCTAACATAGCAATATTACCATAATTACTTAGTCCATGGATTTGTTTGAGCAAAATAATAAGGGAGCAACTACAAATCGGATGTCCGATCTAATCTGAAAAAATCGGACGCTTGTTTCAGTAAGACATACCAAATATTTCAACAAGAAAAAACACATGTTCAGTAGAGAAAATGTTTCGGCAGGTATTAGAGAATGTTTCAACAGACAGAACCAAATGTTTTTGTAAAGGCAAAACAAATGTTTCTGTAGAGAAAACGTGAACGTTTCAAAAAGGTATTAGAGGATGTTTCAACAGGTAGAACCCTATGTTTTAGCTACTACATGACAAATGTTTCAGTTAATACAAATCCATTGTTTCAATTAGGCTAATACAATGTTTCAGTTAGTATAAGACACTATGTTCCAGTTAATACAACCCTATGCTTCAGTTAGGCTAATGTAATGTTTTAGTTAATGCAAATCTATGTTTCAATTAGCACAATCCAATGTTTCAGCTAGTAGTAACCTATGTTTCAGTTAGGCTAGTTTAATGTTTCAGTTAGTACAACTCTATATTTTGGTTAGTGTAAACCCATGTTTTAGTTAGTATGTTTCAACAAGTATTAAAAGATATTTTAGTAAGCAAAACCAAATGTTTCAAAAGGGCAAAACACATGTTTCAATAGAGTAAAAAAACCAGAAAAATGTTTCAACAGAGCAAACTACTGCACAGACAAACAAGGCCATGGCTCATGGAATTCCCAATATTCGTTGATATCGCCAACAACGCAAAAGAAGAAAAAATCAAATGAAAACACTATGGGACTGATGCCGTCCCGTGACCTCACGTGCTCGACGATGCTGGGCCGGGCATCGCGGCGTCCGAGCGCATTCGGACATCCGACGCTCAGCATTTCCGATTTTTAAAATGCAATATGATTAAGATCATTGTTGTTGGAGGGTTATAGAATGAGCTTAGTTTGAATTAAAGCACTGAAATCCTGAAAAGTAGCTGTTGAAACATTTGAATTAGCGCACTGAAACATTTGAATTAAAGCACTAAAACATTAAAAAGTAAGCACTAAAACATTCAAGAATAACTGGTAACGTGAGGCCAAATTGGCATTTCTTCTCCAAATTAAGAATACTCCTTCTCCAAAACTGGCGATCTTTTTCTCCGATTCCGGCGAGGCTCCGCTATCTACCGATGTTGTGCTCGTCAGATCCAACCATCAAACTCGCCTGATGACGCCGTTAGCCCTCCTGGAGCTCGGCGCCGTCGCCCGAGCTCAAGCTCTTCAAATCCGGCGAGCTGGTCTTAGGCTTTTCCAAGTTCGACGCCATTGCCGGAGACGTTGCCGTCGCTCGATTCCGATGAGCTTTACGTGGCAGCGACGACACTCACACGACGGCCTGAAAAACGTCGCCTCACTATGTGCTAAGCTGAGCAGCGTGTGTGGCTGGAAAAGCATCTGACTATGAGGAAACATCGAACAACAGATCATAAAGCAAAAGGATAATCTTTTGCGGCATCCAAATAAAGCAAAAGGATAATGTTTTGCGGCATCCGAATTTTGGGCTAGCGTTGGATGCCCGGCCCTAAGCAATTTCGATATACTATTGGAACATGCACATATGCTGCTGGAACATGCACATTGTGCCACAATTTAAAAATTTGTCATTTTTGTACAAGTCATATGTTGTAACATTTTGTAATGATTTTTATGAAGCTTTTAGTATTCTTCTCAAAGATCTCAAAACTATTTTTAATATATTTTTAATATTTCTAATTAAGACACTTTTAGAGGGTTCTTAACTTTTAGTGATTTAAATAATTTTTAAATATTTTTTAGCATTTTGAGTTCACGTAAGTGTGATGGGCCTATCATTGGGCCGGAAGTAGCAGCGTCCGATGGATGTTGTAACCATCGGACGTCCTATCTAAAGCAATTCCGAAATAATAACCAAAGTCCAAAAGATACATAATAACTAAAGTCCATTAGCACATTTATAGATGGATTACACCCAACATAGCAATGTCATCACGAAAACCTAGTCCATTGACTTGTCCTAGCAAAATAATAAACAAAGTCCCAAAGTTTGAGGCACATGTCACCAAAAAATGTGCCAAATAAACATTGCCATCTCAAAATATGATCATTAAACATCAACTCAAGTATAAATGTCGTAGAGACTCTTGACGGGCTTCCTCTTTCTAGTTGATCTTGCACGGGCTGGCTCCTTACTTATACCACCTACAATGTTAAATATATGTAAACATGCACATATATCATATAGATTGAGACGTCACACATATCATGTTCGTCACAACCTACCATCATCATCTAGAGCTTCTCTACCAAGTTCAACACCTCCATCACCATCACTGTCACCATCACCGTCATCTTTGCAACAAATAAAGTTTTTATAAATGGAAGTCACATGATATTGATAAGCCGTAATTGCTTAAAGAATGTGTAGGATTTGATTGAAACTCACCATTGTCTTCATCAGAACTGCTATCCCCATCATCACAGTTTGGGCTTTCCTGTGAAGAATTTGAATCATACTCTTCATTCAAAGCCCTTTTACCACAGTCACCATTTCTCTGAAAAGTATAATCCCTTTTCATAGCACCAATTTCTTCTCTCCCTATTCCTAACTCCTCAAGCAACAATGTGCTAGGTGTGGAGGACTCAGGATCATCTGATTCATATTCATCGAGAGTAGGAGTAGACTCACTCATCGAGTTGCACAACCAGTCCATAATTGGATTGTTCTCATCAAATAGGGCAACATCCATCATCCATGAACATGGATCATACTCCAATTCTTGATATTTTTGAAAGTCACATTCAAATTGTTGGATACACAGCTTCAAATTGTAATGAACCTTAACCAATTTATGTAGTTTGGGATAGCCTAACCGATTTCTCAACTTTGTATGAACTAGAGCAAATGTGCTCCAGTTTCTCTCACAACCACTTGAGGACATGCATTGTGAAACAATGCGGATCGCAAGCTTTTGTAGTTCCTTGCATTGTCCTCCATATGAAGCCCACCAATCAGCTGCAATCATTTTATAATTTAGTACCACTACTAGTCAAACTAATAATACCACTACAAAACACATAGTACCTGGGCTAATACGACCACCAACCGCTGAGCATCGAGCCTCCTCTCCTCCAAATAACCCTTTATTTCAGCTGAACAAAGAATATTGTTCAATCGCAGCCGCTGCCCTCAAAGGTGAACTTGCAATATTCTTGAGCGCCAATGTTACAGCAAGCCTAGAACTTGGTTTTTGTGCAAGTTTAGACTTATACAGTGCTTCAGGATCAAGTGCAGCAGCTAGAAAAAAGATTTTTTCAACCATATTAGAAGTTTACAATGCATGAATAAGAAATAGAGGACTCACACTTCATTTCACAGTTCATACTGCATGTATGAGAGTATTGTTGAGAAGATAACGAAGCCTCTTATCGACCACTTCCATTACTCTCTCTAGCAGATCTTGGTTGTGGCCTAGGTTAGAACGCATCTCATCTACCGCCTTCAACATCATTGGCAAGAATCCAGAAATGGTTCCATTCTTTTGTTGATCAGCAAATCGAAGTACTGTGTAGATTGGTCTGACAATCTTCAACACCAACCCCATTTTCTCCCACCATCTCTTATTTGTCAAGTTTTCATATGTGAAAGTGTGGTCTTCTTCGAACCTCCAATCATTAGAGGTCCACTCACTTGATACCATCCATGCCTTGAATTTCTCTTGCTTCTCCCAGAAACTTTGCAAGAACAAAAAGACCGTGCCAAACCTAGTAGCATTCCATCGAATCAACTCGCCACCAACCTTCTCTCTCATCATAGCATGAAGCCTGAAAAGAAACATAACAATGTAAGTACACATGGACCCTAAAAAAAGAGAGATTAAACATAGTTTTCTCAATTTCATATTAGTAGGTACCTATTTTGTTTGTAGAGAAACCTACAAATTTGCTTTGCACTGCTAACCACCTCCACAACCTCATCAAAACGTGAAATGTCTTTCAACATCAAATTGATGGTGTGAGCTACACATGGCTGCCAATAAATGTGTGGATATTCATCAATGAGTTGCCGACAAGCTTTCTTGTAATTGGACCCATTATCTATCACGAGTTGGACAACAAATCGTGGTCCAACCTCATCAACAACTACCTCTCTAATGCAATCATAAATGAAATCTGTATTTTGGATACAACCAGTTGCATCTACAGTCTTATAAAAGAACATGCGACCATTGCAAAAAATCACGAAATTGATAATGCACATCATTGTCGGCCCTATCCATGAATCACACATGATAGTCACTCCATATTCATCCCAATCTTCCTTAAAAGCATCAATGTGAGCCTCTAGCTCCTCATAGTTCATGTCCAACAAAGGGCCATCTATCTCTCTTCCTATTGGGATAGGCACACCTTGACCAAATTGTTGCGCCAACTTCATCATGGAGTGAAAGTATGGACAATCTGCTTTCCTTCCAGGAATATCATTTGCATGGAACCACTTCGCCACAGCTTTCCCAAGCTTTTCCTTAGCACCTCCACTAAGCATGACGTCCACTCGACGCTGAGAGGTTGCCTTACTACGTACCAAATCTATATCAAATGGAGCTTTTGAAGTACTTTGGTAGTAAGCATGAAGTTTACTCTGGCTAGCTGCACAACTTGCAACCTTACTACCACTGCTACCTCCACTCGTAGGCACACTACCAATTTCACTACCACTACCACTTGCCACATAAACCGTTTCAACATCTTTGAATCTCTAGGTTGAATTTTCCCTTTCCACTCTAAGTGATCCTCTTATTGCCATTTGCAAATCTCCATCTTCATTAAGATTAGCCGCAGCCATTCCATAATCATGCTCCATGATTTGTTTTTCAATGAAGAGACGATTTTCATTTGCTTGCCTCTTGTTTCGTCGATGCCTTGCAATGTAATTCAGCAGCACTTCCCTGACTACATGCGGCACATTATTGCATGCAGACACTTGCCCTTGTATTCCACATAGATGCTTCCTTAGACGAGGCCCACCCCCGCCTTTGTTTTCATGTGAACAGTAGGCACACTTGAAACCATTACCCCATTTTGTCCCATGATTCCATATGTATACAAGCCTTCCATGAATTTCCACCTGCCTCCCTACAACAAGACATAGCAAAGCAAGCCAAAGGTTAGTAAAGCAAGCCAAAAGTTAGCAAAACAAGCCAAAAGTTTGTATAATAATCTAACAAACCTGTTTTAGTCACCACAATTGTCTTGTCCGCACTTTTGGTGGCATTTCTAGCCATCCCCTGACTTTTATTCGAACTTCTGGGGGCATCGACATCTATAACCACCTTGTCCTTTCCTCTTTCCTCTCTCCTTGCACCTTGGTCCCTCTCCATAAGTTTATCCTTAGTGAAAAGGAAAATAGACACTTTCTACAAAATAGACAATCTGAAAGAAAACAGATAAAACATCAATAGCTAACAACTAACATTCCAATATTCCAACAATGCAAACATGCAACTAGTCCATTGTTCAAGTAAAATAACTATCAACTATCATTGGACTAATGTTGATCAAAACTTCTAATAGGGACATGTTGATAAAACTTCTATACGTTTACTATCCATATAATTGGACTAATTGTTGGTCAACAATAACAAAATATCAAGTTATTCGAACTAGCATATTAGAATATTAGCCGGCCAAAATAATAAACATGACAAGCACGGACAGGCGAGGCCGGGCGAGATTGTGCTCAAGAACGCCACTTGAGCATTTCATCAATCACATTATGTGCACTCTAATATCCTTCTCTTGACAATACATCGAACATCTCATAAGCACAACCAACATCGCAATTGAAGGACATTTCGTTAAACATCCGGAACTCAACCCCAATTCAGATCATCATAAGTTCATAACACAGAGCATTGGGGTGAGGAAGAGGAAGCACAGTCAAGGAAGCACCTTCCGAGCATAAGGACCGTGGGGCTTGGATGAGCGACTTGGTGCTCATGCGTCGCTGCTCATGCCGGAGGTGGTCGCGTCGCGGGTCGCAGCTGGCCGAACGAGCGGCACCCTCGCCTCGTGTACACCTTCCCGGTGGCGGGTAGCCCCGCTCGACGCCAGAGGTAAGTCGTCGGAGCAGACGCATAGGCCTTCAATGGCGCAGCCCTTCCCCACGATGCTGGGGCTCCCACTGATGCGGTGTGAGCCGACGAGGAGCCGAGGATGAGGCTGGTGGTTGGCGGCCTGGCGCTGGACGAGGTGAGGTGTGAGGTCGGCCACCGGCGACGTGGAGCTTTGGGCCGTGCCGCCCGTCTGTCGATCCATCACCCGACAAGCAGCCGCCACCACGGAGGCGGCGATGCGATCTTGGCGCCACCGGCGGGGCGAGGTGGGCGGTGGGCATGGACGGTGAGCGGGAGCGACGGCGAGGGTGGACGGCGAGGGCGGCGGCGGATCGGATGGTGCGGCGGACGGCCGGAGTGGGCGGCGCCAAGTGAGGCCGGGAGCAGCGGGAGACCGGAGCGAAGCGCGAGTGGCGGCGCGGGACTGCGGGAGCAGTGGGAGGCCGGGAGCGAACGGGAGGCCGGGAGTAGCGGGAGGCCGGGAGCGCGCGCAAGTGGTGGCATGGGACTGCAGGAGCAGCGGGAGGCCGGGAGCGAGCGATCAGAGGGTTTGGGAGGCTGCGCACACTGCTACGGATGAGTTTTTGGGTCAAGGCTTGGGTCGGCCAAGATTTCAAATTTGGCCGATTATTTTAGTTGGCCCCACTTTACACCAGGCCCACGCGGTTTTACCGGTTAACCCGGTTAATCACCGGTTATTTAAACCCTAGAACGGGCGGCTCGTCACACAGGCTGAGGTGTCGACACGGTGTCCAACGTGTTCAATGCGACCGAAGCTGCCGGCCAGGCCGTCGACCACGCCGCCATTGATGCCGTGAGGGAGAGGGTCGGCACAGATTGCCACGCCGTCGTCAAGGAGGAGCACCGACCGCAGCTAGCTCTACCAGAAGGCCGGCGCGGGCCACAACGACGACGGTGGCGGCGGCATCGGCCACTACTACCTCAGCAACGTCGTGAAGAGGAACCTCTAAAACCTTGGCCTGAGTTTGTTTTGGTTCCCGAATCCCGACTACTGGAGACTTCGTGCGTGATGAGCCCCATTTTGTTATCGCATGTGGTCGTTAGAGTTGTGCGTGTTTGAGCTAGTTTTGGTTGTTAGCTAGAAGTGTGGTTCTGTCGTCATCGTGAGTCGTCTCATTCTAAAGGGGAAGAACTAGGAAGAAAACAGGAAAACGTTGCGAGTTGGTGCTGCGCAGCACAATCTCTGGTCTTTATGCGTGTTCGTGCTCCACGTGATAGCGTTTTGGTCTCGTTCTTGCATGATTCCAACACTTCTGGAATAGAAATGATTCCAACACTTCTGGAATAGGAGTTGTTTTGATAAGAAGCTGCTAAGTAATCCTATTGACATTCTCTACCACACACTACTAGAGAATAGGCCTTTAATTATACCGGCGCATCAGTCTCGGTTGGACACGAACCGATATTGATAGTGGCATTAGTCCCAGTTCGTGGCTCCAAGGTTTCAATCCCGGTTGGGTTCTGACACCAGTCTCGGTTCATGATACGAACCGGTACTAATAAGGCCTTTGGCAGACGGGTACAAAACAGCTGGCATGGGTGCTCATTTGTCCCGGTTCGTAACACGAACCCGAACTAATGCCTCCTCATCGATCGGGGTTAATGTGTTCATGTTCTGGCGTAATCGATGCCTCATTCGAGAAAGTTCAATAGAAATGCATATCCTAGTTATATCAGAACGTGTGGAGGGGTGGGTTGGTGTCGATGATTTGTGTCGGCAATGTATTTTATGGGGCTATGCGAAAGATCACAACTCGATGGTAGCACAGGGGACAAGATTTATATAGGTTCGGGCCCTCTCGGAGAGGTAACACCCTACTCCTGTGCTCGTGGATTGTACTGTGGGGTGTCGATTACAATGTATGTTCTCGTCGGGATGGCACGAGAACAAACAATGATGGGGACGAAGAATTAGATGATCTAACTAGGGACCCTGACCCCCTTTATATAGTGCGAGGGGTCGGGTTACAGATAGGTTCCCTAATCCAAATAAGAAAGATAGAGATATAACCGAGTTGGTTACACCTATCTCCATGTATTCCGGTAGAATACGGATTCGTTTCCTTGTAGAGTAGGTCGGGCCGCGCCATCCTCCAAGCCTGTCTTCTGAAAGATCCATGCGACTTGGCCCAAGGAGGTGGTGCGTCCAACCGTATATCTCCAAATACCCGGGGCCCATGTTGTCCACAGTAGCCCCCGAGTGCTTCGTGGCTGAGTTGTTTGGATTCTGGGTTCAGCTCGCAGCCCATCAAATGTAGCTCGAGTGACGTCAATCTTTGTTTGGTTGATGAAGTTCCGCTCGCCGAGTTACCTGCTGATCAAACAGCACAGTTGCAAAGGACTCAAGAGAAAATCTCAAGTCTCAAAAAGATGCTTGGTATCCAGTCCGACTGGTCGGTATGTTGGCTCTTAGCCCCACGGAGAGGCATACCAAAGAAGTGGATGTAGCCGAGTGATCAGTGTCACTCTGCTTTATCCTCCCTGTTACAAATTATGAAATTCGAGTCTGACTGGCAGAACTCGACATTCGGTCCAGCACGAGACATGCCACAACTCGCGTAGGGCGTTCAGGCGCCTTGACCTGACTAGTGCGGAGTCAAGATAGTGATTCTCGGAAGAACACGCCCGCCTCCAAGTTGCGGTCATCCGAGTGGTGTTCGTCTTGACGACGAACGATCCAGGGATGTGCCACTGAGACCCGACTGAAGAAGTAACTATTGACGCCCAATCAGTCTGATTAAGAAATCAGGCCGACCATTGACCCCAGGAGGTTCGTTAAGAGCTAAGTTATAATTTGGGAAGCGCCCAGTCCTCAAAGACTGACGACCGGCATAAGGCCCTATTGGGGGCGTGCTATCCTTCTCGACTAGGTTTGATCCGAGTGACACCTGTACCCAAGTGATGACGTGCACAGCTCGCGGCCTATGTAAGGCATGCTACTCGGAAGCCAAGCAATTAGGCGCCCTGACCCGACTAGTGCGGAGTCAAGCTAGCGATTCTCGGAAGAATACGTCTGTCTCCAGGTTGAGGTCATCCGAGTGGTGTTTGTCTTAATGACGAGCGATCCAGAGATGTGCCACTGAGACCCAACTAAAGAGGTAACTTTCGATGTCCAGTCTGGCCAAAGCCAAACCGACTACTGTCCCCAGGGGGTACATCAAAAGCCAAGTTAATTACCCGGGAAGCACCTAGTCCTCAGAGATTGACGACTGGCATAGGGCCCAACTGGGGGCACGCCCTTTTTCCCAACTAGGTTTGATCCGAGTGACACCTGTACGCGAGCAATGTCGTGTACAGCTTGCAGCCCGCGTGGGGCGTGTTCTCTGGAATCTAAGTCCGGGCCCGAATCTTGAAGCGATGATTTTAGGGCTTCATTCTTTCCCGCCCAGCGCGAAAACAAGACGTCGCCCATTTTCTTTTAAAAAAAGCTCACCGGGACATTTAAACGGTTACGCTTGCATCGTGCGCCCGAGCCTGTTCGTTTCCCAGAAACGCTCCCGCTAGGGTTTTAGTGCTCCCGCCGCCACAGGGCAACCCTAGCGCCGCCGCCGCCACCGATCTCCAGATCTACTCTCTCCACTCCTCATCCCCCACCACATTCTCATCAATGGAGGGAAACTGGGCGACCTCCGCCACCACCGAGGAGCGGTTGCAGGCCCTGGTTGACGCCGACGTCCTCCCAGACCAGGAGATCATCAGCTGGCACACAGCCGCGGGTGAGTCTTTCCCCACTCCTTGCCAAGAGGAGATAGTTGTCTTTGGGTCTTTCTTCTCTCGCGGATTCGGACTCCCTGCTTCCTCCTTTTTTCGTGGTCTGCTCAACCACTATGGAATCGAGCTTTCCCATTTGAACCCCAACCATTCTTCAAATTTCTATCTTTGTTCAACTCTGCGAAGCCTTTCTGGGATTGCTTCCCACTTCGCCCTTTTTCACCACCTCTTCTTCTTGAAAGCCTACCCCACTGACAACGCTCCTAAGGCCGTTGGCGGGGCCGGGTTTCAACTCTGGAGTGGCCTCAAGGAGTACTTCTCCTTGCCACTCTAGACCTCCTTGAAGGGGTGGAACCAGGAGTGGTTCTACTGCTCCAATCCTCCCCCCTAATCTTCCTTGCTTTGATGGGAGGAAGCCCCGGGCTTCCCCCTTTTGGACCTCCGCACCCCCTCCTCTGAATTGGATCAGGTCAGCGAGCTGCTCGCCCTGATCTAGAATCTCAAAGAAGAGGGGCTGACCGGCGTGCCCATCGCCGTCTCTTTCACGAGGCGCCGCGTTCAGCCTCTCAAGGAAAGGGTTCGGCTCGGATTCGAGTACTCCGGGCCGACCGACCCGACTCGGGAGACGGGCACCCCGATCTCCAATTCGGACGCCGTCGACCGTCTTTCAGAGTTTTTTTTGCTACGGGGACTCCCCTTTCAAACCAGAGGTGTCCCAGGAGCTTCTCCCTCACCAATCCGCCACCGGAGGTAAGGGCCGAGTAGTCTTCATGCTCGGATTTTGCCGAGTAGTTTTATTATGGTACTAACTCGGGAAGACCGTATTGTACAGGACTGCCGGGCCTTTGTGGCCCTCGCCTCGACGCCCGAGGCCCCCGCCCACAAGGGCGAGAAGCGCCCGGGCGAGGAATCTGAGGAAACCCCGGCGGTGAAGAAGGGCAAGGGCCTGGCCCCCTCCGAGGAGGGGGACATCCCGCCTCCCGAGGGGTGCAACTAGCGAAGCACGGGCCCGAAGATCAACGAGGCTGCCAAGGTGGGTGCGAGGCCGTCAACGCCGGCCTAGGGGCCAAGCGGTCCGGTGTCTCGTCCTCCACGGATGGGTCACAGGATGTCGCCGAAGAAGAAGCAGGCGCCTTCGGCCAGCCGGACCGAGTCGCCTGCCCGACGCCTCCTCAAGCGGGTCTTCCGCTCAGAGGGGCGCGGGCATAAAAATAAAGATTTCCAATCGGTAAGCATAACACTGTCACCTATTAGTAACCTTCTTTTATGTTCTGTTGTGTTAAAGTGTTCCCCTCTTATTTCAGAAAACTGTCGGAGGAAATTCCGACGGATCGCCCGACCGAGCCAGCACCGGAGCCCGCTGAGCCGAGTCGGGCGGCGTCTTCTCCCCCTCTCACTTCTGCCGCTTCTCCCCCTCCGACGGCCGAAGTCGCTGTGCCGCTGACCGAGTCGTCCGAGGCCGCGTCGGAGGCCAAGGCTTGCGAAGATGACGCCGCCGCCCTACCCAGCCCAAGGCCGATCAATAAGGGCAGCGAGGACGCCGAGCCGGTGAAGGAAATCCAACGCCGGCCCCCGTCTCCCTAGGAGGAGCCCGAGCCCAAGCTCTCGGTGGCCTAGAAGGACGAGGCCGGGGACTGGACTGTTCTCGACGAGGAGGAGGAGGAGAAGGTCCGGGTGACCTTCTACGAGCACGCCGCTGAATGCGGCAAGCTGATTAGGGTAAGTCTTTTGATGATCCGAGTAGGTCTTCGTCATCCCGAGGTAGGATAGTGATTACTCTTTCTTTGCAGGAATATGGTGACTTTTCTGAGAAGAAAACCAAGTTCCTCAACTACTTCCTCCCCCAAATAGAACGGATTAAATTCGTGGAGGGGCAAGTAGTTGAGGCCCGGACCGAGGCGTCCAAACAGCGCCAGGAGCTACAGGCCCGGATCAAGGAGCTGCAGGACGAGAAGTTCGACCTCGCAGGCTCCCTTCGGTGTAAGTACCCCAACCTAAGTTAGGATTATCCACCTCGCGTGTGATCAGATGACATTGTGTTCTGCTCCACGTGTAGCCCGCGACGCCACGATCGCCAGCCCATGGGAGGAGCTGGCCAAGATCGCACTCGCATGACCCAAGCAGGTAGCAGAAGTCCCGTGACCGGTTGCCTCGAGAAGTCGGAGACGAAAGCCGTCGCCGAGTTGGAGGGTAAGTACCCAAACCTGACCGACTTTGAATCTCCGGTGCTTGCATGTTTGTATAACTGTGTGTGTTCTGTTCTTGACAGAGCAAAAAAGGATGATGCTGGCACAATATGGCGTTCTGCAGGAGAACGTTAGAGCTGCGCAAGCGCAATACAAGGAACTCCTGGTGGCCGTGGAGCCCACTCGGTGATGGCTCTACGTTGGCGACACCGAGCCAAGCACTCAGGCCGAGCTAATCCAGAGGTGGACCGAAGCCCCCGAGCAGCTCAAGGCCCGGCTCAGGGAAGTCGGCTTGATGAGCACCAGCCAAGTGCTGGGATCATCAAGTCGCTCTACCCTCGAGTTGAGCTCGACGCGGTCAAGGACGGCTTCGCCTGCTCCGAGGATAAGGCGTTGGCCCTGCTTGAGGAAGTGAAGCCGGCGGTCGAGTACCTTGTAGACAATTTAGACTTAGATTCCCTGTAAATATAGGAACTCCCTGTAAATTATCAGTTTATGTGTAAACAATTCTTTGTGATATAATATAACTGAACCGATCTTTCTCAATTGAGTTTTGCATTTTGCCCGAGTAGGCTAGGTTCCTTTTACTAAACACTCTGCCAAGCGCATCAAGTTCCTTAGCGTTAGGAGTTGGCGCGGAGCTCTGTCTCTAAGAACGCAGTCGGGAAGTATGAGTGTCGCGTGGAAACAAGAGTTTCGTTACTCGGAACGACCAACACTTAGGCTCAACGAAACTCGAAAGATATATTGATTAGGTATTGAATAGGTGCAGACAGCACCTAATTAGTTGTAGCCCCCGACTTACTGGCTAGTCGGAATCGGACTAGAGAGCAAGTCAAATTAATCTCAATAAAAGAGAAGGGGTGCGCGATTGTGCACCTAATTAGGTGTAGCCCCCGACTTACTGGTTAGTCGGGATCCAACTAGGGAGTAAGTCAAGTTAACAAGAGAAAGGGTGCGCGATTGCGCACCTAATTAGGTGTAGCCCCCGACTTACTACTTAATTGAAACACAAATAAGTAGCAAGTCAGAAACTAAATTGCGCAAGCGTAAAGACTATGTGAGCGAAAACTTATCTTTATTTAATTGTAAGTATGTGTACAAGCCGTCAGGTATAGAACTGACGTAATTGCTCGATGTTCCACGAGTTATCAATGAGAGTGCCGTCTTCTTGCCTCAACCGGTAAGCCCCCGGGCGTGTTACCGAGTCAATAATGTACGGACCTTGCCAGTGTCGAGAGATTTGTGGCCACTCGATTGATTGACTCGAAGGATCAAATCTCCAACCGAGAAGGCACGGTCGCGTACATTACGATCGTGGTAACGACGCAAACCCTGGAGGTACTTGGCTGACCAAATTGTTGCAGCGTCCTAAGCTTCCTCCAGTCGGTCGAGTTCGTCAATCCGACTAGCTTCTGACTTGTCCTCCTTGAACTTTTGAACTCGGGGGACCCGAATGGTAGCCCCGTTGGAAGGACCGCCTCGGACCCATATACGAGGAAGAAGGGAGACTGCCCCATAGCTTGGCTGGGGCTTGTGCGAAGCCCCCAGAGTACGGCAGGCAATTCCTTCATCCATTTTGCCGCGTATGGGTTGAGCCGATCGAAGATGCGCGCCCTGACGCCTTGTAGAAGCATGCCGTTCGCGCGCTCGACCTGCCCGTTGCTCCGTGGATGTGCCACCGAAGCGAAGCAAATCTTTATGCCCACATCTTCGCACCAGCTTTCAAACTCATCACTTCTGAACTGAGAGCCTTTATCCGTAATGATCCGAGAGGGTACGCCAAACCGACCGATGATCTCCTGGAAGAACTCGGTGGCTTTGGCCATAGTAATCTTAGTCACAGGCTTGGCTTCAATCCATTTAGTGAATTTGTCAATGGCGACGAAGATATGTTCAAAACCACCTGGAGCCTTCTTGAAGGGTCCGACGATGTCGAGCCCTAGATTGCAAACGGCCAGGTGATAGGGATTGTATGAAGTTCCTGAGCCGGCACATGGATCTGCCGAGCGAAGTACGGACAACCCTCGCACTTGCGGACGATCTCCTTTGAGTCAGAAACCGCGGTTGGCCAGTAGGTCCTTGGCGAAAGGCTTTGTCGACCAGCGTAGCTGAGGTAGCGTGATGGCTGCACATGCCCGAGTGAATTTTACGCAACAGGGCGCGTCCTTTGAACTCGGATATGCACTTTTGAAGTATCCCAGAGGCGCTTCGACGGTACAAAATTCCTTCATGCACCACGTATGCACGACTCCGTCGTTGAATTTTCTCGGCAGCCCCCGATCGTCGGAAAGCTTTTCTTCTCGCAGATATTCTAAGTACGGTTGCGTCCAATCCGAGTTGAGGGCAAGCACTTCTGAGTCGGACGGTTGTTCATCCGATTGTGGTAGTTGTTCCTGCGGTGTGATGGAGGGGGCGTGAAGCTCTTGGACAAAAATCCCAGCCGGGACTGCCGCCCGACTAGAGCCTATGTTCGCGAGCTCATCCGCCGCCTCGTTGTCTCACCACAGGACATGTATAAGCTCCAACCCATCGAACTTGTCTTCCAACTTTCTAACCTCCTGACAGTAGGCGGTCATATTGTCGTTGACACAAGTCCAATCCTTCTGTACTTGGCTCACCGCAAGCTGAGAGTCCCCGCGAACCACCAATCGCCGGATGCCGAGCGATGTGACGATACGGAGCCCGTGGATGAGCGTCTCGTACTCGGCTGTATTGTTTGAAGCTGAAAAATAAATTTGGAGGACATACTTGAGTCGTTCGCCTCTAGGTGATATGAGAACAATACCAGCCTCGCATACCGTCACGGAGAGATCAATCAAGTACATGTTCCAAAGATTTCGGCCTCTTCGACGGTGGGGAGCTCAGATCTCCATCCACTCGGCAACAAAATCGGCGAGTGTTTGTGATTTTATGGCGCTGCGTGTCTTGAACGAGAGCTCCAAAGCCCCAAGTTCTACTGACCATTTAGCAATCCTGAAAGTAGTGACCACCGAAATTGGGAAAGAAGTGACCACCGAAATTGGATGTTCTTGAAAGTAGTGCTTCAGCTTCCGGGAGGCGATCAGGACCCATACAAAAGCTTCTGCACCTGCGGATAGCGTACCTTGGACTAGCTCAATACTTCGCTGACGAAATAGACCGGGCGTTGAGCCTTGTAGACGCGTTCTTGTTCTTCCCGTTCCACTACCACCGCGGCGCTCACTACATGAGTGGTGGCCGCAATGTATAGCAGAAGCGGCTCCTGTGGCATGGGAGATACCAAGACAGGTGGCGAAATGAGGAACGATTTGAGATCCTCAAAAGCCTTTTGTGCCTCAGGTGTCCAGACAAACTTGTCGTGTTGCTTCTTTAGTAGTTTGAAGAAGAGCGACCCACGCTCGCCAAGCTGCGAGATGAATCGGCCGAGTGCCACCATGCACTCATTCTGACGATGGACATCCCTTTGGCATGTTGGGGAAGCCATATCCATGATAGCTTTGATTTTTTCCGGGTTAGCCTCAATTCCGCGGTGGGATTCCACGAAACCGAGAAGCTTTTCCGAAGGGACCCCGAAGACACACTTCTCCGGGTTCAACTTCATGTTGTATGCCGGCAGGCTCTTGAATGTCTCCGATAGGTCGGCGACCAAGTCAGAGGTTACCCAAGACTTGACGATAACGTCATCAACGTATGCCTCCACGTTGCGCCCGAGCTGGTTGTGGAAAAATCGCTGAATGCAACGCTGGCACGTTGCTCCGGCATTCTTCAGCCCGAAGGGCATAGTGACGTAGCAGAAAGCCCCGAACGGAGTGATGAACGGCGTCTTGATACAATCTTCTTCCTTTGTACATGTACCAGATTTGCTAACCAATTGGGGTGGAGCACCTCCCTTATAAAGCCGGCGACTAAGAGTTTGGTGATCTCTGTCTTGATGGCTTCCTTCCGATATTGCGCGAACCAACGCAGCCACCGCTTGATCGGCTGGCCTTGTCATGTACATTCAAGGAGTGCTCGATCACCTCCCTCGGGACACCTGGCATCTCAGATGGCTTCCAAGCGAAGATGCCTCGATTCGCTTGGAGGAAGCTGACGAGCGTCTCTTCCTATTTCGGATCGAGCCCTGTCTCGATCAGAGCCGTTTTGGCTGAATCGGACGGGTCGAGCGAAATACGTTTGACATCTTCGTCAGGCTTGATGCCTGATTTAGATGGCTTCTTGTTCGGTAGGTCGCCCTCGTCACGAAGAGTGGTGGCCGCTTGCCGGATCTTGTCCAACTCGGCAGCCGCTTCGGTTGACTGGGCAAAGTCATAATTTTCCTTATCAAGGAGATGGGAAAACTTGACATCTATGCGGACCGTGATTACGCCCCGTGGACCTGGCATCGTCATAGCCAGATAGGCGTAGTGTGGGACGGCCACGAGTTTGGCCAAGCCCAGCCTTCCCAAGATTGCGTGATATGCAGTCTCGAAATCGGCCACTTCAAAGCTGAGGTTTTCCGTCCGGTAATTATCCCGAGTGCCAAAAGTGACCGGAAGGGAGATTTTCCCAATCGGCACTAATGATGTTCCCGGAATTATGCCGTGAAACTGTGCATCCGTCTTCTAGAATGCCGTCCTCAGAATCTGCATCTCGTTAAAAGTCTTAGCGAAAAGGATATTCAATCCACTTCTGTTGTCGACTAAGACCTTGCGCAGTCGGACGCCCCGTACCATAGGATCCTGGATGAGTGGATATCTTCCTAGGCAGGGGATGTGATCTGGATGGTCCGAGCGATCGAACTTGATCGGAACCTCGGACCACCGAAGGTATTCGGGGGTCACCGGAATAGCTGCATTGACTTCCCGAGTGGTAAGCTTTTGCTTACGTTTGGACTCGTATGCATCCGATCCCCCGAATATGTAGTTGAGCTCATGCTCGGTTTCTTGATAAGCATCACCCTGAGGTGGATCACGCTTATCGTCTTGTTTGGCATCCTTCGGAGTATCCTTATTGTGCTCCTCGGCAAACCTTTTCAAGACATTGCAATTTTTTGCTGCATGGTTTCCATTTGGATGGAAAGGACACGGCGCCTCCATCACTTTATTATAGTCATTGGATCGAGGCAGCTTTTGGCGTCAATGATCTGCTGCTGCTACCAGTTCTTCACCCTTGCGCTTTTTGTCCTTCTTGGAGGACGATTCGGGCTTATCCTTCTTGCCTTTGTTTTTGTTTGGATGATCCTCCTGACGCTCAGCAAGAGCGTCCGAGGCGGTAGCATACTGATCTGCCAGGGCGAACATCTCCTTGACGGTGGTTGGGGGCTTCCGAGACATCTTCTTGATTAAGTCGGGGTCGTGAAATCCCTTTTGGAAGGCCGAATGAAATCCCTTAACGACTCATCTTTCTTCTGATGAATCTGATAAAGGTCCCACTGGGTTCCAGGCTTCTCGTAAGTGCCCTGAAAATTGGTGACGAATTGGTCGCAAAGCTCTCCCCAGGAACCGATTAAGTTCCCTGAAAGGCCTGCGAGCCAACCCTGAGCCAAAGGGGTCAACATGACGGGCAGATAATTTGCCATCACGTCATACTCTCCACCTGCGGCCTTGATTGCCAGAGAGTAAATCTGCAACCAAGCTTCTAGGTTCCGCACCCCGTCAAATTTCACTATTCCCTTGGGGTTAAACCCTTCGGGCTAGTTTACCTGACGAAGTCGGGGTGTAAATGCCTTGATCCCATCAATCAACCCATCCCCAGGAGGAGGAGACTGATGGGATAGAATCCGGCGCGGTGGAGTATGGCGCCGATTGTTGCGATGTGTGAAATGATTGTCGCGGTTTCGACCAGAACTGTCACCGTCGTCGTCTCGGTGGCGTCCCTCGTCACCTTCCCGCTCCCTCCGCCGAGCTTTGATATCAAGGCGGAGGTCACGACTTGCACTTCGGCGAGCATCCTGCCCGCGAACTGGTGTACACCGACTACGCCGAGTATTACTCGTGGCAGTCTGACTTCTGGCCAAGTCGGCCTACTGATCTCGAGTGCCTTGGACTACCGCTGCCGTTACCATGGCTTTGATCTGCTCCATGATGGGCGTTGTGGGGCTGTTTTCTCCAAGCAAGGGACCAACATTGTCCAAAAGGGTCTTACATGCGAAGATGTTCTGCTGCGGCGTATGGAAGACGGAATGATCTCCCATACGGATTTGAAGTAATTCCTCCTAGACTTCACGTGCACGACCGCGTAATTTGTCGCGCAGATCTTCTCCGCCTCCACAGTTATGTTCGGCTCCTGCCTCCTCCAAAGGACACCGACCCGACCCAGAGGCTTGTCCATCCACCACATAGACGCTGCGAAAGTCGGGGAACCTGTTGACACTCTCCTCCGACTCAGATTCCGAGTAAGAAAGGCTCAACTGATCCCAATTTATTGGCTCGTCAATGGGAGTGATTATAACTCCCACTTCTCGTGATGGATCGTTTGGTAGAAGAGAGTCCGACTGAGATTTGGCAGAGCTGATCTGCTGAAATCTTGCAGCCGAATTGACCAATCCAAGTGGTATCGCCGCGCCCACTCGGGAAGTTGATCTGGTCAGAGTTATCCCCGAGCCAGGACTTGGAAAACTCATCCCAGTATGTGCTTGTTGTGTTCCGCTCCTTAGCCCAGACCGAAAAAGTTGGCGTGTTATCTCATGGGAAATAGTGGCCGAGTTTCTCAATCCAAGCGGGACGTCGAACAACTGAAAAGTCGTAATCCCTAATTAGATTCGAACGCGATCCAGATTAGGAACAGCATCGTCGGTTGGTTCATTGCCAGCGGAAGGAGCTGGCAGAACCAAAATCTCGTAACCTCGACTGGAACCGAAGGGAGTACCTATGGCGAGGCAGTCAGAATCATCGCTGTCAGATCGGGTCTCTTCCGGATCAGAGTCCGCAAGAGGCAACCTGACGTGGTGTGGCTCAGCTGAAATCGCGTTCAGCCTCCCCCGGACGTTGCCCGGCTGAGATAGCCGGAGTTCCCCGAAGTCATCGGCGAGGAAGCCGAGATCTCCGAAGACGAAACTTTGGCCGGGGGTGTAGGTGAAGACGAATCCGCCGATGGAAGCCATCGAAGTTGATGAAGTTGATCGTGATGCTAACCCCTACCTGGCGTGCCAACTGTCGACGATTTGTGTCGGCAATGTATTTTATAGGGCTATGCGAAAGATCATAACTCGATAGTAGCACAGAGGGCAGGATTTATACAGGTTCGGGCTCTCTCGGAGAGGTAACACCCTACTCCTGTGCTCGTGGATTGTATTGTGCGGTGTCGATTACAATGTATGTTCTCGTCGGGATGGCACGAGAACAAACAATGACGGGGACAAAGAATTAGATGATCTAACTAGGGAGCCCTGACCCCCTTTATATAGTGCGAGGGGTCGGGGTATAGATAGGTTCTCTAATCCGTATAAGGAAGATAGAGATATAACCGAGTTGGTTACGCCTATCTCCATGTATTCGAGTAGAATACGGATTCGTTTCCTTGTAGAGCAGGTCAGGTCGCGCTATCCTCCAAGCCCGTCTTCTGGAAGATCCATGCGACTTGGTCCAAGAAGGTGGTGCGTCCAACTGTATATCTCCAAATACCCGGGACCCATGTTGTCCACAGTTGGCTCGAAGGATGAGTGGGTAGCCTTGAGGTCTTAGGTTCGAGTCCCACTACAGTCATATATCCGTGATTTATTTTAAAATATTTGTAACACTATCAGTCCAGGGTAAAGGAACCGGGACTGATGCCTCCCGCATGGGCTGTCCTGGTTCCAAAACCGAGACTAAAGCCCATTTGGAACCGGGACTAAATGCCTGATTCCTAGTAGTGACATTTGCACTCTTTTTCGTTGCTGGGCAGATCTTTTGAAGATGGAGGACCAAGATCTGGTGGAGATGGGGATTGAGAAGATATTTCAAATTGCTAGAGAAGTGCAGAACTTGAGGAAAGAGGGGGGTGCTGACAGCCAGGGGGATGTGCAAACCTAGCTTGAGGTTTGCTTTTGTTCTGGTGGATGGTGCCCTAGGGGACCTGGTTTAACCTGGTTATGATCATGTGTATTGCCCCCTCCCCACACTGTTAACATTTGTAGTCTTTTGTGGTGCTGTTTGAGGTTAGTGGAGGGTATTCCCTCACCTCAGGTAGTTTTGCTGGTCGGTTTGTGCTTGTGCCGTTACTTTCGGAATGGAAATAGGAGCTTTGCTCCCTTTGCAAAAAAAAGAAAAATCTAAAAAAGTTTAAAAATTTCATTGGGCCATAACAAAATCATAGAATTTTTCTTGAAACAATATATTTAACCCCTAGATTTTTATTGATCTTTTTAATTTCAAAATTTTGTCAATTTTAAAATTTTTCAAAGGAATTTCATAAATTACATGATATCAAAATACAATGAGAAATTCAATAATTCAATTTTTCTAAAATTTTTAAATTTTCCAAAAAGAAACTCATAGAAGTCCAAAGTTAAATTTTAAAAATTTTCACAAAACCTCTCACTATTTTTTAAAAAAGCCTAAGGATTTTTAAATTCAAACTTTTCTGAAATTTACTAAAGTTTTGCACAAATCGAAATTTTTTGGACCATTTTAAAATTCAAATTTTTTTTGTAAAATTACTAAAAAATCCAAAAAATAAACTTTTTATGGAACATTTGCATGAAATCATGGTTCGGTTATAACTTTTTTATTGACCTTTTTTAGATTCAAAGTTTTTATTTTTTCAAAATTTTGCTATGGATTTTTTTGAAAAATCATATGACATCAAAATACAATGCGAGATTCTATAAATTTAATTTTTTTTTCTGGAGTTTCCATATTTTTTAAGAAAACTCGTGAGTTTTAAAACCCAAAGTTAAATTTTAAAAATTTTCCAAAAAACTCATACTATTTTTTAAAAAGCCTAAGGATTTTTTAAATTCCTTAGAACAAAATAGAATATTTTATTTTGCCATTTTGTCTATGCAAACGAATTATATATTTCGATATATTTTTAAATTTAGAACATTTTTCTTGTTCAAAGTTTTCTGACAAGTTCTAGGTCAATATTTGCCACATACTATATTGCAGCATGGAGGTAGCAGTATTCCACCTTCCCGGATTGGAAAAATGCAGAAAATTGGTCATTCTTTACCTGGGATTTCCTGCTTATCTACTGATATATTTATCTTTATTTTGAAAAGGTAAATATTTTATTTATTTTATTCTATCGATGATTGGGAACCATATTCCCCGCCTACTTATTTCTTAAATGAGGTATCAGTTAGATCCCTTTTAGATCCCTTTCTACTGAGATGCAACTTTGGAGATGCGGAAAAACACAAGACACAAAGAGCAATGGACACAGGATTTACCCTTGTTCAGGCTTCTAAAAAAGGCAAGGATTATGAATACGAATTTTATTTTATTTTTTATACATTTATTTATTTCTGAAAAATCAAATTCCTATCTAAATATCTTATTTTCTTTACTTAAATGGTTAAATTCTCCTCCCAAAATTATAGGAAAATAATATTTTGAGTATTTAGGGGTAATGCTAAGATTTTATTGCTTATTTCATGTAGGACAATTTTAATTACCTATAATGCTTTATTATCTTGCAAAATGGTCAATTACACTTTCATTTGTTTAGAATTAAGGAAATCCTGTAAAATCCTACATCGTTTAGAGAAAATAGATGGTATGTGTCGAGACCCAGTCAAAGGAGACCGAACCCCTCTGTGCATTCCGTACTAGTCCCCAAGGATCAGCAGCTAGTATGCACAGTCCAAACAGAGTGATACATTACCGACTGAAATAAATTATTACATAACAGGGCATAACCCCAGTCCAGTACAAATATGGTGACACACAGGTCACGAATCAGAGTTTAGCGGAATACAACACAGGGTCCACATGCACTAACACACACGTGTCACTAGACAGCTACTACTATTTCTCCACAGGCAGGTAGACAGTTGAAAGGATCAATATGTCGCCTAGAGGGGGGTGAATAGGCGTAATTTAAAATTTCAGAGACAAAACCCGCGGAAGACTTTTATCAGTATCAGACAGTCCGATAGTCAGAGCTCGGATAGTCCGATGATGTTCGGACAGTCCAAAGGTGAGGCTCGGATAGTCCGAATGTCAATTTTACCTGTGAGTACAAAAACCAATCTAGGACCTAGCTGGAGCAAATTGGTTAGTTCCTTTGCAATAAATAGCAGTAAAGACATTAGAGAAACACAAGTAAACTCACGATCTACCACAAACCCTAAAGCACAAGTAGATTGAACAAGAATTGTAAACTAGGGTTTGCAAGAACTCAAGTTTAGAGAGACAAACTAATTTATCCCGAAGTTTGGATTCTTGAGGGAATCCTACGTCTTCGTTGAGGGAGGCTCGGTCACACTTGAGCCCGGGTCACTCTTGACCCTAATCCTCTCCAAGGTCTGCACAAAGCTCCCTTGGTTCCACTAATCGGCTTTTTCCCTTGCAGAGGCGAAGTCCAGGCCTGCACAATCCTTCCCTCGACAACCACACACCTCGGTGGCTCAAGGGCAACTCCTAGACCGTCTAGGAGCCCTTAAACTCCAAGAGAATAGAGTGGCAAAATATGGGGAGAATATGAACGAGTGCTCAAAGGTGAATCCTAGAACATCGGTGCACTTGAATCTTCTTCTTTTCTTCCTCTCAACCATCACACTTGATTTGAATCAAGGAATAGAGGGGAGAGTTGGAGGAGTGAGCTTGGGAGCAAGAGAGGAAGGTAGGGCTTTGAATGCAGGAGTAAATGGTGGCCAACCCCTGTCCGAATGGGTTGGTGGGTATAAATACAAAGCCCTTAAAATCGGCCAGCATGATCAATTACGTGTAATGCCTGACAACCGATAGTCGAGGATCGGACAGTCCGATAGTAATGTTCAGCACGAAACAGAAAAGGCCAAAGTTGTGAAAATCGGACAAGCTTGGATCACTGTCCGAGAAGTATCGGACAGTCCGATAGTAAACTATCGGACAGTCCGATAGAATTAAGCACTCTGGACAGAGATACCCAAGGTTGCAAAAATCGGACAGTCCGAAGGTATCTGTCCGAGATGTATCGGACAGTCCGATAGTTCATTATCGGACAATCCGATAGAATTTGGCACTGCTAGACAGAAACGCCTAGAGATCGAAAAATCGGACAATCCAAGGCTGTCTGTCCGAGGAGTATTGGATAGTCCGATAGTGAACTATCGGACAGTCCGATATAATTAAGTGCTGCTGGACAGAAAGACCCATGAATCAAAAAGTCAGACAATGTCCGAAGGGGGTATCGGACAGTCCGATAGAAAATGATCGGACAGTCCGATACTGAAATAGGTAAAACAGATTGAAATGAGATGCTATGGATGTGAGTGTTCACCTACGCGCTATAATTCAGACTTTGAGCACTTCTTCTTCTAAACACCCTCATTTCGTCGCTCCCCCTTAATAGTACGGTCATCCTTAGGACTCAATAAAAATTATAAAAACCTATGATCTAGTTAATCTTGATCATCTCTTCCCTTGGGTCTTCAAGCCATCACCAATCTTTATCCTCTTTTCATTTTTACCTTAGAGCTGAGGTATTTCTTACTAAAACACATTAGTCCACACACACATTGTTCATTAATCACCAAAATTAGTTAAGTGCCTAGATACACTTTTAGCAGTAGGGGGTGGCCCTGGTCTTCTGGGAAGTCCTCGAAATCAACCGCCTCGTAGTCAGCACCGGCGTCGTCATACTGCGGGTCTTCCGCGAACTGTCCCTCGACTGAAGTTAGAAAAAGAAATAGGAAGATAGCAAGGGTGAGAACAAATGTACTCCGCAAGTTAAGAAAATAAGTGCAGAATGGGGTTTAGTACAAGGGTAGGTTTGGGATAATTTGCAAAACGCCAATTTTCCAAATTTTCATCCTAAGGAAGGGAAAAGCAGTTTTAGAAACTGTTGCGGTAAACCAAACCGTTTGAAAGAGTTTTTCCTTTGCCAATCCAGTTTAGTTTTTCCTTTGCCAATCCAATTTTGCAATTCCGTCTGCAAAATCCTTACTCACACCAAAACCTGTTTTGAAAAAAAGAATCTAACATATGATCAGTCTCTTTGCATGCTCTTTCCGTCTGCAAAATGCGTACTCACACCAAAACCTGTTTTAAAAAGAAAAATCTACCATATGATCAGTCTCTTCGCATGCTCTTAACAGTGAGCACGGCTATCATGATAGTTTTAAATTTGTAGAGTGGATACACTTTACCCTTAGGAGGTAACACACAAGTGGTGCGTACCACAAAGCCATTTTGGGCCAAAAGCCATAATAACACTTGCTCTGTGAATCATTCCTAGGCACCCTGTGGGGGATTAGCCCACGGCCCAAGTCTTCACGTTGTATAAGAAGGCCGAGGAAACGAGGTCCAAGGTGCCGACAAACAGGGATACATCTTCCCTGTCTTTACAAGCCAGATGTCTACAAGGGATATCACCACCTGCAAGTGGCTACTAGAGATTTAAACTTAATAGGCCAGGTCCATCCCATAACAGAACCTAAGGCTTGACTGTGAGGCTCAGTTCATAGGATCATAGGAATAGCAATCCTTAGACTAGGGAAGGAGTACTAACACAAACCCGAAACCGTGCATCACTTGTACCATACTGGCAATCGGGTCCTCCCTAGCCAGAGCATTTAAGAATTATCCCATGAAATTGCTATTATAATTCTTGTAATACTTATTTTAGCACGTTTATACTAGAAATTCGAAGAATTTATAAATAGATCCATGTCACGCAACACACACTATGATTACCCATAGTAATCTTTGTAACAGTCCAAAATTGGGGATATTTTAAAACTTTCAAAATAGCAAATGAAGACCCATATTTTGGTCCGAAAATTTCGAAAACTTGAAATCAAGTTTTAATATTTAAAATTTGAATTTGTGAAAACCTAATTTAGAATTTGCGCCCATAACAAAACACACTTATTTAAAAGAAAAACCTAATTGAGCAAATTAAGCTTTAATGGTTATGAATTTACCAAACCAAATCATCCCAAACCAATTCTCTTGTTTACACATGAATGAAAACCTATACACACATATTGTTATATATGTATGTGTATATATATGTACACTTATATATACAACTATTTATATGTGCATAAACCTGCATTGGAAAATTCCCCGAAATTCGTTAAAAATCTCTTTTAGTATGTAGAACCCATTTTTGAATTTAAATTGGTTGGATTCAGCCAGGTGGGCCCCACTCTCTACCTCTCTCTCCCTACCTCGTTTCTCTCTCTCTCCCGGCTGTCCCTCTCCTGAGCACTCTCTCTCTCTCTTAGCGTTCTAGCCCTGAACAGCCCTGCCCCGTGGCGTCCCTGGTCTGAGCCGGCGCGCCCCGTGGCTGCCATAGCCTGCCACAGCCTCCCCGTGGCTGCCTTTTTCCCCTCCCCGGCGCCATCTCCCTGCAGCATTGCTTCTGCTTCTTCCTCCCCAGCTTGGCTGCCTCCAGCGTGCCCCAGATCTGCTCACTCTAGCCGGCAGCCCCGGCCTCCCTAGTTCCTGCTTCTTCCTCCCCAGGCAGGCGCCATGCTTCTACCACCCTCAGCCAGCCTCCTGCGCCTCTCCTTTTCTGCCTCCTCCCTGGCATTTCCTCCCTGCGCTGCTTCTTGCTGCTGTAGCAGGTAAACACTCCCTCTCACTCTTGTTCTTCTCCTTCCTTCACTCAACCTTTCTACTTCTTGCTACTAATGCTTTGATTCTTCCTGCTGCAGGATTGCTGCGCCCTGCTGCTGCTCCTGCTTGCTGCGCCCAGCAGCTTGTGCTGCAATGTGCTGCTGTTAGATGCAGCTGCTGCTGCTGCGCCTAAGCACCTTGTGCTGCTGCGCCTGGCTCCCTGTTTCTTCATCCCCAGCCATCAGCTGCCCCAGCCTGCCTTCTTCCCCAACGCAGCAAACAGCGGTCAGTTCCTTCCCCAACCCCCTCCAGGCGCGATGCTTCTGCTTCCTCTCCAGACCAAGCTTTTGTTTCCTCCCAGGTTCTGCTGTTCCTATTTCCCCTGCCTGGTGAACTGTCCGGCGATGGAAATGCTGATGGAGCTTCCTGTAGCGACCATGTGCTAGCAGGATGGGCTGCCTTGCAGCTGCTGTTGCTGCTGCCCTGCAGCTGCTCTGTGCTAGTGAAGAAGATGCTACCACTGCTGCGAGCTTCTTCCAGAGCCTAGTGTGTCAACAAAATGTCAACCCTTCCATGAGCCACGAAAAATTTTTCGTTCGTCCGATTAAGGTGAAATAAGTTAAAATGGATAGATCGGGGCGTATTCTAGCTCATGTAAATTTCTCATATTTTTTGGAGCATATTTTATTTTCTGCAATATTCTAACTATAGAAAAATGTTAATAAACAGTGAATTAATTATTTAGGTCTAATTAAATGGGTTAAAAATATCTGAAATAAAGTAAGTATAGTAAAACAATGGTTATACATTTCTAGTATAATTAGTTTAATTTCAGAGTTATTTAATTAAAAGAAAACACTCTTAATGGTAATTAAGAAACAGGTTTCCACTTATTTAATTAAGCTATTAATTTCCTAATATGATGATAAAGTTCTAGTGGAGCATAAACATGATTTAGAAATTTAATAAATTTACTGCACAATTTTAGGATCAATATTGCTCTCTAGATAATTAAATTGAGCAGTTTAACCCTTTTCCTTTAATATTAATAAAACAGAAACTGAATTTCATTTAATTTAAATATCAAATGATTTAAATTAAATCTTAACTTTTTGCAAAGACATAGTCAACCATTAAGGTAATTATTTAAATATTGAGACTTGGTTTATCAAAGGTATTTATACATAATTTTCTGATTAGAGTAATGTAAAACCCCTTTTTAGGTAATTAGCCCTTACTATCAAAATAATTGAGAGTTAGATAAAACACTAAGACCGAAACACACCAGAAAATCCTAGAAAATATAGAATAACATTCTGGGATCAAGGAAAATTATAATTTCGACGTGTCACCTTAGAATTCCCTTTTTACCAGAATTTCCTATAATTAATTAAAGATTTAATTAAGTGATGACTCTAAAACAATCTTAGGAACTATATAGACCATCTACTTCATCATGAATAATACTAAAATTACTAAATGATTCATAAATTAGCCCGTTGTCAAATTTTCCAACATTAAAATTATTCCAATTTAGTTAGACTGTGTTGTAGGGGCAACCACCCCATCTTCGGGAAAGGTGGATGTCCACGAAGATGTTGTAAGGTCTTTCGTAAGGGTTTTAACCCGAAGGGGTAATTGGAGAAGCGCGCCCAAGATGAAGACCTCACAACTCCTGGGGTTGTGCGCCGAAGACTCAGACACGCGTGAAGGCTCAGGCGTTCCGAGTGATCTTTGAAGCGATGAGAACCCTCGGGACTCCTACCGAAGGATACGAGGGAGAAGCGAGGTCCCACCGTGGAATTTGCGAAGATCCTTCGGGGAGGCCGAGCCTGGTATCTTTGACAAGTCTCGGGCCACGGGACGAAGACTCCGCGATAGCCCCTGACAAGGACTGACCGAATCAACCATCTTGTCAAAGTGTGCCCCCTAGAGGGTAGGATAGGGATTAGCAAAGCTTGGATTGTAAGAAAACTAGTCTAACGGTTGATCGCAAGATCAACGGCTCTGGGGCCAGGGCAATTTGGGTGTTTCCCATAGGCCGGGGCAATTTGGGTATTTTCCATACATGTGAACCCGGACCCTACAGTTGTATAAATTGATAAGTTCATCAATGAGAACGCACACAATTCTAATTGCACTCTGGTTCTATTCACCTAGCGTCCGCTTTTTCCCATAACATCTCTCGGCGTCCTCTTCAGCACCAGGAAGGGGCGCCTTACCTCACCTTGTCGGCGGGGGATCCCGGCGACGACAGACTGAAAATAGCCGAACCTAACCGTCTATTAGTTTAGGGTAATACTAATTGCATAAACCCATCAGCGATGGCTGTCGCTGTCCGAAAACTTAAATAATCTTTAATAAAGTATTTTTGGGGTAAAAAAGGGAACTTAATTACACCTATACATATGGATACTTATATATATACCATTATATTAGTAATTCGTTGCTGGTTTAAAAGTCATATAACCACACCCCAATCCGGAAACAATAGGTAATTTCCCTAGAGTTGATGAAGGAAATACTTTAAACAAAATTAAAATTTTTGCCTTATACATCTAATTGCTAAATCTAAGGGTAGTCTATTAAGGATAGCATTATGCATCATCGCATGTCATCTTCATGACGCCTACTCTACCGTTATCTTCTGTAGAATACTATACAGTGGTAGGACCATGAAACTTCCTCGATATCTAGAATAAGATTTTACACCAGACGCCGATCGCTAGACTTAGCGAGAGCATTTCATGCATCATGCTTTTATCACATATTGGTGTTTTATTTATTGTTCTTCGAATTCGTTCTGTTAATAGACGCCGAGGAGCCCGAGGGACATTTCAAAGACCAGCAGGAAGACCCCCACTACCCGCAAGACCAAGGCGAGTTAATTTCCACCCTAAAGGGTGTTTGCTTTTACTAGGAGGAAAAGTCAATTTTCCCTAGTGCGAGTCAACAACCTTCCTTTAAGTGTTACTTTTATTAGGGAGAGTTCACCCTTTCCCTGGTACGGGTTAACATCCAAAAGGATCACATTGAATCCCAGTTTTCTTAAAGTATTTTATTTACAATTACAAGTTGCATGCTCTTTTTAAGTATTTATGCCTACCTGTTTAATCATGATGTATCATGTCATGCTTTACTTCTTGTTATTAACTCCCCATGATGATATTGCCTTGATAAGATGATCTATCGTTTGACTTGTTAAATGGTTGCCTTGATGATCACCCTTGTTAGCCTGCTTAGAGTGAATAAAACAATTTTAGACTCTTAAGTCTTGGTTAACATCTTGTTTAGACATTGCTCAGGGCTAATTATTAATTTTAGGCTTAGTCGCCTTGGAACGGTGAACCGACATTCACCGGACATGATGAACATTATAAACTTGGTTTACTGGATATTGGGCCTGGCATGCCAGTGTGTGTGGTTGGGAACACGGATGTCATCCGGTTTATAGTTAAGGGTGTGATGTAACTGGGCTACATGGTCTAAAGAAAGGCTGGACCACGGTGATGGTGCTGGGCAGCCAAGCTCGGCTGTGCCAGTCGGAGCGCGAGTAGTTTTTACTTAGCTTTATGCTGCCCAAGGGGGTTCCTGCACAACTGCACAACGTGAGTTCTAGGTGTGCTGGGCAGCCAAACTCGGCTGTGTCAGTCGGAGCGCAAGTAGTTTTCGCATAGTTTTATGCTGCCCACTGGGGTTCCTGCACAACGCGTGGCCATCGTGTGGTAGTGCGGACTTGGGGCCCGCTGGCTTGCTGGACAGCATCAGGGTCAACCCCTAGTCCGTGGTGAAGACAGGAGTAGGTCGTCATCCTGATGGATGATCTAGGTCTTATATGACAGGGAGCCGTGACTCTAGTGCGGGCTTGGCAACTCGGTTAGGGAAGAACAGGCACTTCGCTGGCGTAAGATCCACAACGGGTGCGCCACACCCGAAAGATGATGGCTGGTGTTTGGAGACGTTTGGTAGAGTTCATGGAAACTGCCAGGGATGGGTAACGTTTGGCAGTGTGCATGAAAACTGTCGTGGAATATGATAAAAATAAAAATGTAAACATTGATTAGCAGAGCTTTGGGTTAAAATATACTAAGTTATAGGCCTTGGTTTATAAAACTTGCTTTCTGCAACTAAAATGAGCCCCAACCTTTTCTTTCGAACCCTATCACTAAATGCATTAGGGTGGAAGCTAGCTCGCCAGTGTTTGGATGACACTGACCTCGCATTCATATTCTCTTTTAGACGGAGAGTATGAGCAGGATCAGTACGCCTGCCATGAAGACGAAGAACAAGAATTTGCTGACGATCAGGGCGAGGATTAGGGCGTCTCTCCAGTCGAGTGCTTAGGCATAGCCAGCACAAGACCCTTTTGGATGTTTTGGGCTCTCTGCACTCTGAGCTTTTGGATATTTAGAATATTTGGGCCAATGTGCCGTGTTGTAAACACTTAAAAGCCTACGGGCTTAATACAAGTATTTGTGTAACATAAGACTTCCGCTTGTATGTAATGATTCGGCTATGTAAATGGTGTGCACTAGTATACTGATCTAAAGACTAGTGCAGATCAAGTGGTGTGCTAAAGGATAGGTCACCTGTGTTGGAGTTTGAGGAATTTGTGCTGGGGTGGTATTGGTCTTGGCTCTTGAGGTTGAGAGAGGAGAAGCAACTTGGGGGAGGGCATGGTTGAGATGATGGGAGAGGGGATGCAACCTGAGAGGGTAGCAACGTGCGCCCTAGACTAAAATTTTAGTCGCTCGCTCGTGTCTGTAGCATGCACCAGCGTACGTGAAAACCCTGTCATAGCTTGCATGTACACATACGCGAATTATGCGCACCACGCGAGCGTTCCATGCATACGTAGGGCCCACTACCCAGGGGCCGGACAAATGCATGCAAGCAAACTTCTTTCGACCTTTCAAAATATTTTAAAATTCAAATGATATTCAAATTCAACAAGACAAAAAAGATATATTCAAGTACAAGGTCTTGAAAATTTTTTATTTTTTAAAAGTTTTTATTTTGTTCTTTTATTTATCAATTTTCCAGAATTTGTTTTTTTAATTTTTTTCGTTTTAAATTTATTGATTTCTAGCATTTATTTTTTAATTTTTATTCTAGTTTTTGAATTTATTAATTTTCTAGTCTTGAATTTTTTGTTTTGAATTTATTAATTTCCCTATGTTGGCTCCTGCACGTCCGAGACATGCTCGTGAGGGACCCGTATCCTCTGCCATTGCTATAGCAAAGGCAGAGATGCACAGTAATACATGAGCGCACCAGCAGAGAACTGTAGTGATGGTACTGCAGCAAAACACTGTAGTATCGGTCCTGTAGTAAACAGTAACATCAAACGGTCCCATTTCTACTGTTCAAAGTAGCTATAGTGAACTGTGAGGTGAACGGCAGAGGCACGGCAGAGAGAGGCAAAGGTAGAGGATACAAATCCGCTCGCGAGCTCTACGTCTAACCCCCCGCCCAGGTGCCTGTCGAAAGCTAGGAACGGCTCGTTGCTTGGTCTTTGCATGAATCTTGATATGATCGATCAGATTGACGCAGATGTCCGCCACCTTGAAACTCTGAATCCATAAAAGCAGCCGGAGCAGGCGGCGGGCTCTCCACAAGATCGAGGAGGCGGCAGCTATGCATGCGTCCGTGCCATGCATGAGGTCTGAGTCCGACTGCCCAGGCCCCTCTTCTGTTCGCTCCTTATAGCATCCGTAGCAGAAACCCTATAGTAGCGTAGAAAAATAGAGTTTTAGAGATAGAGTATCTAGTGGAGGGAATGAATCTTTTAGGGTATAGTGTAGAGTGTATAGAAATTTTAGGGTGAAAGAGAGATAAAATAGAGTAGAAGATAGAGAAAATAGGGATAGAGCTCATAGTGTGGATGCTCTTAGCGTGGTCGTCGTCCAACGCTAGCACAAAAGACTCGTCTAGTCGCGTGCAACAAGAAGGAGCATGCTGCACCTCAGGATAGTGCGACGTGCGACCTGGGTTGCATGCGAGGCTTTTGAAGCTGAAAATTTTGTTAAAAAGTAGTTTAAATAGTTTTTAGAAGAAGCATTAATTTCTTTTTTAAACAATAACTACAAAGTGATAAAACGTTTGCCTATAAAAGAACACATCCTTATATGTAGATTATAATCAAAAGCAAAGCTCAAAAGAAATGGTGGCTCATTGATTTCATAAAATATTGATCGGTCCGACGGATCTCTTTGGTCTAATTGCATGGATAATCTTTTAAGCAAACCAAACAGATGTTAGTCCCTGTGTGGGGGACTAACCTGCGACTGCGAGTTGAGGTGGAAAAAAAAGAAAACAAGTTTTTCGGTTTTGGTTTGGTTTTTCTCTCACTAACATGTGACGTTATCTATGTCAGTGACAGTAGGCCTGTGTGACATTTTAGCTAGTGGAAAAATAGCAAATCTCTCGGCTGTCGCCACCGCATCGGCCAGGCCATCTTTGTTTATAACACCCAATAGGAAGATCTTTTTAAAAATAATACGACACCTAATTAATTTGCATTTCAACGTATAACTCATGCAAGTGTATTTCTTCGATTCGTTTTAAAAACCTACACTGATATTGATCATCAATGCCAGCTTTCACCGGCCGAGATGAACCGAGCGGTGAAAAGGCCATTTTCATTGCGGTTTCTTTGCCTGATTCCCACCCGCATACAAAAACCAGCAGTGTTAATGGTTTGCTGCACACTTCCCGCTCACATACAAGAACCGGCAGTGATAGTCCATTATCACTGTCGGTTCTATAACATTTCCATCCAACGTATAGGAACGACAATGATATTTATTATCACTTTCGGTTTTGTTTAAAAACGGCAGTGATGTGTTCCTATAAATTTAAGCCCGATGGAAGCTAAAGTGGAAGGCACATTTGGGTGCAGCTCGGTGTGAGTTAGGGGTGAAGGCACATTATTGTTGTGAGGCACATTTGAGATTCAAATTTTGAAGGCTAAGCATGGAGGTTCCAAATTCAAGCAATTGTATTGGTTTTCATTAGTGGAGGCTCTAAATCCAGCGGTTGTCTGGTTTCCATCGCGTGGAGGCTTCAAACCCAAGTACATTTATTTAATTTAGTATATTTTAAATAATTTAGTTGATTTTTTTTGTAATTTTAAGTAATTTAGTTGATGTATATTTTCATTGCTGTTAGGGTGTTAAAATTTATCCTAATTCGAGATGATCGAGTCAAATAGAGAAAACTTTTTGGTGTGAATTTTTTGTTTATATTAAAAAATTTATTAATTACCCAAAAAAGTAAAAAAATTTAAATTGAAAAATCTATGCTATATTATTTGTACTCTAAACCCTAAACTCTAACCGGGAATCGACCGCGAGCGTATGCGGCAGAATGATTGGAGCCTTCGATGCTTGGCTAGCTCCTGCTATAGTCGCGAGACCTTCACCATAATACTATATATACAAATACTAAATATCATAAATCTCAAAGCGTATCTAGAAGTAATGAATTATGGAGCCTTATGTAATTTCATTATATATATATATAGAGAGAGCGCGTGCGTGAGAGAAGAATCCAGTAGACTGTGCGCGCTATCTCAAATGTTTAGGGTAGGTAGACAGTAAATGATGTCTTTTTGCAGCGATTTGAGTGGCGACGTAGCAGCGGGTAGGCTGAGACGATGCGATGGACAGGCGATGTTTCCAGTCCCGAGCGCTATGTGTTAAATTTTGCTGCCTTCCACAGAAAAAACCGACATATTCATGCAATGGACGAAGGCGAGCAAAAGCGACACGATGGGTCGAGGTTGGTTGAAGCGATCTGACGCGCTGCGTGTCTCTGCAGCCGCGCGCCCGGACGGCGATCGCGGCCGACCAAGTAAAGGGTCAATCTACTCCACTGACGCCAGAGATTCGTTGCGTGTGAGCAGCGCGTCGAGGCAGATGTCCATCAAAGAAGTGCTGCGTGCTGTGGCTGTCTCCATCAAAAGATTTACTCCAAGCCCATCATTTCCAGTTTGCTCCAGCTTGGAGGGTCTGAAGTCAAACTATGAGCAATAGTTATTGCAAACGAGCTGACCACAATTAAAACTCTCCGTAGCATTTTTTACATTCATATAGAGGAGACCGCAAAGCATCACCAGTGTATGTACCTGCATGAGAGCCGATGGTAGGGCAGGCATAGAAGATTTTCTTTGGAACTCATCCAAAGATCTCTGCAAGATCGCCATAGCAGGCGACGACTCCAGCTCCCATGCATGTCGTGCTAGCGTAGATGAGAGCCGACGACAGGGTAGGCATGGAAGATTTCCCTTGGAACTCGTCCAAGGATTCTTGCAAGATCCATGGCAGGCGAGGACTGTATCCCATGCATGTCATGCTAGCATAGATGAGAGCCGATTGTAGGGCAGGCATGGAAGATTTCCATAGAACTCGTCCAAGGATCCTGGCAAGATCCACCAAGTCGTCACTTTTGGATAGCAGCGGTCTATTTATTCCAGGTTGAGTTCACCCCTCTCATCACCCATAGCAGTTTGTCAACCCCTGATTGCAGTTTCCTCTTGTTAATTGTTATTGTCATCTGCCAATCTTGCCCAGGAGCAAACAAAAGAAACAGCCAGATGTAATATAGGAAAGGGAGATATCACCTTCATATTCTCAAAACAAACTTTAATTTGTTCCTTATTATCCAAATAGCTCAATAGATAGCGAGAATACAAACATGTACCTCCGAAATTTTTCTTTCCAGGCACACATTATTGAACCACACAAAAGTACTAACAAAAGATGCATGTCTATTACCAGCAGTACAGCAAATAGATACTACATTCCAAACCATTTTACTCATGGAATAGCTAAAGAAAATATGTTTACAAGTTTTAATTTGATCGCAAAAGACAGTTTGGATTACCAGACCAATTTCTCGTTTCCTCATATTTTCTTTAGTTAGAATAACATCATTACTAATTAACCATGCAAATATTTTTATCTTCAGAGGTACAAAAAATTTCCAAAGACTCTTACTAAAAACATTATAAGGTAAAAATTTTGTTAGAAATCATGCTCAGCACAAAAGGTTAACTATAATTGTGCATCCGAGCTCTTACTGAATCCTTACAATTGTTAGTGTAATTTAATGATGTAAATTTATATTCCGGCATTATGGGTTGAGGATACATAATTAAGATGAACCTAAAACATTGCACATCGCTCTTACTGCAATTGAGAATTTTTATACAATAATATATGAAATTAGGGATGAGTCCCTTTAATTTCATATAATTGGTAGTGAATACAGATTTGTACATGGCCTAAAGCTTTGCATCAAAAAATAAAACACAAAAGGTTCATCTGAAATTGGTCCTAAGAGCATGTCCAATACTGGATCCAACTACTAGCTATAAAAAGTGTCAATGTCATCTATAAATAGCAAAAAAGACAATATTTTCAATGGATTAGCTATAGTATAATCTCTATATTTATTATAGGCCTACATGTATTAGTGAGCATGCATCTTGGAATCAGTTATAAACTGACTCTTGTTGAAGAGCTAGTCTATATCTTTTTCTATACCTTTTCTCCTTCACATAAGCAAAAAGCTGATTTGGCACTCTTATAGCTAGCTGAAGTGACACCATTGGAGATGCTCTAACTAGATACAAGATACAGACAGCAGCACATGCATACATGGAGTGCATTCAGCGTGGGCGCACACACACAACAATAAACATTATTAATTCATGGGAACATTAACAATATTGTTGTTGCCACTAATTTCAACATACAGAGCACACTTACGGCCATATACAATGCAGGTGCTTACATAGGTGCTTCAGAAAAAAAAAACCGATTTTTTTGCCACCTAGGATAGCATTGGGTGCTTATAAGAGGAGGTGAGATGCTTATCTAAACACCAATGCTTATGGAGATGCTTAGTGTAAGTTGTATGATATAAGCACCTGTGTAGGCACCTTTGCATTGAGACAGAAATTTTTTAACTTAGATACTTAGTGATGTGGCAACACTCTCTCTTCTTAAGTATTGGTGTATAAGCACCTTGCAATGTACATAGCCTAATTGCATCGAGCAGACTCAACATGGTTTTTTGTTCATACTACTGCTGTTGCTATTGCAAGCTAATAAACAAAGCTAATAGCCATCTACTTGATAGCCGCGTCTTGCGCGCATATCGCCGCCCGATCGCGTGATAGCCAGCGTCTTGGCGTCTAGCTATCTACTGTGTGCGTCGCATCGCCGTCAAATCGCATGTGTTGGCGAAGCGTAGCGATGCAGCGGTAGCCAGCGATGTAAGCCTTGTGCGCGCCGTCGCATCCGTGGCAAACCTTTTTTTAGCCTCGTTTGAGCGCTAAAAAGTTGATGGATTTCAAAAGGTGGCTTAGAAAAGTTAAAAAATATTAAGAATAGTTTTAAAAAGTCCGACAAAAATAACTATAAAATGTTACACACTACTAGAAAATAGGACTTCACAAGCGGTACATCACAAGCGGTTCAATGCGCACTGCTTCTAATAGTTGCAACACAAGCGGTTCAATAGTTCAAACCAGGAAACCCCCTCTAGAAGCAGTTCATAATACGAACCCCTTCTAAAGTCCAAGGAACAGAAGGGGTTCATGTCACAAACCCTTTCTAAAGCCCCCTGCTTCTTTAGCAAAGGTTGGGGACACGAACCTCTTCTAAAGCCTAGACAACAGAAGGGGTTCGTATTACGAATCGTTGCTAGAGGCGCATTTTTCGAATTGTTAAAAGGAAAGCTTGCCTTATCTCATCAGAGAGCACGCGTGGGTGGGTTGGCTAGCTGGGTGAGGTGTGGGTCACGAGGAGGGGTGAGGTCCTAGGTTTGAATCCCACGTACCCCAATATTTTTTACCTTTTTAGACACCACTAGAACCGGTTCGTAGAACCGCATCTGATGCTCCCACGAGCATCAATCGCGATTGCTTAGAAGCGGTTATATAACCGCTTCTAGAGGCTTTACGAACCGGTTGTGAAGTTCAAATCTGTTGCTTGGGCTTTAGAAGGGGTTCGTGTCCCCAACCACTGCTAAAGGTGCAGGAGGCTTTAGAAAGGGTTTGTGACATGAACCCCTTCTGTTGCTTGGGCTTTAGAAGAGGTTCATATTACGAACCGCTTCTAGAGGGGGTTTCCTGGCTTGAACTATTAAACCGCTTGTGTTGCAACTATTAGAAGCGGTGCGCATTGAACCGCTTGTGATGCTCTGTTTTCTAGTAGTGTGTAACATTTTATAGTTATTTTTGTCAGACTTTTTAAAACTATTTTTAATATTTTTTAAATTTTCTAAGCCACCTTTTGAAATCCCTCAACTTTTTAGCGCTCAAACGAGGCTGAAAAAAGGTTTGCCACGGGGATGCGACGTGCGCTGCGTGCCTCACGCCAGGGCTACAGCCATTCGCTATGCTTGCCACTCGCCACGACTTGACGGCGATGTGACGCTGCACAAGAGATTGAGCTAGACGCCAAGACGCTGCTACCACAAGGATCGGCGATGCGATGCGCGCGCAAGACGCTACCAAGTAGATAGCTATTAGCTTTGTTTATTAGCTTGCAACAGCAGCAGCAGTAGCATGAATAAGAAACCATGTTGAGTCTGCTCGATGCAATTAGGCTATGTACATTGCAAGGTGCTTATACACCAATATTTAAGAAGAGAGAGTATTACCACATCACTAAGTATCTATGTTGAAACATTTCTATCTCAATGCAAATGTTCTTACATAGGTGCTTATATCATACAACTTGCACTAAGCATCTCTGTAAGTATTGGTGCTTAGATAAGCATCTCACCTCCTCATATAAGCACCCAATGCTATCATAGGTGGCAAAAAAATCGGTTTTTTTTTCTAAAGCACCTATGTAAACACCTGCATTGTATATGGCCTTAAGTGTGCTCTGTATGTTGAAATTAGTAGCAACAACAGTATTATTAATGTTCCCATGAATTAATAATGTTTATTGTAGTGTGTGTGCGCCCACACTGAATGCACTCCATGTATGCATGTGCTGCTGCCCATATCTTGTATCTAGTTAGAGCATCTCCAATGGTGCCACTTCAGCTAGTTATAAAAGTGCCAAATCAGCTTTTTGCTTATGTGAAAGAGAGAAGGTATGGAAAAAGATATAGACTAGCTCTTCAACAAAAGTCAGTTTATAACTGATTCCAAGATGCATGCTCACTAATACATGTAGGCCTATAATAAATATAGACATTATACTATAGTTAATCCATTGAAAATGTTGTCTTTTTTGCTATTTATGGATGACATTGACACTTTTTATAGCTAGTAGTTGGATCCAGTATTGGAGATGCTCTTAGGACCAATTTCAGATGAACCTTTTGTGTTTTATTTTTTGATGTAAAGCTTTAGACCATGTACAGATCTGTATTCACTACCAATTATATGAAATTACAGGGACTCATCCCTAATTTCATATTTTATTGTATAAAAATTCTCAATTGCAATAAGAGCGATGTGCAATGTTTTATGTTCATCTTAATTATGTATCCTCAACCCATAAAGCCGGAAAATAAATTTACATCATTAAAATATACTAACAATTGTAAGGACTTAGTAAGAGCTCGGATGCATAATTACAGTTAAACTTTTGTGCTGAAGATGATTTCTGACATATTTTTTACCTAATAATGTTTTCAGTAAGAGTCTTTGGAAATTTTTTGTACCTCTGAAGGTAAAAATATTTGCATGGTTAATTAGTAATGATGCTATTTTGACTAAAGAAAATATGAGGAAACGAGAAATTGGCTTGGTAATCCAAACTGTCTTTTGCGATCAAATAAAACTTGTAAACATATTTTCTTTGGCTGTTCCATGAGTAAAATGGTTTGGAATGTAGTACCTATTTGCTGTAATGCTGGTAATAGACATGCATCTTTTGTTAGTGCTTTTGTGTGGTTCAATAATATGTGCCCGGAAAGAAAAATTTGGGAGGTACATGTTTGTATTCTCGCTATCTATTGGGCTATTTGGATAATAAGGAACAAATTAAAGTTTGTTTTGAGAATATGAAGGTGATGTCTCCCTTTCCTATATTATATCTGGCTGTTTCTTTTGTTTGCTCCTGGGCAGGATTGACAGATCACAATAACAATTAACAAGAGGAACCTGCAATCAGGGGCTCACAAACTGCTATGGGTGATGAGAGGGGTGAACTCAACCTGGAATAAATAGACCGCTGCTATCCAATAGTGACGACTTGGTGGATCTTGCCAGGATCCTTGGACGAGTTCTAAGGAAATCTTCCATGTCTGCCTACAATCGGCTCTCATCTACGCTAGCATGACATGCATGGGATACAGTCCTCGCCTGCCATGGATCTTGCAGGAATCCTTGGATGAGTTCCAAGGGAAATCTTCCATGCCTGCCCTGTCATCGGCTCTCATCTACGCTAGCACGACATGCATGGGACCTGGAGTCGTTGCCTGCCATGGCGATCTTGCAGGGATCTTTGGATGAGTTCCAAGGGAAATCTTCTATGCCTGCCCTACCATCGGCTCTCATGCAGGTACATACACTGGTGATGCTTTGCGGCTTCCTCTCAATGAATGTAAAAAATGCTACGGAGTGTTTTAACTGTGGTCCGCTCGTTTACAGTAACTATTGCTCTTAGTTTGTCTTAAGAGCCTCTAAGCTAGAGCAAACGGGAAATGATGGGCTTGGAGTAAATCTTTTGATCGGAGATGTACCACAAAGACGCAAAGACTTCTTTGATGGACATTCGCCGACGCTACCGCCACACGCAACGAATCTCTGGCGTCAGTGGAGTGGATTGACCCTTTACTTGGTCAGTCGCATCGCCGTCCCAGTCGCCCGCTGCGTAGGCATGTAGCGCGCGTCGCATCGCCTCAACTAGCCTCAGTCCATCATGTCGCCTTTGCCTACCTCGGTCCGCTGCATGAATATGTTGGTTTTTTCTGTGGAAGGCAGCAAAATTTGACACGTAGCGCTCGGGACTGGAAACATCGCCTGTCCATCGCTTCGTCTCAACCTACCCGCTGCTGCGTCGCCACTCGAATCGCTGCAGAAAGACATCATTTACTATCTACCTACCCTAAACATTTGAGATAGCGCGCACGGTCTACTGGATTCTTCTCTCACGCACGCGCTCTCTCTCTCTCTCTATATATATATATAAAGAAATTACATAAGGTTCCATAATTCATTACTTCTAGATACGCTTTGAGATTTATAATGTTTAGTATTTGTATATTTAGTATTATGTCGAAGGTCTCGCGATTACAGCAGGAGCTAGCCAAGCATCGAAGGCCCCAGTCATTCCGCCGCATATGCTCGTGGTCGATTCCCAGTTAGAGTTTAGGGTTTCGAGTACAAATAATATAGCATAGATTTTTTAATTTAAATTTTTTACTTTTTTGGGTAATTAATAAATTTTTTAATATGAACAAAAAATTCAAACCAAAAAGTTTTCTCTATTTGACTCGATCATCTCGAATTAGGATAAATTTTGACACCCTAACAGCAATGAAAATATACATCAACTAAATTACTTAAAATTACAAAAAATCAACTAAATTATTTAAAATATACTAAATTAAATAAATGTACTTGGGTTTGAAGCCTCCACGCGATGGAAACCAGCACAACTGCTTGGATTTAGAGCCTCCACGCAATGAAAACCAATACAATTGCTTAAATTTGGAACCTCCATGCTTAGCCTTCAAAATTTGAATCTCAAATGTGCCTCACAGCCGCAATGTGCCTTCACCCCTAACTCACACCGAGCTGCACCCAAATGTGCCTTCCACTTTAGCTTCCATCGGGCTTAAATTTATAGCAACACATCACTGCCGTTTTTAAACAAAACCGAAAGTGATAATAAATATCATTGTCGTTCCTATATGTTGGATGGAAATGTTATAGAACCGACAGTGATAATGGACTATCACTGCCGGTTCTTGTATGTGAGCGGGAAGTGTGCAGCAAACCATTATCACTGCTGGTTCTTGTATGTGGGTGGGAACTGTGCAGCAAACCGGCAATGAAAATGGCCTTTTCACTGTTGGTTCATCTCAGTCGGTGAAAGCTGGCATTGATGATCAATATCAGTGTAGGTTTTTAAAACGAATCGAAGAAATACACTTGCATGAGTTATACGTTGAAATGCAAATTAATTAGGTGTCGTATTATTCTTTAAAAAGATCTTCCTATTGGGTGTTATAAACAAAGATGGCCTAGCCGATGCGGCAGCGACAGCCGAGAGATTTGCTATTTTTTCACTAGCTAAAATGTCACGCAGGCCTACTGTCATTGACATAGATAACCTCACATGTTAGTGAGAGAAAAACCAAACCAAAACCGAAAAACTTGTTTTCTTTTTTTTCCACCTCAACTCGCAGTCACAGGTTAGTCCCCTACACAGGGACTAACATCAGTTTGGTTTGCTTAAAAGATTATCCATGCAATTAGACCAAAGAGATCCGTCGGACCGATCAATATTTTATGAAATCAATCAGCCGCCATTTCTTTTGAGCTTTGCTTTTGATTATAATCTACATATAAGTATGTGCTCTTTTATAGGCGAACGTTTTATTCCTTTGTAGTTATTGTTTAAAAAAAGAAATTAATGCTTCTTCTAAAGACTATTTAAACTACTTTTTAACAAAATTTTCGGCTCCAAAAGCCTTGCATGCAACCCGGGTCGCACGCCGCACTATCCTGAGGTGCAGCATGCTCCTTCTTGTTGCACGCGACTAGACGAGTCTTTTGTGGTAGCGTTGGACGATGACCACGCTAAGAGCATCCACACTAGGAGCTCTATCCCTATTTTCTCTATCTTCTACTATATTTTTTCTCTCTTTCACCATAAAATTTCTTCACACTCTACACTGTACCCTAAAAGATTCATTCCCTCCACTAGATATTCTATCTCTAAAACTCTATTTCTACGCTACTATAGGGTTTTTGTACGGATGCTATAAGGGGCGGACAGAAGAAGGGCCTAGGCAGTCGGACTCGGACCTCATGCATGGCACGGACGCATGCATAGCCAGTCTACCTCCTCGATCTGCTGAGAGCCCCTGCCAGCTCCGCAGCCTTTATGGATTCTTGAGCCACAACTGGCAAGGACAACGTGGATCTGATCCATCATCTCAAGATTCATGCAAAGACCTGCAATGAGGCTTTCCTAGCTTTCGACAGGCACCTGGGTGGGGGGTTAGACGTAGAGCTCGCGAGCGGATTTGTATCCTCTACCTTTGCCTCTCTCTGCCGTGCCTCTGCCGTTCACCTCACAGATCACTGTAGCTGTTTTGAACAGTAGAAATGGGACCGTTTGATGTCACTATTTGCTGCAGGACTGATGTTAAGTGTTTTGCTGCAGTACCATCGCTACAGTTCTCTGCCGGTGCGCTCATGTATTACTGCATCTCTGCCTTTGCTAGAGCAATGGCAGAGGATACGCGTCCCTCGCGAGCATGTCTCGGACGTGCAGGGCCGGCATAGGGAAATTAATAAATTCAAAACGAAAAAATTCAAGACTAGAAAATTAATAAATTCAAAAACTAGAATAAAATTGAAAAATAAATACTAGAAAATCAATAAATTCAAAACAAAAAAAATTTAAAAACAAATTCTGGAAAATTGATAAATAAAAGAATAAAAATAAAACTTTAAAAAAATAAAAAATTTTCAAGACCTTGAACTTGAATATATCTTTTTTGTCTTGTTGAATTTGAACATCGTTTGAATTTTAAAATACATTGAAAGGTTGAAAGAAGTTTGCCTACATGCATTTGTCCGTTACTAGTGGCTGTCCGGCCCCTGGGTAGTGGGCCCTACGTATGTATGCAACGCTCGCGTGGTGCGTATAATTCGCGTATATGTACGTGCAAGCTAGGACAGGGTTTTCACGTACGCTGGTGCAAGCTACAGCCACGAGCGAGCGACTAAAATTTTTTAGTCTAGGACGCGTTGCTACCCTCTCAGGTTGCATCCCCTCTCCCATCATCTCAACCGTGCCCTCCCCCAAGTTGCTTCTCCTCTCTCAACCTCAAGAGCCAAGACCAATACCACCCCAGCACAAATTCCTCAAACTCCATCACAGGTGCCCCAGCTCCCCACCCACGGAACCCGTGAGCCAGAGAAGTCGCTCGCTCCACCATCTCGTTGCTGCCGAGGCGGACGTGTGAAGAGCTCCCCAAGGCGGCGGACGTGTGACGGCCTTCCCACTCCCCTCCCCTCGCCGTCCCAGTTCCCGTCCCGCCTATCAATCCCGGGCGAGTGAGTGCCTTGGTGGCAGGCGGGGCTAGGGCTAGGATTCAGTGGCGGCGGACGACGGAGAGAGGCAGCGGTTGGTGGCGTGAGACGGTGGCTGGTGGCGAGAGTTGGGGCAGCGCTAGTGTACACGTGGGGCTGCGGCATCGGCGGCAAACACGGGGGCGCTGTGTCGTAAAGCGGTGGAATTTTCTCTGTTGCTTTAGAAGGAGCAGGAGGTGCTGCTCGCCAGCAGCCCCAAGGTGCCCAGGCGGTGAGTGGTTGTCATCTCTGTCGTTGTAATTGTTGCATGTGTCGAAAGTTCTTGATGTTACTTGTATGTGTGATTGCATCCCACCATGGAATGCTCGGATGACCGTGGGGGAGCTCGATGAAAACGAGAGGACATCGTTCCTGGTGTGGCGGAGGGGTCTTGTGAACTTGGTGCCAGTTTGTTGTTTGTTCTCATGCTGTCCGTGCATATTAGAAACTAGGTTCATAATCCTGCATTTTTTTTTTTTTTTAGGTTTTGACTTTAATTCTTATTAGATTAGAACTTAATTTTAGGCTCTATTTTCAGACCTATTTTCGGCTATATATAACCACCCCTTATACATGTAAACTAAACCGTCATAGTGATTGTTTTCCGTGGTTTTTTTTCACTCCACATTGGAGAGGTTTTTCACGTTAAACACTGTATTCGTGTGTGTATGTGCGATGCCCTAACCCTAACAAGTGGAATCAGAGCCCGCACCTGGGTTTTCCCGTCGTCGCAGAGCGCGTCGAGCTACCGCGCGCGCACTCCGTCGCCCCGGCTCGTGCGGCCCCATCGCCGTCCGCCGCCAGATCCGGCCTCGCGCGGCCCCGTCGCGCTTTGCCGTCGCCGCGTGCCATCCTCGTCGCTGCCGTTGCCGTGCCGTCGCGGCCTCCGCCTGGCTTCCCAGCGCGCGACCTCCGCCCGGCTTCTCCACGTCGCGCGTCGCCGCACTTCGCCGGCACGTCCAGCCGCCGCTCCGTCGTCGCCGGCCCCGCCAAATCGGCCGCCCGTCGCCGGCCGCTCCCGCGCGTCTCGCGCTGCCTCCCGTTGTTCGGCGCCGCCGGCCCTCCCGCGTCGGCCACGCCCACGTTGCTCGGCGCCCTGCTCGGCCCGTTGTCCGCGCGAGTGGGAGAAAAAAGCCACTGCCCGGCTTGTGCGCGTTGAAGAAGCAAAAAGCAGCGCTGCTGCCTTGGACCACGCGTGAAGAAGGAAAAAAAGGCAAGAAACCTTCACGTGGTGGAAGGGAAAAAAGGACAGTAAAAAAGGCAGCAAGAGGACAACACTGCTGCTTCTTTGGGTGACCTGCACGTAAAGAAAAGAAGCTGCCCGGCTCGTGTTTCCACCCAAGAGAAAGGAAAAAGTACTGCTCAGCTACTGTTCATCTGCTTGAAACTGCTACATTCACCCTCGGACTTACCAGGAAAATTTATTTTCTTGGTTCAACTACTCATCTGCATTTTTATTTTTCGCTATTATGTCTGCAAAAATTGATATTGCGAAGTTGGATGGTAAGATCAGTTTTTCTATTTGGCAGGTTCACATGAAGGCCGTTCTTACGCAGCTCAGTGTCCGAAAAGTACTTCTTAAAAAGCCGGAGAATATGTTCGTAGATGAATGGGAGGAATCGATCAGAAAGTTTTATCTGCCATACAACTCAGTTTGTCCATAGATGTTTTGCGTGAAGTCATTAATAAGGACACTGCCGTCTCATTGTGGAAAAAGTTGGAGACACTACACATGACGAAAAGTCCTGCCAACAAATTGCGCCTTAAAAAATGTCTCTAAACTATTCGCATGGCAGAAGGTACCTCCATTCAGTCTCATCTTAATGAGTTTAATTCAATCATCATTGATCTAGAACAGCTAGATGTGAAAATTGACGATGAAGATAAGACAATTTTGTTGGTTGTCTCTTTGCCTGCTAACTTTAAACACTTTAAAGAAATTATGCTTTATAACAATCATGATACCCTCAGTTTTGAGAATGTTAAATCAAATTTGTTGTCAAAGGAGAAATTTGATGTTGATTCTCGTTCCGGTGAAAAGGGTGAGGGGTTAATTGTTAGAGGTAAATCTGAGCAACCAGGTAGTTCTAATAGATTAAAATCCAGATCTAAATCAAGAGGTCGTAAATCCAACAATTTTTGTCATTATTGCAAAAAGAACAATCATGATATTTCTCAGTGCTATAAATTGAAAAATAAGGAGGAAAGACAGAAAAAGAAGGATAATGAGAAACCTTCGACCGATGCTAGTTTTGTTGATCATAATGATAGTGGTGAGGCTCTTATTACTACATCTGACATTAAGAAACGTACTTCTTGGATTATTGATTCTGCATGCACTTTTCATGTCTGTTAATATAAAGATTGGTTTTCTACATACACTCCTGTTGATGATGGTGATGTTGTTATTGGTGATGAGTCTCCACTTGAAATTTCTGGTATTGGTTCTGTTCAAATTAAAACTCATGATGCCACAGTTAGGACCTTTAATAATGTTCGCCATGTTTCCAGAATGAAAAAAAATCTTATTTCTCTTAGCACCATGGAAGCTTTGGGTTACAAGTTTACCGGTGAAAATGGTGTTCTTAAGATTTTAAAAGGCAACCTTGTTGTGTTAAAAGCTGATCGTGTAAATAGTCTATATTACTTGCAAGGATCTACAGTTACAGGTTCTGCAGCTGTTTCAATTGCATGCAATCCTCATAATACCAAAATTTGGCACATACGCTTGGGTCATATGAGTGAAAAATGTATGCATCTCTTGCATAAGAAAGGACTTTTACATGATATTGGCAAACTTGATTTCTGTGAGCATTGTGTTTTTGGCAAACAAAAGAGGGTCAGTTTTGCTATTTCAACTCACCAGAGTAAAGGAGTTCTTGATTATATTCATTCTGATCTTTGGGGTCGTTCACCTTTTCCTTCTCTTGGAGGATGTGAGTATATAATTACTTTCATGGATGATTTTTCTCGCAAAGTTTGGGTTTATTTCTTGAAACACAAGAATGATGCTTTTCCCACTTTCAAAACTTGGAAAGCTCTAGTTGAAAATCAAACTGGCAAGAAAATCAAGAAATTAAGAACTGACAACGGATTGGAATTTTGTAGTGGTGAGTTTAATACTTATTGTGCTGATCATGATATTGCAAGACATTTGACTGTTCTAGGTGCTCCTCAACAAAATGGTGTGGCAGAACGAATGAATCGCACTCTTCTGGAAAGGGCTCGTTGTATGCTCTCCAATGCAGGCCTATGGGAGAAGCGTGCTTTATGGGTTGAGACTGCTGCCACAGCTGCTTATTTAGTTAATCGCTCTCCAAATTCAGCAATTGATTTTAAAATCCTAGAAGAGGTTTGGTCAGGTAACCCTTGATTATTCTAATCTAACAATTTTTGGGTGTCCTGCTTATGCTCATATTAATAATGGTAAATTGGAGTCTAGAGCTAGAAAATGCATATTTGTTGGTTATGGTCTTGATGTCAAAGGATATCGTTTATGGTGTCCTAATTCTCGCAAGGTGATCATTATTCGTGATATTACTTTTGATGAAAACGCTATTTATTCATCTGATAGTAATACTGCAAGTGAATCAGAAATTTCTGGTGATGGTACAAGTCACACTGAATTTGAATCTATTGTTAATTCTGCTATTAGTTCTTCTTCACAACCAGTTGCTACACAATCAGATGATACTCATGCTAGTGTTGATCCAACACCTCCAGCCACTAATGATCATTGCATTGCTCGAGATAGAACTAGGAGAAATATCTAGTTGCCTGCTAGATATCGTGACACTGATAATGTTGCCAACTATGCTGCACAAGATATTTGTGATGTTTTTGAGCCTTCTTCTTATTCTGAAGCTATCTCATGTGAAAACTCTTCCATGTGGTTGTCTGCTATGAATAAAGAAATTGAGAGCCTTCACAAAAATTGTACTTGGGATTTAGTGGAGCTTCCTGAAGGTAAAAGACCTTTAAAGTGTAAATGGATTTATAAGAAGAAGGATGGTATTTCTGGAGTTGAACCGGCAAGATGGAAAGCTCGGTTAGTGGTTAAAGGCTTTGAACAGAAGGAAGGTATTGACTTTAATGAAGTTTTTTCTCCTGTTGTTCGCCATACTTCTATACGAGTTATGCTTGTTTTAGTTGCTTTATTTGATTTGGAGTTAGAGCAACTTGATGTTACAACTGCTTTCTTGCATGGAGACTTAGAGGAGGAGATTTATATGAAGCAACCTGATGGGTTTGTTGCTTCTGGAAAAGAGCATTTAGTTTGTCATCTGAAAAAGTCTCTTTATGGCTTCAAACAAGCTTCAAGGCAGTGGTATAAAAGGTTTGACTCATTTATGATAGCACAAAACTATTCTCGTAGCAACTATGATCATTGTATTTATTTTAAGCAATTTTCCAATGGATCATTTGTGTACTTGCTGCTTTATGTTGATTATATGCTCATTGCTTCTCATGACAAGTCATTGATTGATCAATTGAAGGCTCAACTTAGTCATGAATTTGAGATGAAAGACCTTGGACCAGTAAAGAAAATTCTTGGGATGGAAATTCAGCATGATCGGAAGGCTGATAAATTATTTCTATCTCAGAAAAGCTACATTGAGAAAGTTCTTGAAAAATTTAATCTCAATGATTGCAAGCCTGTTTCTACGCCATTTGCTTCATATTTTAAATTATCTTCAAGTCAATATCCTACCAATGAAAAAGACAAGGACTATATGTCTCATGTACCATATTCTAGTGCTGTTGGTAATCTTATATATGTTATGATCTGCACAAGACCTGATTGGGCTTATGCTGTTAGTGTGGTTAGCAAATTTATGCATAATCCTGGCAAGTAACATTGGAATGCAGTCAAGTGGATTTTTCGTTATCTGAAAGGTACTGCTGATTTTGGCTTGATGTTTGATAAAAGCAAGGTGAAGACAAATAGTGTTGTTGGGTTTGTTGATTCTGACTATGCTGGTGATCTTGATAAAAGAAGGTCTATTTCTGGTTATCTTTTTTCATTGTGTGGTTCTGCAGTAAGTTGGAAAGCTTCACTGCAGTTAATTGCTGCCCTTTCTATTACTGAGGCAGAATATGTTTCAGCGACTGAACGTGTTAAAGAAGTTATTTGGTTGCAAGGTCTGGTTTCTGAACTTGGTATTTCACATAATGTTAATACTGTTTATTGTGATAGCCACAGTGCTATTTGTTTGACCAAGAATGATATGTACCATGCCAAGACCAAGCACATTGATATCAAATACCACTTCATCCGTGATATTGTTGCTGAAGACAAGATTGTTGTGGGAAAGATACACACCGATGAAAATCCTGCAGACATGCTTACAAAGCCACTTTCAAATACCAAGTTCAAGCACTGCCTTGACTTGGTTGGTATTCACGGAGTTTAATACCCTACGGGGTTGAGGGGAGACAATGCTACTATGGATTTAGAGTCAATGAGAGATTTGTTGGGTTTTGACTCTAATTCTTATTAGATTAGGACTCAATTTTGGGCTCTATTTTCGGGCCTATTTTCGGCTATATATAGCCACCCCTTGTACATGTAAACTAAGCCGTCATAGTGATTGTTTTCCAGTGGTTTTTTTCCTCTCCACATTGGAGAGGTTTTTCCACGTTAAACACTGTGTTCGCATGCGTGTGTGCGGTGTCCTAACCCTAACACATTCAAATAAGTGCTGGTGCAACTTAAGAAAAATATTAAAAGATGCGTGAGCATTACATAAACTTTGTAGGGTATATTTCTTTTTTCATTGGTAGGCAGCAAGCTGATAAGCTCTTGTGGTCTCACAAAATCCAAAGCGGATCCCCCCTGTATGATAAATATGGTTTTCGAAATCCTGATCTGTTTCTTGCAGTCTACATGTTACTAAATGATAACCAGCTGTTTTGGCCATCAGCGCAACCTGTTTTGTGATGGTATGCTCGTAGTTTGTCTTAAAAGTTCTTTTGTAGAAGTAGAGCACGATTCCTTCATGGTGACTGTCCCTTTAAAAAGGTAACAGACTTAACTGTAACCAGCAATAAGAACTTTTTCAATCTTTTCGGTGGAGTATGGACTATTTCTTGCTGGGTACTCACCCCTTTTTTTCTCTCGAAAAAATAGGAAGTCCACAGCTTTTGCTCTTGATGGTATGCTCGAAAAAATATTTATGGTATATTGTCATAATACTAATAAGCAATATGAATTAATATCGTAAAGTATTAATTCTATTACAATAGATTAATTTAAACATAACGTATTTAGATATTATAGTACGTTATTGTCCATAAATTTACGTGTATTACACACCTAATTTCGAATATTATCCGCGTTTTGATATGAACTTTAAAATATCAAAATTATTCTCTATTATATCAGTCACCTTCCGCTAACAGAGCATAATCTAATTACAAATGAATTTATACTAATTCCAGTCTAACGTTGAAATGAGAGGATCAGAGAACTGTACTCCACAGGTTTACCCTCGGAGGTGTGGAGTTACAGGGAGTTCTTGGGGTAACACAAGTAACTAAGAGTATGATTAAATATTTACTGTGAATCAAAGAGTACCTGACTAATATTACACAGATTTCAGTATGTTTGAGTTAATTGTGTTATTAAATCAGATTATGCCCATTATGATAAATATAGTTTTGGAAATCCTCATCTCTCTTGCAGTCTACATGTTACAAAATGATAACCAGCTGTTTTGACCATGATATTTTGACAAACATTCTTGTAATGCTTATATGCTGCAAAGACTTTTCCTTTGAAAGCCAACTTCGTTAAAATTCATTGTTCTGGACCCTTGAACTCCTATAAGTTAATAATTAGCTAAATTATTAACTTGATTAAGTTAATTAAAAACTTTAAACTAGGCTCTGATCCTAAGTACCTAAAATATAGCCATGGTTAGGCTAAGTTAAATTTTTGTGATTTTAATGATCATTCTAAAGTCTCTTTTATATATATATATATATATATATATATATATATATATATATATATATATATATATATATATATATATATATATATATATATATATATATATATAACTAAGAACAATTGCACTAAAATTCCTAAAAAAATTCTAGAAACTAGTTTAGACCCTACTCGACAGCCTGGCTGAACTGTTGACCAACTTGACCCACTGTGAGACCCACATGGCAGCCTCTTTCCTTTCCTGCTCTTGTGGACATTTTATCGAGCAGCTGGGCCGCCACTGCCATGCCTCCACCTCATCGGCGCAATTCTCCTCCTCTGCCCAGGATCTTGGCCAGAGATCCTCTCTTGGATGTTTGTGGGTGTTGGGACGAGCCGTGGCCCCATTTCTGAGCTGAGGTGACCTCGCCGCCAATGGCTACGCCACCGCCTGACATAGCGTGCCGACCAGCCGCATTGTCGGCCCGCACGCGCACGCCCCTACCAAGCACCATCCCGCTTGTCCAATCCCCATCCTTGCCTCTTGCTCAAGCACCCCGGGTCACCGCGCCCTTGACTCGAGCTCTTCACACAACCTCGCACGACCAGCCGCCCGGTCAATTCAAGCCATGGCAGCACTAGTAGGCCACCGCCCAAGCTCGCCAATCGGCGATAGTGCCCCCCCAGTGACCACCTCACGCCCTCGCCAGTCCGTTGGTCTTTCAGTTCGATTGATTCGAGCTCAAAACCCACGCTGCGCCTGCACACCCTCTTCCTCTCATTCACTCCTCCATCAGCAACACAAACCAGAGTCCCTCACCTCTATCTCTTGCGCCCATCAGTTTCGGCACAGCCTCACCTTGCTCCCTGCCGAAGGAATCGTCCCCGAAAGCCCTGAGCTTGCCAGGATCTCCACTCCACCGCTGTCAGCCCGATAACATCCCCATTTCATCCCCTTCGAAAATTCTTCTTCCTTGGTGAGTTCCTCGAAAAATTGCTCGTGTATTGAGCATCACCTCACTATTGCGTTTCTTTCGCCCAGGTCAATTGAGCCCGTGAGTTCCTGGAGATCCTTGGCGACGAGCACCATTGCCGCCCCTGTTTCGGCCTCCCCGCCGCCAGGACATTTCAAGCTCTCTCCGGTCCAGCCAAGACCTCGGTGAGCACCCTCAAGCCCTCCTCATGCTCATACCTGTCTCCGTTTAGATTATACATGTAACAGCCCAAAATTCTGTATTATATTTTTAAATCACTCTCGTATGGACGGTATGTTGCAGAAAACATTTCTTTAAAATTAATCTTTTTAAAATTCATTTTTGGACCTTTAAAATCTTTCAGGCTAATAATTGCCTAAACTTACTTGGTATAGATAAGTAAAAATTCAGATTTTTGCTCCCATCATGAAATATCAAAATATATTAAAAAAATATGTTAAGCTAAAAAGTTTAATTATAAGTAAATAATTCCTTAAAAATCCCCAGGCTTACATGTATATATATATATATATATACACACAATTAAATGGGAAATTTCATATATATATATAAGAGACATAAGAACATGAGCAACTGTATACATAAATATACATGAATATCACACTAAAAATCCCACAAAAATACTTGAAATTTGTTTAGACCCTAAATAACAGATTGAATCTAGTGTTGACCAATGTTGACCCATTGTGGGACCCACATTGCAGTCTCTCTCTCTCTGCCCTTGTGGGCATTTCCACGAGCAGCTGGGCTGCAGCCACCCCGGCCTCCACCTCACCGGCGCAATCCTCCATTGGCGGCGTCTTGCTGCTCGTTTAGTCCGAGCAGCCCTACACAACCGACGGACATGACGTTAACCCTTCGCCAGCCGCCGCTCTCAAATTGCCGTTTAACAAGCCGCTTTGGAAGGCGTGGCTAGGCCGTGTCAGGCACCGTCTGCCTTGCCCAATGGACGCCCCGGGCGCGCAATCGACGCTTCTGACTTCCGCCGCAGCCTGGACTGGCGTTGCCGCCTCAACTAAGGAACCTCGCCATCGGCTCACTCTTGCACCGCGCGTGAGCCAGCTACCGCCCAAGCTCGCCAATCGGCAACCGAGCCCCCTAGTGACCGCCTCACACCCCCTCGTGACCGCTGGGCAAAGTTCGTGCTCCTGCCGAGCTTAAATCCCAGCCGAGCCGCTTCGGTCCCAACCTTCTCTCCTCGCCCTCACGTCGACAGCCCAAACCAGAGCTCCCTACCCCGAGCCCGTGCACACATTAGCTTCGCTATACCCCCGCCGTGCTCCTGCCCGTAGGAATCGTTACGGGAAGCTTTGTGCTCACAGGATTTCTCTCGCCGTCGCCGGCCGCCCAATTCTTCCCCTTTCCGATTTCTCCCTTCTCGGTGAGTCCCATGTCGATTGCTTACGTGACGAGCACTACCTCACCCCGCCTGTCTTTTGCCCAGGTTGATTGTTCCCAGGACCCTCGGAAGCCCCCTGGCGTCGTGAGCTCTGTTTTCGCCTCGCTTTTGCCTTCTCGTCGCCAACCTGATATCTGCCTCCTCTGCCTCGACCTGGTGCTAGGTAAGCGCCTCGGTATCTCCCTATAGCTCATACACGCCTTAAGTTTAGTTCGTAGTGCCTCGAAGAACCGTAGCCACTTGTTCCCGTAGAAGTTCTCCGCCGCTGTTCGGCTCGCCGTCGATCCAGGCTGTCGCCGGTGAGCAGCTCGACAGCACGTCTTAGCGCATCTCACTAGGAATATTTAGCGCTCAAAATCACCCTGTCTAGAGCACTGTAGCTCCGCCGTCGCGCGCCGAGAGTTCTCCGGTTTCATGACATCAGCTCGTCACTCCGGTTGGAGGTGGACGATGAAGTCCCGACCGTTAGATCCGCGTCACGATTCGTGCGTGTGATCGGATGAATTTTAAATCGCGCGCGAGTTGGGAAGGAGCCGCTGACATGTGGGTCCCTTAGCCCATCCGTCAGGTTGAGTGGAGGCGCTCCCTCCCGAAGGCGCCTTTGCTCGCGTGAAGCGCCGTTTAGAAATACGCCTTCGACGTAGGTGACCTGGCCACGTGTTAGCGAGCCGGCCCATCACTGTTCACCGGATTTTCCAGGATTTTGTGAATAAAACAAATCTGGAATATAGAAACGATTTAATAATAATAGCTAGCCTTTTCAAAAAATGCTAGAAAATTAATGATAAATACTAGATCTTCTTCTGAGTTTAATAAAAATATTAACATGAACAGTAACAGAACTTTTTTCTCAGAATAATTCCATTAGCTTGCTTTTTGGATATTGACCAATATAAAAAATAGAACAAAAGGGTTTCTGTTAATCAAAAATTGATTAGCACTTAATAAAATCTAAGAAATTCATGAGTGGCATGTAATAACTCTCTGGACCTAGTAAAAAAAAATAAACTCTATGGTATGACTCCTAATCACATGTTATTTTATAATTGTCCTAATTAAAAACTACGATTTATTAGTTATTTTATGATCTAGTTATCCATAATTAATGATCCTGTCCAAAGAAGTTAATTCACAGCATTACATGACAGTTAAGCTTTTATTTTAACTAGGTCTTAAAATATACAATCTCATGGTTATATATGTGTGTGTGTATACATATATATATAACCTATAATTGTATCTTCCACGCACTTAAACACCGTCCGCGCCTCCGCTGGTCACGGTGTTCCTTGATGCCGTTGGCGCCATGGGTTCTGTTGCGGCCGTCGTCCCAGGGAAGGGTCCCGTGCCTTGCCGGGTGCAGCCCGCGGTGGGTGCCGCCCGCGCGGGGAAGGGTGACGCGTGCCCGGTCTGTTTTGGTCAGGGTCACGGCAATGATCCTTCCGCAGGTTCACCTACGAAAACCTTGTTACGACTTCTCCTTCCTCTAAATGATAAGGTTCAATGGACTTCTCGCGACGTCGAGGGCAGCGGACTACCTCCGTCGCCGCGATCCGAACACTTCACCGGTCCATTCAATCGGTAGGAGGAACGGGCGGTGTGTACAAAGGGCAGGGACGTAGTCAGCGCGAGCTGATGGCTCGCGCTTACTAGGCAGTCCTCGTTGAAGACCAACAATTGCAATGATCTATCCCCATTGTCGACGATTTGTGTCGGCAATATATTTTATAGGTCTATGCGAAAGATCACAACTACGATGGTAGCACAGGGAGCCGAATTTATACAGGTTCGGGCCCTCAAGGTGAGATAATACCCTACTTCTGTGCTCGTGGATTATATGGTGGGGTGTCGATTACAATATCTGTTCTCATCGGGATTGCACGAGAACAAACAATGATGTCAATGGAGGATTAGATGTATCATCTCTTCTAACTAGGGACCCCTGACCCTCTTTATATAGTGCAAGGGGTCGGGTTACAGATAGGTTCCCTAATCCGCATAAGGAAGATAAAGATATAACCGAGTTGGTTACGCCTATCTTCATGTATTCGAGTAGGAAACGAATTCATTTCCTTCTAGAACAAGTCGGGCCACGCCATCCTCTAAGCCCGTCTTCTGGAAGCTTCATGCGACTCGGCCCAAAGAGGTGGTGCGTCCATCCGTATATCTCCGAATACCCGGGGCCCATGTTGTCCACAGTAGCCCCCGAGTGCTTCGTGACTGAGTTGTTTTGATTCTGGGTTCAGCTTGCAGCCCTTCAGATATAGCCTGAGTGACGTCACTCTTTGTCTGGTTGATGAAGTTTCGCTCGCCAAGCAACCTGCTGATCAAACAACACAGTTGCAAAGTACTCAAGAGAAAATCTCAAGTCTTTAAAAGATGTTTGGTGTCCAGCCCGACCGGTCGGTATGCTGGCTATTGGCCCCACGGAGAGGCATACCGACAAAATGGATGTAGCCGAGTGATCAGTGTCACCTTGCTTTATCCTCCCTGTTACAAATTATGACATTCGAGTCTGACTGGCAGAACTCGACATTCGGTCCAGCAGGGGACATGCCACAACTCGTGTAGGGCGTTCAGGCGTCCTGACCCCGACTAGTGCGGAGTCAAGCTAGTGATCCCTAGAGGAATACGCCCGCCTCCAAGTTATGGTCATCCGAGTGGTGTTCGTCTTGACGACAAACTATCCAGAGATGTGCCACTGAGACCCAACTGAAGAGGTAACTCTTGACGTCCAAGCTGATTACGAAATTAGACCAGCCATTGACCCCAGGAGGTACGTTAAGAGCTGAGTTATAATTTTCCCGAGTGGTGTTTGTCTTGATGAGAAACGATCCGGAGATGTGCCACCGAGACAACTGAAGATATAACTTTCGATGTTCGGTTCGACTGAAAGCCAAATCGACTACTGTCCCAGGGGGCACATCAAAAGCTAAGTTGTAATTTGGAAAGCGCCCAGTCCTCAGAGATTGAAGACTAGCATAAGGCCCGACTGGGGGCGCGCTATCTTCCTGACTAGGTTTGATCCGAGTGGCATCTGTACCCGGGCAATGACGTGTACAGCTTGCGGCCCGCGTAGGGCATGCTCTATGGAACCTAAGTCCGGGCCCGAATCTTGAAGCGATGACTTTTAGGGCTTTATTCATTCCCGCTCAGCGCAGAAACGAAACGTTGCCCGTCTTCTTTTAAATAAGGCACACCGGGACATTTGAACAGTTACGCCCGAGCCTGTTCATTTCCCCATTGTGCTCTCGCTAGGGTTTTAGTACTCCCGCCGCCACAGGGCAACCCTAGGACCGCCTACTGGGACGCGGACCATCGCTTTGACTGTTGCGCCATGTCCCAAGAGACATCCACGTCAAATCTTGGGAACGGTTCTCGTCAGAGTTGCTTTCCGATGCCATTACTCCTGAAATCGGTTCGGAATCGGTTCGACTCCCCAATTTTGGCCATAAAAAGAGGCCGATGCGGCGACCACTTTTCATCCTAAACTTCTTCCTACCGTCCCTCCTCCTCCGCCTGCTCCCATAGATCACGAAGAGTTCATGGCAGTTCTCTGGGCGGAGTACGATCTTGCTCTCGCCGAGGTTGCCGAGGAAGAAGCCCATGCCCGCGAGGTCGCCACCGTCGGTCCTGATCGAGGTCGTTCCGGCTCTCGCCGAGGTGGCCGATGTGATCGTTGAGGCGCTAGTCCGCGCTCGCCATCTCCTGTAATTGGCCTGTGAGCCTTCTTGAAGTTTAATAAAGTTGTTTGTTTTGCCTCCTTTTTCTGATATAGTACAAGCTAATCGGTTTTTTCCAATTCGAGTCATGCATTTTGCCCAAGTAGGTTAGGTTTCTTTTGCTAAGCACTCTGCCAAGCGCATCAAATTCCTTAGCGTTAGGAGTTGGCGCGGAGCTCTGTCTCCAAAAACGCAGTCGGGAAGTATGAGTGTTGCTAGGAAGAAAGAGTCTCGTTACTCGGAAGGGTTAACACTTAGGCTCGTCATGGACTTGAAAAGAGGAAGATCGATTAGGTATCAAATAGGTGCAGACTGCACCTAATTAGGTGTAACCCCCGACTTACTAGCTAGTCGGAGTCCGACTAGGGAGCAAGTCAGTCTCAATAGAAGAGAGAGGGTGAGCGATTGCGCACCTAATTAGGTGTAGCCCTCGACTTACTGGCTAGTCAGAATCCGACTAGGGAGCAAGTCAAGTTAATGTTAATAAGAGATTAGGTACGCTATTGCGCACCTAATTAGGTATAGCCCCCGACTTACTACTTAATTGAAACACAAATAAGTAGCAAGTCAGAAACTGAATTGCATAAGCGTAAAGACAATGTGAATGAAAACTTATCTTTAATTAATTGTAACTGTGTGTACCACGGTCGTCAGGTATAGAACCGACGTAATTGCTCGATGTTCCACGAGTTATCCATGAGAGCGCCGTCTTCCCGCCTCAGTCGGTAAGCCCCTGGGCGTGTCACTGAGTCGACAATGTACGGATCTTCCCAGCGCGGAGAGAGTTTGTGGCCACTCGATTGATTGACTCGAAGGACCAGATCTCCAACTGGGAAGGCACGATCCGCACATTACGATCGTGGTAACAACGCAAACCCTGGAGGTACTTGGCTGACCGAATTGTTGCAGCGTCCCGAGCATCCTCCAGTCGGTCGAGTTCGTTGATCCGACTAGCCTCTGACTCATCCTCATTGAACTTTTGAACTCGGGGTGACCCGAACTGTAGCTCCGTCGGAAGGATTGCCTCAGACCCATACACGAGGAAAAAGGGAGACTGCCCCGTAGCTCGGCTAGGGCTCGTGCGGAGCCCCCAGAGTACGGCAGGCAATTCCTTCATCCATTTTGCCGCGTATGGGCTGAGCCGATCGAAGATGCGCGCCCTGACGCCTTGTAAAAGCATGCCGTTCACGCGCTCGACCTGCCCGTTGCTTCGTGGGTGTGCCACGGAAGCAAAGGAAATCTTTATGCTCACATCTTCGCACCAGTTTTGAAACTCGTCACTTCTGAACTGAGAGCCATTATTCGTAATGATCCGAGATGGTACGCCGAACCGACCGACGATCTTCTGGAAGAACTCGGTGGCTTTGACTGCCGTAATCTTGGTCACAGGCTTGGCTTCAATCCATTTAGTGAACTTGTCAATGGCGACGAAGATGTGTTCATAACCACCCAGGGCCTTCTTGAAGGGTCCGACGATGTCGAGCCCCCAGACTGCGAACGGCCAGGTGATAGGGATCGTCTGAAGTTTCTGGGCTGGCACATGAATCTGCCGAGCGAAGAACTAACAATCCTCGCACTTGCGGATGATCTCCTTTGAATCGGAGACCGCGGTTGGCCAGTAAAATCCTTGTTGGAAGGTTTTGCCGACCAACGTGGCTGAGGCAGCATGATGGCCGCACATGCCCGAGTGAATTTCACGCAACAGGGCGCGTCCTTCAGACTCGGGGATGCACTTTTGAAGTATGCCCGAGGCGCTTCGGCGGTACAGAATTGCTTAATGCACCACGTATGCACGACTCCGACGTTGAATTTGTTCAGCGGCCCCCCGATCATCGGGGAGCTTTTCTTCTCGCAGATATTTCAGGTACGGTTGTGTCCAATCCGAGTCGAGGGCAAGCACTTCTGACTCGGGTTGTTCATCTGGTTGGGATAGTTGCTCCTGCGGTGTGATGGAGGGGGCGTGAAACTCTTGGACAAAAATCCCAGCCGGGACTGCCGCCCGACTAGAACCCATGTTTGCGAGCTCATCAGCTCCTCGTTGTCTCGCCGCAGGATATGTATGAGCTCCAAACCATCGAACTTGTCCTCCAACTTTCTGACCTCCTGACAGTAGGCAGTCATGTTATCGTTGACGCAAGTCCAATCCTTCTGTACTTGGCTCACCACGAGTTGGGAATCTCCGCGAACTACCAATCGTCGGATGCCGAGTGATATGGCAATACGGAGCTCGTGGATGAGTGCCTTGTACTTGGCTGCGTTGTTTGAAGCTAGAAAATGAATCTGGATGACGTACTTGAGTCATTCGCCCCCAGGTGATATAAGAACGATACCAGCCCCTGCGCCCTGTCGTCGGAGAGAGCCATCGAAGTACATGTTCCAGTATTCGGCCTCTTTGGCGGCTGGGGAGCCTACATCTCCGTCCACTCGGCAACGAAGTCGGCGATTGTTTGTGACTTTATGGCGCTGTGTGGCTTGAACGAGAGCTCAAAAGCCCCAAGTTCCACTGACCACTTAGCGATCCTTTCAGTGGCTTCCCGATTATGAAGAATTTCTCCAATAGAAAAAGAAGTGACCACCGAAATTGGATATTCTTGAAAGTAATGCTTCAGCTTTCGAGAGGCGATCAGGACCGCAAACAAAAGCTTCTGCACCTGCGGATAGCGTACCTTGGACTCGCCCAATACTTCGCTAACGAAGTAGACCGGACGTTGAGCCTTGTAGACGCGTCCTTGTTCTTCTCGTTCCACTACCACCGCGGCACTCACAATATGAGTGGTGGCCGCAATGTATAGCAGAAGCGGTTCCTGTGGCATAGGATATGCCAAGACAGGTGGCGAGGTGAGGAACGACTTGAGATCCTCAAATGCCTTCTATGCCTCAGGTGTCCAGACAAACTTGTCGTGTTGCTTCTTCAATAGCTTGAAGAAGGGCGACCCACGCTCGACAAGTCACGAGATGAATTGGCTGAGTGCAACCATACACCTATTTAGACGCTGGACGTCCCTTTGGCACGTTAGGCGAGCCATCTCCATGATAGCTTCGATTTTTTCCTGGTTAGCTTCAATTCCGCGGTGAGATACCACGAAACCAAGAAGCTTCCCCGAAGGGACCCCGAAGACACACTTCTCTAGGTTCAGCTTCATGTGGTATGCCGACAGGCTCTTGAATGTCTCCGATAGGTCGGCGACCAAGTCGGAGGTTACCCGAGACTTCAAGACAACGTCGTCAACGTATGCCTCCACGTTGCGCCCAAGCTGGTTGTGGAAACATCGATGAATGCAACGCTGGTACGTTGCTCCGGTGTTCTTCAGCCCGAAGGGCATAGTGACGTAGCAGAAAGCTCCGAACAGAGTGATGAACGACATTTTGATACAATCTTCTTGCTTTAAGCTAATTTGATGATAGCCCGAGTAGGCATCCAGAAAGCTCAAAAGCTTGCAACCAGCAGTGGAATCAACCACCTGGTCGATGCGAGGAAGTCCGAACGGATCCTTGGGGCATGCTTTATTTAAGTCGGCATAATCGACATACATGCGCCAAGTTCCATTCTTCTTTTGCGCAAGTACCGGATTTGGTAGCCAGTCAGGGTGGAGCACCTCCCTTATAAAGCCGGCGGCTAAAAGTTTGGTGATCTCCGTCTTGATGGCTTCCTTCCGATCTTGCACGAACCGACGCAGCCGCTGCTTGATCGGCTCGGCTTTGTCGTGTACATTCAAGGAGTGCTCGATCACCTCCCTCGGGACACCTGGCATGTCTGATGGTTTCCAGGCGAAGATGCCCCGATTCGCTTGGAGGAAGGTGACGAGCGCGTCTTCCTATTTCGAATCGAGCCCTATCCCGATCAGAGCCGTTTTGGCTGAATCGGACGGGTCGAGCGAAATACGCTTGACATCTTCATCGGGCTTGATGCCTGATTTAGATGGCTTCTTGTTCGGTAGGTCGCTCTCGTCGCGAAGAGTGGTGGCTGCCTGTCGGATCTTGTCCATCTCGGCAGCCGCTTCGGTTGACTGGGCAAAGTCGCAGTTTTCCTTGTCAAGAAGATGGAAAAACTTGACATCTCTGAGGACAGTTATTACGCCCTGTGGACCCGGCATCTTCAAAGCCAGATAGGCGTAGTGTGGGACGGTCATGAGTTTGGCCAAGCCCGGCCTTCCCAAGATTGCGTGATACGCAGTCTCAAAATCGGCCACCTCAAAGCTGAGGTTCTCTGTCCGGTAGTTATCCCGAGTGCCAAAAGTGATCGGAAGAGAGATTTTCCCGATCGGTACTGATGGTATACCCAGAATTATGCCATGAAACGGTGCGTTTGTCTTCTGGAGTGCCGTCCTTGGGATCTGCATTTCGTCCAAAGTCTTGGCAAAAAGGATATTTAATCCGTTCCCGCCATCGACCAGGACCTTGCGCAGTAGGACGCCCCGTACCATAGGATTCAGGATGAGTAGATATCTTCCTGGGCAAGGGACGTGATCGGGATGATCCGAGCGGTCGAACTTGATCGGAACCTCGGACCACCGAAGGTATTCGGGGGTCACCGGAACAGTTACATTGACTTCCCGAGTGGTGAGCTTTTGCTTGCGTCTGGATTCATATGCATCCGATCCCCCGAATATGTAGTTGAGCTCGCGCTTGGTTTCTTGGTAAGCGTTTCCCTGAGGAGGGTCACGCTTGTCGTCTTGCTTGGCGTCCTTCGGAGTATCCTTGTTGTGCTCCTCAGCGAACTTCTTCAAGACATTGCAATTTTTTGCCGCGTGCTTCCCATTTGGATAGAAAGGACACGACGCCTCTATCACTTTATTGTAGTCATTGGACCGAGGAGGCCTCTGTCGCCCCTGATCCGCAGCAGCCACCAATTCCTCACCCTTGCGCTTCTTGTCCTTCTTGAAGGACGACTCGGGCTTGTCCTTCTTGCCTTCATTCTTGCTTGGGTGATCCTCCTGATGCTCGGCGAGAGCATCCAAGGCGGTAGCATACCGGTCCGCCAAAGCGAACATCTCTTTCACAGTGGTTGGGGGCTTCGGAGACATCTTCTTCATTAAGTCGGGGTCACGAACTCCCTTCTAGAAGGCCGTGACGACGACCGCTTCGGAGATCTCCCGGATCGTTTTCTTCTTTTTAGTGAAGCGCCGAATGAAATCCCTTAATGACTCATCTTTCTTCTGATGAATCTGATAAAGGTCCCATTGAGTTCCAGGCTTCTCGTAAGTGCCCTGAAAATTGGCAATGAATTGGTCGCAAAGCTCTTCCCAGGAACCGATTGAGTTATCTGGAAGGCCCGCGAGCCAACTCTAAGCCGGAGGAGTTAGCAAGACGGGCAGATAATTTGCCATCACGTCGTATCCTCCGCTCGCGGCTTTGATTGCAAGAGAGTAGATCTGCAACCAAGCTTCCAGGTCCCGCTCCCCGTCAAATTTCACTATTCCCTTGGAGTTGAACCCTTCGGGCCAGTTTACCTGACGAAGTCGGGGTGTGAATGCCTTGATCCCGTCAATCAATCCATCCTTGGGGGGAGAAGACCGGCGGGGAAGAATCCGACGTGGTGGAGTACGGCGCCGGTCTTCATCTCGCTCCCTCCGCCTGGCTTCAATGTCAAGGCGAAGGTCATGACTTGTACTTTGGCGGGCGTCTTGCCTGCGAGTTGGCGTGTACCGACTGCGTCGAGTGCTACTCGTGGCAGTCTGACTTCTGGCTGAGTTGTCCTATTGATCCCGAGCACCTTGGACAGCCGCTGTCGTCACCATGGCTTTGATCTGCTCCATGATCGGCGTCGTGGGGCTGTTTTCTCCAAGTAAAGGACCAACATTATCCTATAGGGTCTTACATGGGAGGATGTCCTGCTGTGGCGTACGGAAGACCGAGTGATCTCCCATACGGACTTGAAGCAGTTCCTCCTGGACTTCTCGTGCGTGACCACGTAGTTTGTCGCGCAGATCTTCTAAACCTTCGCGATTAGGTTCGGCTCCTGCTTCCTCTATGTGACGCCGAGCCGATCCAGAGGCTTGCCCATCCACCACATAGATGCTGCGAAAGTCGGGGAACCCGTTGACGCTCTCCTCCGACTCGGATTCCGAATAAGAGAGGCTCAATCGATCCCGATTTGTTGGCTCGTTGATAGGAGTGATTACAACTCCCACTTCGTGTGATGGATCGTTTGGCAGAAGAGATTCCGACTGAGATTTGGCAGAACTGATCTGCCGAAATCTTGCAGCCGAATTGACCAATCCGAGTGGTATCAGTGCATCCACTCGGGAAGTTGATCTGGTTGGAGTTGTCCCTGAGCCAGGACTCAGAAAACTCGTCCCAGTGTGTGCTTGCTGTGCTCCGCTCCTTAGCCCGGATTGGAAAAGCTGGCGTGTTATCTCATGGAAAACAGTGGCCGAGTTTCCTAATCCGAACGGGACGAACCACAATTGAGAAATTATGATTCCCGGCTAGATCTGAGCACGATCCAGACCAAGAACAAGATCGCCACTTGGTTCTTCATCAGCAGAAGGAGCTGGTAAAGCAAGAGGCGGTAGATCCCGATCGAAACCGGGGGGAGTCCAGCGATGAGGTCTGTCGGAATTGTCATCATCGATTGGATCTCTTCGGATTGGAATCGGAGGAGAGATCTGGCGGTGAGCTCGGCGAGTCGCGTCTGACCTCCCGTGTCGTGGACGAGCGACGTTAAGCTCACACAACCGGTACTCAAGTCACCAAATGATGAAGCCGAGATCTCTGAAGACAAAACCTTGGCCGGGGGCGTAGGTGAAGACGAATCCGCCGATTGAAGCCATCGGAGTCGATAAAGTTGATCGTGACGCTAGCCCCTAACTGGCGCGCCAACTGTCGACGATTTGTGTCGGCAATATATTTTATAAGGCTATGCGAAATATCACAACTACGATGGTAGCACAGGGAGCCGAATTTATACAGGTTCAGGCCCTCAAGGTGAGGTAATACCCTACTCCTGTGCTCGTGGATTATATGGTGGGGTGTCGATAACAATGTCGGTTCTCGTCGGGATTGCACGAGAACAAACAATGATGTCAATGGAGGATTAGATGTATCGTCTCTTGTAACTAGGTACCCCTGACCCCCTTTATATAGTGCAAGGGGTCGGGTTACAGATAGGTTGTCTAATCCGCATAAGGAAGATAAAGATATAACCGAGTTGGTTACCCCTATCTTCATGTATTCGAGTAGGAAACGAATTCGTTTCCTTGTAGAACAAGTCGGGCCATGCCATCCTCTAAGCCCGTCTTTTGGAAGCTTCATGCGACTCGGCCCAAAGAGGTGGTGCGTCCATCCGTATTTCTCCGAATACCCTGGGCCCATGTTGTCCACACCCATCACGATGAAATTTCCCAAGATTACCCGGGCTTGTCGGCCAAGACTAGGTTTGGTAAAATGATCATCCTTGTTAGCCTGGTTAGGTTTGGTAAAATGATTTAGACTCTTAAGTCTTGGTTAAAACTTGCTTAGACATTGCTCAGGTCCAATTATTAATTTTAGGCTTAGTTGCCTCGAAATGGTGAACCGACATTCACCGGACATGATGAACATTATAAACTTGGTTTACTGGATCTTGGGCCTAGGATGCCAGTATGTATGGTTGGGAACACCGAGGTGTTCCGGGTTGTGGTTAAAGGTGTGATGTAGCTAGGCAACATGGTCTGAAGGAAGGCTGGACCACAGAGAAGGTGCTAGGCAGGCAAGCTCGGCTGTGCCAGTCGGAGCGCGATTTGTTTTCGCGTAGCTTTATGTCGCCTAAGGGGTTCTGCTAACGTGAGATCCGTCTTTGGCGACTAAGCTCATTGTGCGCTACGGGGCGCTTAATTGTTTTCGTGTAGCTTTATGCTGCCTAATGGGGTTCCTGCACAACGCGTGGCCATCGCGCGGTAGTGCAAGTAATGGGGATTCAGGGGTAGTATGACCTGTGGGCGTACCCTGTCTGCCGCCATGCTTGAGGTGAAGACAGGAATAGGTCGTCATCCTGATGCATGATCTAGGTTTTACGTGACAGGGAGCCGTGACTCTAATGCGGGCTTGGCAACTCGGCTAGGGAAGACCGGGCGCTTCGCTGGCGTAAGATCCACAACTGGTGCGCCACACCTTCAAAGATGATGACGGGTGTATGGAGACATTTGGCAGAGTGCATGAAAACTGCCAGGGGATTGGATACGTTTGGCAGTGAGCAAGGAAACTGTCGTGGAATGTGATGAGAATAAAATTTAAACATTAATTAGTAGAACTTTAGGTTAAAATTTGCTAAGTCATAGGCTTTAGTTTATAAAAGTTGCTTTCTGCAACTAAATGAGCCCCAACCTTTCCTTTGGAACCCCTATCACTAAATGTATTAGGTTGGAAGCTAGCTCTCCAGTGTTTGGATGACACTGACCTCGCATTCTATTCTCTTTTAGATGGAGAATATGGGCAGGATCAGTACGCTTGCCATGAAGATGAAGAACAAGACTTTGCTGACGATCAGGGCAAGGCATAGGGTGTCTCTCCAGTCGAGTGCTTAGGCATAACCGGCACGAAACCCTTTTGGATCTTTTGGGTTCTCTGCACTCTGATCTTTTGGACATTTGGAATATTTAGGCCAATGTGCCACATTGTAAACACTTAATAGCCTACGGGCTTAATACAGGTATTGTGTAACATAAGACTTCCGCTTGTATGTAATGATCCGGCTATGTGAATGGTGTGCACTAGTGTATTGATCCAGGGACTAGTGCAGATCAAGTGGTGGGCTAAAGAACAGGCCCCATAGCGCTGGTATCGGAGCATACGACTGTAGGAGCCCTAGACCTTGGCCGCTAAGTCTAATTATTTTAACCTAATAAAGGAGATTTTATTACTCTCAACCATCACCTTGTTTAAAATTGTGCTATATTCTTTTCTTCTGCATGTTTTTGCTAAAAGGCAGTAACTCTCTCGAATTTTAAAACTATTTTGTAGATGGAGGTTCCGCACGCGGGTTTCACTGATCAGCGTTGCACCTTTTGGTTCCCGTCGGGACCCCGAGGGGAGAATGCTCGGGTACTACAGGAGCTGACTGACTACCTGGGTTTCGAGGGAGCCCCTACTTACTTCTGGAGGCTTGTATGGACCTTACCCCGCCTCGCCTATGAGGTTGAGGTTAGGGTTTACTACATGCCCGACGTTGAGGCACATCGTTACCGGATGGTGGTGCCCTGAGACCAGTTGGACTACGCCATTAGCGATGCCGTTATGTTGGCGATCCAAGAGCTCCAGAGGGAGTACGCCCTCAACCTTGTTGGAGGACCCTTGCACACCTGCTGGACGTCCCCTCTCACCTGCTCCTCGACCTTGGAGAGGCCGAGTACGGGGAGCTAGAACCGGAGCTTCTCCGTCTAGTCTGCCAGCACCGCGGAGCCGGACACGCTCGACGCAGAGCCTTGGAGGAGATTCAGATACTCCGTACTTCACTACGGGAGGCGGACACCCGCGCCCGTAGCTCTTACTATCAAGCCTACCACCTCTCCCGCCACCTTCAGGTCTGCCGGCAGGAGAGGGACGAGGCCCTTGCTGAGTTGGACCTACGGGATCCTGCTCGCCACCCTCGTGCTGGGATGGACCACCCTGGTCCACTTCCAGGACCGCCATCGCCAGCACCACCCGCCCACACCGGGCACGCTCCCACTTTACTCCGCGGAAGAGGTGCCTGCCACCTAGGGCCTTGGTGGGGATTCCCCGCCACGACCCTCCGCTGGAGGCTCCTCAGCCTCTACTGCCTTTTGCCAGTTCGTCTGACACCACTCCTCCAGCATTAGCTTTAGAGGACTACCTATACATCCCGGGGAGATACCCTGCAGACCGCCCACCGTACACCTACTCCCGTCGTACCCGTTAGGGCGTAGTAGCAGTGTGCTACTTTTGTTGACTAGCTCATCTGTAGGAGCTAGAAGTTGTAGCTGTAGATGTAGCCTAGGAGTAGACTACACACAGCCTAGTCGATGTACTGTGCTTTTGTCATGTGTAGTAGATGATCGGCATGAACTACGTGTACTTGTTGACCTATTTTACACTATGAATGGATCTCTCTTCCTTTAAAATATGGCTCGACTTGCATTTGGATTTTACTTCGCTTTTGTGGTTATCATGCATGCATATAGAATTTGCTTTCGAATGTTAGTAGTAATTATGCAGATGGCTCGTGGGCGTGCTGCTGCAAGAGGCCGAGGTGCCGGCGTCGCTAACAATCGGGGCCGTGGTTGAGGCCGTGGCAACTTGCCCCCACCACCTGCTTGAAACCCTACCATGGCACAAGTTTTGGCTTATCAGGCCCAGATGCCTGGTGCCATACTAGAAAGCCAACAAGCTGCATAGCACGCTGCACAGCATCGTCAAGGATCCAAGCTGGCCGATTTTATGAGGACTAAGCCTCCAACCTTCACCTATGCCGCTGAGCCCACTGATGTCGAGGATTGGCTGACGACTGTTGTCCGTATGTTGAACCTAATCCGCTGCCCAGAAGAGGACAAGGTGCTATTTGCCACCCAGTTGCTTGATGGACCCGCCGAGGTATGGTGGGAAAATTATCTTGCTACCAGCTCAGAAGAGGCGGAAGAGGAGGAAGAAGATGTATAGGAGGCTGATAATAATGATGAACCAGATCAAGATGCTGGCAATAATGCCGAGGAAGGAGGAGATGAAAATACAGTTGATGGACCACAAGAAGTTCTAAACTTACAGGCTGCTACCCGGAACATACCATGGGCTGAATTCGAGAGAACATTCAGGGAAAACTACATTCCCCGAGGAGTGCTCAGGATGAAGAGGCAAGAATTCCACAATTTGCAGCAAGGAAATAGGACGGTCAATGAGTATTTGACCAAGTTCAATCTGCTTGCTCGATATGCTCAGCAAGACATAGCAGATGACGAGGAAAAGATTGACAAGTTTCTAGAAGGAATGTCTCCCACCTACCGTTCTAAGCTCATCCTTCACGATCACTTCATCAGTTGGTGAATAAAGCCCTCATTCTGGAGAAGGAGCTAAAGGGAGAAGAAGCCAGCCACAAGCGCAAGCTGGAGGCACGGGCAGCGCATGGATCTAGTCATCCTGGACCCTATCGCCCTACCTATCAGTCAAGGCCACCGCCACCACGCACCCAAGGATATCCTGCGCGTACTTACTAGGCTGGTGGTAGTCGACCTGCTCCCCCTCCTGCGAAGAGACCTGCACCCTCACCATCCGGTACCACCTGACCCGGACCATCAGCTGAAGACAAGGTAGCTAAGACATATTTCAGATACAATTTGCCCGGTCACTTTGCCAATGAGTGCCTAACCAGGAACACCCAGTAGCCGCGATTTGACATCGCCCCACCTCGCAGCCAACCCCCCGTCAGATGTGGAAGAGGAAATGGTGCAGTCAAGTCTACCCCGCCAGCCTATGGAAGAGGACGCCTCAATCACCTCTCCACTGAAGAAGCTGAGGAGGCTCTAGGAGTGCTAATGGGCATGTTTGGAATCGATCTCAACCCTGCACACGTACTCTTTGATTCTGGAACATCTCATTCATTCATATCTAAGGATTTTGTGGATAAGCATGGATTGCAAACATTTCCCCTGGATAAGCCCCTAATTATAAAATCGCCTAGTGGAACTCTAGAGGCCACTAGAGCATGTAAGTGGGTAGATATATCTCAGGAGAGGATAAGCTTCCAATTTGACTTAATGGTCATTCCTAATATGGGAATAGATGTGATTATTGGTATGAACTGGTTGACCTTATATAAAGGGGTGCTAGATTGTGAAAGGAGAGAAGTAAGACTGGTTAGACCCCTTGGATATGCGAATGTTTGGAAGGTCGATGCCCCCTTCAGATGGGGAAGAGCCATTTGGTTCTTAAGGGAAGAAAACCCTGCAAAGGTGCCAGTAGTTAAGGAATATTTAGATGAGTTTCCTAAAGATCTGCCCGGGTTGCCACCTGTTCGGGAAATGGAATTTACTATTGAGTTGGCACCAGGCACGACACCCATATACAACACCTACTTCAAAATGAATCCAAAAGAATTGGCAAAGCTCAAGATGCAGCTAGATGAGTTAATGCAAAAAGGGTTGATCTATCCCAGTTCATCCCCGTGGGATCACCCGCCATGTTCATCGATAAGAAGGACGAAAGTCGAAGGTTGGTAGTGGATTACCGAGCCCTCAATGCGGTTACTATTAGAAACAAGTATCCATTGCCTCAAATTAATGACTTGTTTGACCAACTTCGAGGAGCCAAGAGGTTTTCAAAGATTGACCTTCGATGAGAATATCATCAAGTCAAGGTTAGAAAGGAAGATATACCCAAGACTACCTTCACCACAAGATATGGGCTGCATGAATTTTTGGTTATGTCCTTTGGACTTACCAATGCCCCGGCTCACTTCATGAATATGATGAACATGATCCTAATGGAGTACTTGGACCAGTTCGTCATAGTATTCATCGACGACATTTTGGTGTATTCTAAAAATGATGAGGAGCATAAGAAGCACATAAGATTAGTCCTCGACAAGCTCCGAGAACACTAGCTTTACGCCAAATTCAGCAAGTGCAAATTTTGGCTAGATGACATCAGCTTCCTAGGGCATATCATCTCTGCTGACGGAATCAAGGTCGATCCCTCCAAGGTAGCGACAATTATGGATTGAAAATCCCCAACCACAGTAAAAGAAGTAAGAAGTTTCTTGGGATTGGCAGGATATTACCGAAGGTTTATTGAAGGATTCTCCAAAATTGCCAAACCAATGACCCAGCTACTGAAAAAGGAGCAGAAATTCGACTGGACTAAGGCTTGTGAGGATTGCTTTCAAGAGCTAAAGACCAAACTGACACCGCTCCTGTGCTGGTAACACCTTATACCAACAAGAAGTTTAAGGTATATTGTGATGCCTCAAAACAAGGATTAGGATGTGTACTTATGCAAGAACGAAGGGTAGTAGCCTATGCCTCTCGGCAACTCAGAAAGCATGAGGAAAATTATCCGACCCATGACCTTGAGCTAGCAGCTGTCATTCATGCCCTCAAAATTTGGAGACATTATCTAATGGGTAAGCAGTGTGACGTCTACACGGACCACAAGAGCTTGAAATACATGTTCACCCAAGCCAACTTAAACATCTGCCAAAGAAGATGGCTGGAATTGATCAAGGACCATAACTTGAATGTCTTATATCATCTAGGCAAGGCCAATGTAGTGGCTGATGCCCTCAGCCAGAAACCGCAGTGTAATAATTTGATTGCCTCACAGACGATCACCCCGATAGACAAAACCTGTGGACCAGAGATACCTGAGTAGATAGTAAAAGATATGGACGCACTGAGCTTGAGTTTAGTAGAGACAGGCTACTTAGTCACCCTAGAAGTTCAACCGGATCTATTTGACTGGATCAAGGAACTACAAGTGAATCACTCTAGCGCCCATAAAACGAAAGACCTTATGAAAAGGAGTCAAGGGTGCAAAGTTACCAAGGATGAACAAGGAACCCTACGGTTGGGGCAAAGAATTTTTATCCCCCATGACCAGGAATTGAAGAACCGCATCCTAAGGGAGTCCCATGAATCCCCTTTAGCTCCTTCTCCAGAATGAGGGATTTACTCTCCAACTGATGAAAATTGAGGTGATCGTGAAGGATGAGCTTGGAACGGTAGGTGGGAGACATTCCTTCCTGAAACTTGTCGATCATTTCCTCGTCATCTGCTATGTCCTGCTGATGTCCTGCTGAACATATCGAGCAACCAGATTGAACTTGGTCAAATACTCATTGACCGTCATATTTCCTTGTCTTCAGCTGATGGTCTGGGTCAGGTGGTACCGGATGGTGAGGGTGCAGGTCTCTTCGCAGGAGGGGGAGCAGGTCGACTACCACCAGCCTGGTAAGTACGCGCAAGATATCCTTGGGTGCGCGGTGGCAGTGGCCTTGACTGATAGGTAGGCCGATAGGGTCCAGGATGACTGGATCCGTGTGCTGCCCGTGCCTCTAGCTTGCGCTTGTGGCTTCTTCTCCCTTTTGCTCCTCCAGAATGAGGGCTTTATTTACCACCTCATGAAGTGATCGTGAAGGATGAGCTTGGAACGGTAAGTGGGAGATATTCCTTCTAGAAACTTGTCGATCTTTTCCTCGTCATCTGCTATGTCTTGCTGAGCATATCGAGCAAGCAGATTGAACTTGGTCAAATACTCATTGACCGTCATATTTCTTTGCTGCAAATTGTGAAACTCTTGCCTCTTCATCCTGAGCACTCCTCGGGGAATGTAGTTTTCCCTGAATGTTTTCTCAAATTCAGCCCATGGTATGTTCCGGGTAGCAGCCTGTAAGTTTAGAACTTCTTGTGGTCCATCAATTGCATTTTCATC